>BSBK01005157.1:0-288310 GCA_027943335.1 Chamaecyparis obtusa | reverse complement strand
AAATAAGGAAGGCTTAAATGCATCTTAAATGCATTTGCAAGAGGTGGCCAAGAGGTGGCAATCCTTGTTGACTAAGGAGGAGGTTAGCATAAGTTTTGGTAAACCTTTTGCTAATGGAATGTGACAAGATTAGAAAGGGGTTTAGGATTAGGATTAGGAGAAAGGATGGGCAAGTGGCTTTTGGGGAGATTTAGATATTTATTAAAGGTAAATTTAATAAATATTAAATATCTAGGTTTAGGGTTTGAGGGGACTAGTTTAGGGATTTGACCCATTTAGAGGAAGGTTTAGGACTTTCTAGAAGAGTTAGTGCTCTTTAGAATTTTGGCCAACTTTGGGATAAAAATAAATTAATTTATTTTTGAAGTTTTTTGGTCAATTTATTAATTAAATAATTAATAAATTAGGGATAATGTCCAAATGACATTTTTAGGCTAGATTCCTTAATTAAAGATTTTTAATTAAGAGAGGGATTTAATGCCATAAAAAATAAATTAATTAATTAAATAAATAATTAATTAATAAATGATGATGTCATCAAGGATTTTCAGAAAACAAAAATAATTTATTTTCTGAAGGATTTTTCGGTGTCTACATTTTGCCCCTCTTTGATGCGATGCCGCAAGTGGCATGGCGTCAAAGACAAGAAAACAAGATGCCAAGGCTAGAATCAGAAGAAGAGGGTATGACGCCTGGGTGGACTAGAAGAAAGAGGATACATGCCCCGATGGGACAAAATCATGGAAGATGCGCCCAGTGGAGAAGGAGAAAGAAGGATCACGCCCTGGGACAGAGTGTGCCGGTGGGACGAGGAAGGAAGGGCCTAGGAAGAAAGGGGAGATAAATAACCTCACTTCTATAAGCAAATATGGATGATATGCAAGATGAGATGGAAATGCAAGATGTAAGATGCAGCTATATGCAAAGATGCAAGATTAATCTATATGATAAATGCAAGGGACCAGATAGCTCCAAGTGCAAACCGGAAGTGCACAACCTAGATTTAATATAGCTATGTTAGAACCTGCCAAGGATACTGGGATCACGAGGCCTGTCAACAACGTCATAGAGGACTGACGAGGACTGACGCCAAACAAACACACAGGGTTGCCCCAACATCACACATGAAGTGCAGCGGCGACATGGCGGAACCGATGCTGAAGGACCACAAACACACAACTGACTCACAGGCAGAAGCAAAAGATCAAAAGACCTTGCCCTAGATTATCCGCACACGCAGCACACCGTGATATAAAGAATCGTGGTGACCCTGGTGGGATAATGAGAAGCCAAAAAAGATTAACAAGACCAAAGGACAAAAATCCAAGATCAAAATGAAAACTCCAAAAAGACATCCTTTGCCAAGGAGAGAGATTAGGTTTGATTAATGGTGGGAAGATTGGTCGGACAGGAGGAACGATATATCCTCAAGGACCAGGATGGAAGATTAGGTCGGACAGGAGGAATGATATATCCTCAAGGACCCCTGGGTTGGTGAGAGAATAAGTGTAGTTTTTCACTGGAAAAAGATGAAGTTCAAGGAATAATCAGGATGAGCAAGGATAAGTCGACAATTGATGTTGCTGAAGCACAAGGCCGAGTGGGACTAAAATTTTTCTGAGGCTGGGGATGGGACAAGATATTCATGATCAAATGCTGCTGTAGGACGGACAGGACTAAGACAAAGGATGGGTCCTAAAGACACAAATGTACAAATGAGCTTAGGTGGAGACACGACTGACGCTATGGTACAAGACTCAAGAATAGGATATACAAAGAACCTGGGGATGAAGCTGACAACTTCAAAGATATGCAAGATGGTGCCCCAGCTAGGTTGGAAGGCCAAGATGGACTGGCAGCGGATGATGCATCCTGAAATGACACGGATTTGGGAAGAACATATCCCAATGATGATGATTGGATCGAAATCAAGGCTTGCTACAAGATGAAGGATGTGATTTCATCAGTTAACTTGATCTTGGATGTTGGCTAGCTAGAAGATATGGATAGGTTGGGAAGATTGCTAGCAAGGTGTGGATAGGGATGAATGGCATTGGATTGCAATGAGGTTGGCCTATAGCTAGATACCAATGACAAGAGAAGATACTAGGTGTTGGAAAGATGGAGGAAAATGCTGAGGATGGGGAGGATGGAACTGCTAGAAGATTTGGATGAGGAAGATTTGGGGAGATTGGATGGTGGAACTGCTAGAGGATTTTGAAGATGGAAAAGCTGCTTGGAAGATGAAAAGCTGGTGGAAGATGGAAAGCTGGTGGAAGATTACCAAGTGTCAACAAAATGAGCTGTTGTTTTCCCAATGGAGGATCAGTGATAGGATTGCGTCAACCTAGGATAGACTGATGATCTTTGGTCAACTGGATTCTTGTCAATACAAGCCAATCTCTTGCTCGAGATGATAAGGCTAATGCAAGGACAAGGTTTTGATTTTTTTAAGACAACACATTGTGCCAAAAAGAGGATGATTTCTGATTTAGGATAAGGGATGGAAACAACTCAAAGGGCTGGAACACGATAATGCTTGTGGATTTGGAGCTCTGGATTTTGGTGCAAAAGATGGTGAATTTGCTTTCTGTTGTGGATGGTGGATGTTGGATTCTGATAAAGGATATGGGACGCTGAGTTGGTTTGCTGGTGGATCAAGATAGAGGATGCTGGAGGAACTGCTGATGGATTAAGATAGAGGAGTGCTGGAAGGATTGGATGGTGGTTGGTTTGGATTTGGATAGAGAAATTGCTGAGGATTTTGGGAGATGGAAGATTCGGATTTGGATAGCCTCCAAGGAATACGTCACCAAGGAAGAGGATGCCCCTGTTTAAGATAGTTCATGTGTTTTAAAGGCATGGTGTATGCTTGGACGGAAGATATGCCAACAAGAGGATGAGGAAGGATGGAAGCTAGGATGAAAGGATTGGATAGAGGATATGTAGCTAAAAGGTGCAATGGATGCCAAGGAGGTGCCCAAAAGCATGTACATCTGATAGTCTCTGTTTTTGTCATCAAGATCCAATGGAAAATGAAGGAAGTGAGAGACAAAAGGGGATGGAGGACATGTTGGATAAGAGGTGATAGAAAGGAAGCCCCTAACTGCAGAAAGGAATTAGGGGGGGGCACTACGCATGGCGCCTGTTTGCCAGGTTTTCACCATGGTACTTGTCCAAGGCGCTTGAATTGCCAAGTTTTCACCAGAGACGAATGTTTTTCTCTTGATTTTTGCTTTGTTGATAACTTGCTCCTTTGATTTATCCAATTTTTATGGATTTTTGTGTTTTTTCCTTGACTTTGTGCTGATCTTGCTGATTTGTTGCTGAGCTTGTGCTGATATGCATTGATACTTCTGATTTTGTTTGGATGTGTTGCTGATTCGGTGCTGATATGCACTGACATTTTCAATTTGTTGCTGAAGCTCTGATTTAATGCTGTCGTGCTTGCTGATCAGCTGATGTCGCCGTTTTGGCACTTCCTCTTGATTAGATGGTGACCTTTTGATTTGTCACTGATATTCTGATGGTGTTCGTAACTCTCTGATGTGCGGCTGAGTTTTGTGCTGATTTTGGTGCTATCATGCGATTTGATGTTGATCTTCTGAGAGATTCTTCACTAATTTTCTGATGTGATTGCTGATTTTCTGATGTTGCCGGCTTGTCATGGGGATCCATTGCTAGATGATGGACGACAAGCTTAAGATCACACCTAGGCATGTGCATATGACCATGCACAGTTGATAATTGACTCCTCGGAGCAAGGCACTTAAGGTCATGATTCACTTTCTGTCAGGTTAACCTCCATGTAGATGAGCCACAAACATCCTTCTGTACCCAAGTTGATTTAGCTTGGTTTCTGCAATGTTGATAGGGAACTATCATGTGTTGTTATCCCAGATAGGAGGAAGAGGCAAAGCTCCATCTTCTAGCCGTTGAATTGCCAAGTTTTCACTAGAAGATACGCCCTTTATTGTTATTGTTTTGGAATCAGAATGTGCCCCAGAAGGGTTTTCACATAAAGACTCATGATTTTGCCTTTGCTTTTTTAACTTTTGCGACTAAAGCTTGCCTCTTCCCCAAAATATGCTTCTGTTTTAAGCTGATAGGCATATGTTGATGCTAAAGCCCTGATTGCCTGTTGACTTTGCTGATTTCTCTGATTTGTCATTGATTTCCCTTTGCTGTTTTAGATGTGCTGACTGATCTTTACTGACTTTCCTCACTGATTTCTTCTGATTGTGTGCCTGGATGTTGGTACAACTGTAGCAGGACGGGGGGGTCATGCAAAGTCATGGATTAGATGGGGAGATGGGAAAGATGGTGTAGAAAGTGTTTGGATGGAAGGATGGAAAGTGATCAAGATAGGGGGATGTTGTCAGGATCAATATTGGCACATGTTCGAGGAAGATGGATGATTGGATGTGGAAGATAGAGATAGATGTGATGGAGGATTTATGCTAGAGGATGGAGGAGATTGAGGAGCTGGAGATGGGCAACGTTGGATGCCATTGTGGATGTTTTTGTTAGATGGATTACATCTTTTTGCTTTGGGATCCACATCATTTTTGTTTTAGCTTTAGTGTGCCTTTGTGGCCATTGGTGGGCATCAGATTGTGCTTTTTCTTTGCTAGGCCTTTGTGGCCATGTGATAGATTTTGCTTGGACTTTGCTAGGTTTTTGGAGCCATTGGGGTGCTTTAGCATGCTTGATTGGCTCTTTGCTGGGCCTTTGCGGCGCATTTGATTGCCTGATTGGAGCTTGCATTGATTGACCATGTCGATTAGACTGGACATGGTAATCGTCATTGGGCCTTTGCAGCCATTGGGATGCATTAGATTTGGCATTTGCTTTGATGGCCTTTGTGGCCAGTGGTTTGCTTTGGCTTGCTTGATCGGATTTTGCTTTGATTGTGCATGTCGATTAGACTGGACATAATAATCCTGGGATATTTGTGGATTTTTCCCTTTATTCATGCGCGATATGGCATCCAAGTTGCGAGGAGCATTGGGAGGAATATGAGGAGTTGTCTGGGATGGAGGAAATTTGGATGGAGAGATGGAAGGAGATTGGTGATAGGATATGTGGACATGTGCCTTTGTTGACCCTGACTAGGGATGCTTGGATGTTGGATGAAAGGCCGAGTAGGATAAGATGGAGGATGATATTTTGGGATATAAGGTCCCAAAAATGGATTTGCTGGGTAACGGGGATGTGCTGAAAGACTTTGGGACATAGGGACCCAAAATGGATGGGGAGGATGAAGGAGGAATATGATAGGTTTTCCTCAGTTGTAACGATGGAGGAGGAGGAATTGCATTGTGGGCTCTGAAAGATGTTTTGTTGGTTTTGAATGGATGTTTGAACTTTGCCTTAGCTGTACCAACATTTCTAGATGAAGTACCTTTCGCTGATGTGGAGGGAGTTGTTAGATTTGATAAGCATCAAATCTTCCCAAGAACACCTGCATGCAAAGACTGCTACAAGAATGAAGATATAAGAGAAGGCAGAAGCTATGGCGGCCAAAAGGCCAGAGACAGGAAAATCATTGTGATAGAAAAAGCTTCTATTCACAAAATGAAATTAATACAATCTCCTTATGAATTACAAAGAGGGAATCCTTATAAAAGGATACCAAAACCCTAAAGGTGAAAACCCTAAAGAATAGGAAACTTTCCTAAGTCTAACTTAAGCAAAGAGTAGATAAAATAATAATTAACTAATTTAATTATTAGCAATACTCGACTACTCTAACACCCCCCCTTAAGTGTAACTTAGGGAGAAGCAAAAAAAGCTAAACTACTGCAGAAAGCAAGAAAGATGGGTCCCGGCAACTAGGCCTGATCAGGTACCCAAACATAAAGCAAAAGATGTCCCAGAGAAAGGAACAAGAAGAGAGCAAGAAACTCCTCTGAAGCATGTCTGGAAACTCTGTCAGAAGATACTGCTGGAACCCCCACTGAAGTGCATGACCAGGTAGAGAAGACAAGTGTCTGAAGAGCTGATCAATCGAACCAGGAAGCAATAGAACCAATAGGTGAACCCCCCCATAATGCTAAACTGGGAGAGGTGACAGGAACACTGAAATGCGATGCCAGAAACAGCTGCAGAAGAAGAACCAGGAACACCAACAGTGCAACAGAAGCACACACATAGGATAAAGGGTGGTGTCATAGACACAGTCTACATGGGCTAATGTCATGGAAGGTACGCTCACTTGACAAGAGTGGATGCGCCTATAGTGGCAAATGCATCAGAATCCCCCCATGGCACTTTATAACTGAGTGCGAATACTAAAACTGAACCAGGTGAAAAAGATCCCAGAAATGCAGAAGAGGGCACTTTATCTCAGTGCGTTTACAGAACAAAGATACATCAGAAAGAGCATGCAAGCTCAGAAGGCAGAAAGAAGAGTGCACTAAGAAACCAGAAGAAGAGATCCCCGGACCTGTAGAACCAAGTACACCACCAAAGGGCATAAACTGCATAACTCAGAGGAGTGAAAACCTGGAGTAGAATCTGGAAGAAATACCTCTGCCACTGAATAGTACACAGAAACAGCTTTCTGATGATATCTCGTTTGCCGAAAAAGGAGTCCGGATGAGCCAGATATGACTCCCGGAAGGCAAAAAAAGATATCAGACTTCAACAGAAAAAAAGCTATTGAAATGGTAGAATCCAAAACCCTAACCTCCTTCATCGGAAAGAGCTTGGAAAGAGCTTTCCGACGATATAAAGAAGTCAGAAAAAGGCCCCCGTATGCTCCAGATACGGCCAAAAAACCCAGCTACCCCTAGAAAAAGCTCTAAAAGGATAAAAAAAATATATTTTTAAGCCCCGGGGGCTGGAATTACAAAGCCCCTGGGCGCATGGCGCACGCAGGGGGCTGGAGCTGGAGCTCCTGGTCGGTCATAGGACCGGCCGCTGAGGCCCGCAGGGGTTTAAAACATCCCGCCACCGGCGGAGCGGAGCACCGGAGCGGCGCAGGAGGTGGCGGCTGTGGGCCGGGGGGCGGAGCGGCCGCAGGGAGCTGCTGTGCAGAGCGGAGCGAGGCCGGGAGGTTGCTGGGGCCGCGGAACTAGCTGAGCGGTGCCGAGGTGGGCGGCAGCTGCGCGGGCCGCGGGTGGCGCGGTGGCGGGGGCCGTGGCTGCTGCAGTGGCGGGGGGCCGCGGCTGCGGTGGCCGCGGCTGCGGTTGCTGCTGGGCGGCGCGGGGGTGGCCGCTGGGCGGCGCCCCCAAAATATTATTTTTTTAAAAAAAAATCACCGTTTGTACCCGCCTCGGAGTGCGTGCTAGGGCCGTACGGCCCTGGTATGCAAAATTTTTTTGCCTCAGATGCCACTGTGTCCAAAATGGACAAGTTTTATATGGATTTAGGGGTTCTTGGGCCTTCCGGACACAATGGTGGTGTCCGTTTTTGCCCAAGGTGAGCCAAATTTTGGCTCCCCCCAGATCCACAAAAAAAACTTTTGAAACCCTTGAAAACCTTCTGCTTCTGGCACGCTTCAACGAAACTCGAACAGCGAACAATAGGAGAGCTCTGATACCATGTTAGATTTGATAAGCATCAAATCTTCCCAAGAACACCTGCATGCAAAGACTGCTACAAGAATGAAGACAGAAGAGAAGGCAGAAGCTATGGCGGCCAAAAGGCCAGAGACAAGAAAATCATTGTGATAGAAAAAGCTTCTATTCACAAAATGAAATTAATACAATCTCCTTATGAATTACAAAGAGGGAATCCTTATAAAAGGATACCAAAACCCTAAAGGTGAAAACCCTAAAGAATAGGAAACTTTCCTAAGTCTAACTTAAGCAAAGAGTAGATAAACTAATAATTAACTAATTTAATTATTAGCAATACTCTTTGCTTAAGTTAGACTTAGGAAAGTTTCCTATTCTTTAGGGTTTTCACCTTTAGGGTTTTGGTATCCTTTTATAAGGATTCCCTCTTTGTAATTCATAAGGAGATTGTATTAATTTCATTTTGTGAATAGAAGCTTTTTCTATCACAATGATTTTCCTGTCTCTGGCCTTTTGGCCACCATAGCTTCTGCCTTCTCTTCTGTCTTCATTCTTGTAGCAGTCTTTGCATGCAGGTGTTCTTGGGAAGATTTGATGCTTATCAAATCTAACATGGTATCAGAGCTCTCCTGTTGTTCGCTGTTCGAGTTTCGTTGAAGCGTGCCAGAAGCAGAAGGTTTTCAAGGGTCTCGACTACTCTAACAGGAGTGTCCTCTTCTGGTGTGCAACCAATTCCATAGCCTTTTGGATGTTTCTTGCCTTGAATGGGCTGTATATTTCCCTGTTCGTGAGTGCCAAGGCCTTTGCCTTGATAGTTCCATCTTTTCAGCATTTTATCCAGACAAGGATATTTTTGACTTGGGGTGAATGACAAACAGCCATTTTTTGGTTCCCTGATGGAAGATAAGAAGCTGATGTCTTCTTTTTCAAGTGGTTTACCTTTGAAAAATGTTAGTGACCCAAGAGGATAGAGTGACGGCAGCTGGACAGTTTGGTTAGGAGGATCCTTAAGAGGAGAGGATAGGATGTTGGGTTTTTGACTAGGATTGGGGGATGGTATTGGATCTTTAGTTGGAGAAACTGGGATGATAGGATCTTGGATTGGAGGAATTGAGATTGTAGGATTTTGGATTGAAGGTGATGGAGGCAATAGAACATGCGATGGGGGAAGTAAAGGGGTTGGATCTTGACGTTCTTCTATAGATATTTCAACATGCTTTTGGTCCAGATCTTGACACGATGGGATTTGTTCAAATAGAGGATTAGGGGATATATGGATGGACTCTTCAAAGGGGGGGAATGAAAGGATTGGAGACTCTATTGCTGGGGTTTCTGGAAGAAGGAAGAACTTGTCAGATGGTATGGATAAAAGGATGGGAGATTTTGCAGCTGCAATGACAGGAAGAGGGATGAACTCAGGAAGCTCATTAGGTATGCTTTGGATAATGCTAGGAGGAGATGATTCTGGGGATTGGATAGATACTTCAGACGAAAGGAACTCAACGATGATAGGAAATGGAAGAGGATCAACGGTTGGGATGTATGGAAGATAGATAATAGATGGGAGCACTGGATGGGCCTCATCAATGATGGCTTCACATGAAGGATTGCTTGGCTTTTCAATTTTAGGCGTGGGTTTTGCTATTGGCTCTTCCTTGGGTTCTGTTTTTGGTTTCCTTGGAGATTTTTGTGGTGAAGAAGGTTTGGAAGGTGGAGGAGATGGGGAGCTTGGATGGTCTTCGCATGAAAGTGGGGTTTGTGCTTGGGTAGATGCTCACGAAGGAGGAGAGAAAGAAGGGAACACCCATGAAAAAGATGACTTTGAAAAGGGAGCTTTGGGTTTTGCTTGAGGGGATGATGTAGCTGCAGCGATTTGAAGGGATGACGGTGCTGAAAAGATGGGGGTGATGGTTTGAGGTACAGGATATGAAGCGGGTTGAGGGGAGCATTCTGCTTGAGGGAAGAGACTTTTGGTAATGTGGTTTGGAAGAGAGGATGGTGGTTTGGGACAGGATGGAGGATTGGGGTTTGGAGCAGAAGATGGTGGTTTGGGAAAGGATAGAGGTTTGGTGAAAAGGATGGGAGGACTAGAATCTTGGATTTCAGAATTTTTTGGAGAATGGGCAGGTGGAGGCCTTAGATAGGGGAAGTAGCGTGAAGTGTTTCTAAGGGATGATGGCGATGGAGAAATGACCATAGCAGAAAGTGGAGGCCTGAAAGGAGCATATGGAAGAGGTGTAGGTTGAAGACAAGGATAAGTTGGGGATGGATAAGATACTGGGGTTGCTTTGCCAAGGACATGAAAAGGAGTGCTAGCCTTACCAAGGACATGAAAGGGAGTGCTAGGAGATAAGCGCGAAGGTATGATGGGATATGTTGGAGGAATGATGGAACGATGGGGGTTGCTTGGAGCAAACTGGCTGACATAGGCATCATGGTCTACAAGACCTTCATCATCATTAGGATCGATTGGTCGGAGAGGAGAGATATCATAACCAAACTCATTATAGATTTGAGACATGCTGACTTGCAGATGAGTTTGGATAAGGAGGAAGGACGAAGATGGTTTGGAAGACTAAGACTCAGATTGGGATGACTGACGGAAGAAGACAGTTTTCTAGAAGACGACAGACAAAGGGATGAGAGATGACCAAGTTTTGGGATGGCTGCTCTGATTGTCCTTCAAACCAAGTTATAGATCTGCTTGATGTTTTTCCATTGGCAAAGGATTTGATAAAAGCAATCTTCACAAAGGACAAAGCAACTTTGTGAGATACAAACAAGATAAAAGACTCTGATAAATGCTTTCGAAAAAGTGTATGTTTGACAAATGTTTTCACGGGTTTTTGACTGTCAAGCACTTCAAACAGATCTACCTAAGGAAGGTGAGTATCAAAATCGCTTGCCCACAGCTTGGTATCCCCCAGAAGGGAATACAAATGGTGAGTAATCTTGAGGCGACCCGGTAAACCCCTTGGAATCGGTCCTTGCACAAGGATTTTGATACTTTCGGATGTAGATAGGGTAGCCTCTATTTTATCAAGTTTTTAATAGTTCCATGGAGTCTCCATACCCGGTTTTGCTGATCATCCGTGACTCACTTAAGAGCCTTGCCAATAATGCTGGGGGAGAGGAATTTTTACCATCCCCAGACACGTGTTTGGCACGAACGCCCGGCGATTAGGAGATGTAAGCGATTCTTTTGGTATTCGCTTATTTGTATACCGGCCGGGGGGGATACCGGTTTGAGGTCGTTCTCCGAGGAGGAAGCGCTTCTCCTTGGACAGGCCTCGCTAAAAGCAGAACAGATAAACTTGTCCAAGTTCAAATGTTCCACGTTACTTACTCTAACAAGGATTATGCAATAATTGAAAAACTCCTACATGCACATCAAGCAGATTTTGTTCATTTTCCCAAATTTGATTAAGTGATGTTTGAACTTTGAAATGAAGACACTCGTGATTAGATTTTGATTTGTTCTTTTACTCAAAATGTAAATGATTTGAATGTTTTCAAGTTCTTTCCTTTTGTGCATTCAAGATTTGATTAGCGAGTTGATTTAAGAACTTTGAAAAAGCTTTGTTTTATCCCTTAGATCACTCAAGATTGAATTTGTTTGCTTGCTTTGAAATCTGAAACAAGAAAGGGAATAGAGTTGTTCATTCCTTTAGTGCATTCAAGATTGAGTTAGCTTTTCAAAATGATAATGACATTCTAGGACCTAAGTTCATTTCCTTAATGTCATTCAAGATTTTGTTTTTGACCTTTGCTGTAATAAAAGAAATGAAAAACCAGTCCCAAGAACCTCAAGACAAAAAACCAAAAAGTGACACTGTCCAGCTTATAGGCGATGCTAGAAAGTTCAGAGGCGACATTTAATTCTTACAGGCGACATCCTGTACCTCAAAAGGCGACAGATAAAAATGCAGAGGCGTGATTTCTTTCGTCAAAGGCGTGATTTCTTTACACGCAGGCGACAGAAAAGAATTCTGGGACGGAACAGAAGTTATCGATCACAGGAAAATCTCAGTTATGCAGGCGTGAAAATAGAGCTCATAGGCGTGATTTCTTTCCTCAAAGGCGTGATTTCATTGCAAGAAGGCGTGACTGGATTGTTTGTAGGCGACATTTCTTTGGTTGAAGGTGACATTTCTTTGCTGTAGGTGACATTTCTTTTCATGAAGGCGACATTTCTTTTAATTCCTACGACAGCAAGAATGAAAAGTGTGTTTTGATCAAGTTGATTGTGGTTTGAGTCCCACCGGGCGTGCCAGAATGTAAACTAGGATTTGAGTGTGCACCTAAACCTGTTTTGAAGGCCAAAAACAAACAAACGTCATAGCATTTAATCAAATCAAATTTAATGGTAAACAAACTAAAATCAAAGCCACCTCAGTTTAAGCCTAAAACGGATGCGCCCATGCACCATTTGATATGCTTGGATATAGATGGATGTGGGTGTGCAAACTCAAGCACTTGGAGCATGCAAATTAGGATGATTTGAGGATCAAGAAGACCCAAAATGACACAAAATAGGTATGAGGAACCTATTTTGCCTCAAAGGCCTCAAGAACACACAAATATGCAAAGCTAAAAGATGAACTAAGATTGATTAAACAAGAAATGAATCTATGTTAATCCCATTAAGCTAATTTAGATGTGATTTAAGCTTGAAAATGATCTAAAATGATGAGTTTATGCTTATGCTAGAATGAAAATGGCATTATAACTTTGCTATTGAGTTTGAGAGTTGAAAGATGAGAGAGGATTGTTTGCTCAAAGAAGTGAGGCTATTTATAGGAAAAGGGAAGGTCTTGGGTTAAAAGGATGAGTCAGAGTTAGGGCTAAGGTTAGGGTTGAGTCAAGGACAAGTGTCCTGACAAGTGTCAAGGGAGGATTGAGTTGAAAGTTTGAGGGCATGTGCACAATTTGGTAAATGTGCCCAAGGCCAAGAGGTGGCAAGGAAGGGATAAGAAGGTCTTAAATGCATAAAGAATGCATGTAAGAAAGATAAGGAAGGCTTAAATGCATCCTTAAATGCATTTGCAAGAGGTGGCCAAGAGGTGGCAATCCTTGTTGACTAAGGAGGAGGTTAGCATAAGTTTTGGTAAACCTTTTGCTAATGGAATGTGACAAGATTAGAAAGGGGTTTAGGATTAGGATTAGGAGAAAGGGATGGGCAAGTGGCTTTTGGGGAGATTTAGATATTTATTAAAGGTAAATTTAATAAATATTAAATATCTAGGTTTAGGGTTTGAGGGGACTAGTTTAGGGATTTGACCCATTTAGAGGAAGGTTTAGGACTTTCTAGAAGAGTTTAGTGCTTTTTAGAATTTTGGCCAACTTTGGGATAAAAAATAAATTAAAAATAAATTAATTTATTTTTGAAGTTTTTTGGTCAATTTATTAATTAAATAATTAATAAATTAGGGATAATGTCCAAATGACATTTTTAGGCTAGATTCCTTAATTAAAGATTTTTAATTAAGAGAGAGGGATTTAATGCCATAAAAAATAAATAAATTAATTAAATAAATAATTAATTAATAAATGATGATGTCATCAAGGATTTTCAGAAAACAAAAATAATTTATTTTCTGAAGGATTTTTCGGTGTCTACAGTTGTAAAATGAGGAGTGAGACTGCCTTGCCAAAGGTGGCAATGAACTTACATTTGAGGGATATTGCCCAACATGAGTAACCTGGTTTCCCAAGTCTTGTAAATTCAAGGCCATTGATGAATAGGCATTTCTAATAGAAATATTTGTGGTGATAGAATGAAGTGCATGACCAAATTCTTTGCCTGCTAATGAACCAATTTGAGGCTTCATTTCACATTGCTCTCTGGATAATTCCACAACACTTGTTACTTCTCTATCTGAATTTTTTGTGTCAGTGTACATGTGCACTGAAGAGCTTCTATCACTACTTGAGCTACTACCAGATGGTGAGTACTCATCATCATCATCTAACATAGGCTCACACACATATCTTACTTCTTTCCTTTGCCTCTTTCCCCTTCCTAGCTCTTCCTCCTTATCTATAACTTCTATCATGGGTCCAAGAAGCTCTTCCCACTCTTTCCCATTAATATGCAAATATTTTTGTCCGTAACAATATTTTTTTGCATTTATTATGATATTGATCCGATTTGATGCACCATCACTATGTGATCCATACTTCCCTTTCATTTTACTTACTTTTCTCCTTTTGCACATCATAGGCCAGGATTTGACAGTAGGTATGACCTTGGTACTACGAGCATTAATGATAAATTTTACCTTTTAGCTATTAATTTTTTGTCATTTTTCCTGTATGATGCTTTTGTATACGAATTGTGGATATTCTCTAGGAAACTTTTTTTTTTCCTATAGGATGTCTTTGTATACAAATTTTGGAGAATCTCTATTAAAGAGTAGGTAAGGATGGCTAAGTTGAGTACAATAGAGAGGGAGATGACTAAATTGAGAGAGCAGAGGTGGAGAGAGATAACGAAATTTTTTTTTAGGGCTTGTGGAAATATAGAAATTATAATCTCCCTCGCAGAGAAGAAATTAATGAATTTCTTCATGCCTTAGAAGAGGAAGCCGACTGGATTGTTGAAGCTGACGATACTACATACAAAAATGCAGTATGTATTTTTGGCCTAATTTTTATTTTTCATTTCTTCTAGGTCTTTAAAGGTGGCTGGAAAAATCTTTGTATTAAATGTTAGGGAATGCATGAAAATAATATGATTCTGAGCATGAGCATGAGTCCCTACAGGGGCATAGTTGTGCCTTTTACAAGCGTCATAAACCCTAGCTATGCAGAAATGGAGGCTTTGAAGAATAGTTCACTGGAGGTGGATTATAGAAGCAGAGGGCAAGAGAATCACTCTATTTCCACTGCCTATGGCCGTGAAATGGTATCTTTCCCTGCTTTTTCAACTAGAATGCTAAATTGCAAAGGTTCTCGAAATAGATTCTAGTCACCGGACAATTGTACCATGCCTGTTGATAATCCGATAGCTCAACATAGTCATTGGGAGGTTAAAAAAGAACAACCAGATGAATCTTTGAACCGGTCGAAGATTATGGAGAGCGGGGAAGGGTTTGGTAAAATGAGCAGCTATACTGGAAATTATGAAAATGCCATAGAACTGACCGCATTAATAAATTAAAAGAAGAGATTAGCGGTGACATGACATTATGAGGAAAGCCTTGCCATTTTGATGGAGCCACCCCGATATTATGAAGAATGTCTTGCCACTTCAATACCAGGGCCGCCTCTGTCTCAGACTTTCGCCATTGCTTCTCATCAGTACTCTGAGATATGGCAGGGATTGTGTGCTTTTGCACAGCATAGTCTATCATAAATTGTCTGTAAACCATCATGCATTATAGTATTTTGCACGTTTCTGAATGACTTACTTGAAGAATTTAATTTTCACCATAATTTTGGCTCCATGGATTGTCATTTTACGCTCGGAGAGAAGCTGCGGATTGCAAGAATTTGATAAATTTGGTTTATCTCATTTTCTTTCTCTACCATTTCTGAGTAATATGATTTTGTTTTTATCTGTCTTAAATGATTTCGCCTGAAGTTAATGAATTTTTTTAGATGATTTTGTCTGAATTTAATGAAATTTCTTCCATGGCTGCTAATGAAATATCTTCCATGAATGCTGATAAGACATTTAAATTTAGAGTTAATAAATTCTATAGCTTGAATGTTCTTTGTTGCAAAAGGTTATTTTCATGGTTTGTGATTCATCCAATTCCTTAATAGTTTCATTCTTAACATAATTCATAACTAGATTTTCCATAGCCAATTTTCTTC
The DNA here is from genome assembly GCA_027943335.1 of Chamaecyparis obtusa. Taxonomy (NCBI): domain Eukaryota; kingdom Viridiplantae; phylum Streptophyta; class Pinopsida; order Cupressales; family Cupressaceae; genus Chamaecyparis; species Chamaecyparis obtusa. The sequence continues at coordinate 272,966 of BSBK01005157.1, read as the reverse complement.
TTGATCGTTGCAATATTTTCTCCTCAACTGAACATTTTGTAATCAATTGATATACAATCACATTTTTCTCTTGGCCAATCCTGTGGGCTCGCAATTGAGCCTGTAGATCCAAAAAAGAGTTGAAATCTAGATCTGGTGGAAGAGTAGTATTAGCAAAAAGTCATTCACTAACATCTCATCTTTATAAGAACTAAATTTAGATTCACTAGAAGCATTAAAGAATCTAGAATGACCCCTTTTGACACATTGGAATGCTCAAGTGTGTCTTAAGGGATCCTAGGACTCCTTCGAACACACTTGAGCATTCAAATGTTTCAAAAGGGGTCATGGGGACTCCCTAGGGGTCCTAGTACCCCTTATCAAGCATTAGGAACCTTAGGAAATCTCCATGATCCCTTTTGACACATTGGAATGCTCAAGTGTGTCTTAAGGGGTCCTAGGTTCCCTTCAAACACACTTGAGCATTGAAATGTGTCAGAAGGGGTCATAGGGACTCCCTAGGGGTCCTAGTATGCCTTATCACATGTTAGGACCCCTAGGAAGTCCCCATGAACAATTTTGACACATTGGAATGCTCAAGTGTGTCTTACGGGGTCTTAGGACACCTTCGGACACACTTGAGTGTTGAAATGTGTCAAAAGGGGTCATCGGGACTCCCTAGGGGTCCAAGTATGCCTTATCACATGTTAGGACCCCTAAGAAGTCCCCATGACCCCTTTGAAACATTGGAACACTCAAGTGTGTCTTAAGGGGTCCTGGGACCCCTTCAGACACACCTGAGCATTCAAATGTGTCAAAAGGGGTCATGGGGAATCCCTAGGGGTCCTAGTGCACTGTATCACACGTTAGGACCCCTAGGAAGTCCCCATGACCCCTTTTGACATATTGGAATGCTCAAGTGTGTCTTAAGGGGTCCTAGGACCCCTTCGGACACACTTGAGCATTGAAATGTGTCAAAAGGGATCATCGGGACTCCCTCGAGGTCCTAGTACACCTTATCACATGTTAGGACCCCTAGGAAGTCCCAATGACCCCTTTTGACACATTGGAATGCTCAAGTGTGTCTTAAGGGGTCCTAGGATCCCTTTGGACACACTTGAGCATTCAAATGTGCCAAAAGGGGTCATGGGGACTCCTTAGGGGTCCTAGTATGCCTTATTCACGTGTTAGGACCCCTAGGAAGTCCCCATGACCCCTTTAACACATTGGAATGCTCAAGTGTATCCTAAGGGGTCCTACGACCCCTTCAGACACACTTGAGTGTTCAAATGTGTCAAAAGAGGTCATGGGGACTCCTTAGGGGTCTTAGTATGCCTTATCACACATTAGGACCCCTAGGAAATCCCCATGATCCCTTTTGACACATTGGATTACTCAAGTGTGTCTTAAGGGGTCCTAGGAACCCTTCAGACATACTTGAGCATTCAAATGTGTCAAAAGGGGTCATGGGGACAACCTAGGGGTCCTACTACACCTTATCATGTGTTAGGACCCCTAGGAATTCCCCATGACCCCTTTTGACACATTGGAATGCTCAAGTGTGTCTGAAGGGGTCCTAGGAACCCTTCAAACATACTTGAGCATTCAAATATGTCAAAAGAGGTCATGGGGACTCCATAGGGGTCCTAGTATGCCTTATCACGCATTAGGACCCCTAGGAAGTCCCCATGACCCATTTTGACACATTTGAATGCTCAAGTGTGTCCTCAAGGGTCTTAGGACCCCTTTAGACATAGTTGACTGTTCAAATGTGTCAAAAGGGGTCATGGGGACTCCCTAGGGGTCCTAGTATGCCTTATGACATGTTAGGACCCTTAGGGACTCCCCATGACCCTTTTTAACATATTTGAATGCTCAAGTGTTTCTTAAGGGATCCTAGGACCCCTTCGGACACACTTGAGCATTGAAATGTGTCAAAAGGGGTCATGGGGACTCCCTAGGGGTCCTAGTATGCCTTATCATGTGTTAGGACCCCTAGGAAGTCCCCATCACCCCTTTTGACACATTGGATCACTCAAGTGTGTCTTAACGGGTCCTAGGACCCCATAGGGCACACTTGAGCATTGAAATGTGTCAAAAGGCATCATCAGGACTCCCTAGGGGTCCTAGTATGCCTTATCACGTGTTAGGACCCCTGGGAAGTCCCCATGACCCCTTTTAACACATTGGAATGCTCAAGTGTGTCTTAAGGGGTCCTAGGACCCCTTCAGACACACTTGAGCATTCAAATGTGTCACAAGGGGTCATGGGAACTCCCTAAGGGTCCTAGTATGCCTTATCACGTGTTAGGATTCCTAGAAAGTCCCCATGACCCCTTTGACACATTGGAATGCTCAAGTGTGTCCTAAGGGGTCCTACGACCCCTTCAGACACACTTGAGTGTTCAAATGTGTCAAAAGTGGTCATGGGGACTCCCTAGGGGTCCTAGTATGCCTTATCACACATTAGGACCCCTAGGAAATCCCCATGATCCCTTTTGACACATTGGATTACTCAAGTGTGTCTTAAGGGGTCTAGGAACCCTTCAGACACACTTGAGCATTCAAATGTGTCAAAAGGGGTCATAGGGACAACCTAGGGGTCCTACTACACCTTATCATGTGTTAGGACCCCTAGGAATTCTCCATGACCCCTTTTGACACATTGGAATGCTCAAGTGTGTCTGAAGGGGTCCTAGGAACCTTTCAAACACACTTGAGCATTCAAATGTGTCAAAAGAGGTCATGGGGACTCCATAGAGGTCCTAGTACACCTTGTCATGCATTAGGACCCCTAGGAAGTCCCCATGACCCTTTTTGACACATTTGAATGCTCAAGTGTGTCCTCAAGGGTCTTAGGACCCCTTTAGACATAGTTGACTGTTCAAATGTGTCAAAAGGGGTCATGGGGACTCTCAGGGGTCCTAGTATCCCTTATGACATTTTAGGACCCCTAAGGACTCCCCATGACCCCTTTTTACACATTTGAATGCTCAAGTGTTTCTTAAGGGATCCTAGGACCCCTTCAGACACACTTGAGCATTGAAATGTGTCCAAAGGGGTCATGGGGACTCCCTAGGGGTCCTAGTATGCCTTATCATGTGTTAGGACCCCTAGGAAGTCCCCATCACCCCTTTTGACATATTGGATCACTCAAGTGTGTCTTAATGGGTCCTAGGACCCCATCGGGCACACTTGAGCATTGAAATGTGTCAAAAGACATCATCGGGACTCCCTAGGGGTCCTAGTATGTCTTATCATGTGTTAGGACCCCTGGGAAGTCCCCATGACCCCTTTTAACACATTGGAATGCTCAAATATGTCTTAACGGGTCCTAGGACCCCTTCGGACACACTTGAGCATTCAAATATGTCAAAAGGGGTCATGGGAACTCCCTAAGGGTCCTAGTATGCCTTATCATGCGTTAGGATTCCTAGGAAGTCCCCATGACCCCTTTTGACACATTGGAAGGGTCAAGTGTGTCTTAAGGGGTCCTAGGACCCCTCCGAACACACTTGAGCATTCAAATGTTTCAAAAGGGGTCATGGAGACTCTCTAGGGGTCCTAGTATGCCTTATCATGTGTTAGGACCCCTAGGGAGTCCCCATGACCCCTTTTGACACATTTGAATGCTCAAATTTGTCCGAAGGGGTCCTAGGACCCCTTCGGACAAACTTGAGCATTCAAATGTGTCAAAAGGGGTCATGGGGACTCCCTAGGGGTCCTAGTATGCCTTATCACACATTAGGACCCCTAGGAAATCCCCATGACCCCTTTTCACACATTGGAATGCTCAAGTGTGTCTTAAGGGGTCCTAGGACCTCTTCAAACACCCTTGAGTGTTCAAATGAGTCAAAAGGGGTCATGGGGGCACCCTAGGGGTCCTAGTATGCCTTATCATGTGTTAGGACCCCTAGGAAGTCCCCATGACCCCTTTTGACACATTAGAATGCTCAAGTGTGTCTTAAGGGGTCCTAGGACCCCTTCGGACACACTTGAGTGTTCAAATGTGTCAAGAGGGGTCATGGGAATTCCCTAGGGGTCCTAGTATGCCTTATCACATGTTAGGAACCCTAGGAAGTCCCCATGACCCCTTTTGACACATTGGAAGGCTCAAGTGCATCTTAATGGGTCCTAGTACCCCTCCGAACACACTTGAGCATTCAAATGTATGAAAAGGTTTCATTGGGACTCCCTAGGGGTTCTAGTATGCCTTATCACACGTTAGGACCCCTAGGGAGTCCGCATGACCCCTTTTGACACATTTGAATGCTCAAGTGTGTCCCAAGGGGTCCTAGGATGCCTTCAGACACACTTGAGCATTCAAATGTGTGAAAAGGGGTCATGGGGACTCCCTAGGGGTACTAGTATGCCTTATCACGCGTTAGGACCCCTAGGAAGTCCCCATGACCTCTTTTGACACATTGGAAAACTCAAGTGTGTCTTAAGGGGTTCTAGGACACCTTCAGACAGACTTAAGCGTGCAATTGTGTCAAAAGGGGTCTTGGGGATTCCCTAGGGGTTCTAGTACTCCTTATCACAAGTTAGGACCCCTAGGAAGTCCCCATGACTGGTTTTGAAACATTGGAATGTTCAAGTGTGTCTTAAGGGGTCCTAGGACCCCTTTGGACACACTTGAGTGTTGAAATGTGTCAAAAGGAGTCATGAGGACTCGCTAGGGCTCCTAATATGCCTTATCATGTGTTAGGACCCTCTAGGAAGTCGCCATGAACCCTTTTGAAACATTGGAACACTCAAGTGTGTCGTAAGGGGTCCTAGGACCCCTTCGAACACACTTGAGCATTAAAATGTGCCAAAAGGGGTCATGGGGACTCCCTAGGGGTCCTAGTACACCTTATTATGCGTTAGGACTCCTAAGAAGTCCCCATGACCCCTTTTGACACATTGGAGTGCTCAAGTGTGTCTTAAGGGGTCTTAGGACCCCTTCGGACACACTTGAGCATTGAAATGTGTCAGAAGGGGTCATGGGGACTCCCTAGGGGTCCTAGTATGCCTTATCACGTGTTAGGACCCCTAGGAAGTTCCCATGACCCCTTTTGAAACCTTGGAATGCTCAAGTGTGTCTTAAGGGGTCTTAGGACCCCTTAAGAAACACTTGAGCATTGAAATGTGTTGAAAGGGGTCATGGGGACTCCCTAGGGGTCCTAGTATGCCTTATCATGAGTTAGGACCGCTAGGAAGTCTCCATGACCCCTTTTGACACATTTGAACACTCAAGTGTTTCTAAAGGGTTCCTAGTCCCCATGACCCCTTTAGACACATTTGAATGCTCAAGTGTGTCTTAAGGGGTCCTAAGACCCCTTTGGACACACTTGAGCATTCAAATGTGTCAAAAGGGGTCATGGGGACTCCCTAGGGGTCCTAGTATGCCTTATCATGCATTAGGACCCCTATGAAGTCCCCATGACCCCTTTTGACACATTAGAATGCTCAAGTGTGTCTTAAGGGGTCCTAAGACCCCTTCGGACACACTTGAGCATTCAAATGTGTCAAAAGGGGTCATGGGGACTCTCTAGGGGTCCTAGTATGCCTTATCATGCGTTAGGACCCCTAGGAAGTCCCCATGACCCCTTTTGACACATTTGAATGCTCAAGTGTGTCTTAAGGGGTCCTAGGACCTTTTTCCACACACTTGAGTGTTCAAATGTTTCAAAAGGGGTCATGGGGACTCCCTAGGGGTCCTAGTACACCTTCCCACGCGTTAGGACCCCTAGGAAGTCCCTATGACCCCTTTTGACACATTGGAATGCTCAAGTGTGTTTTAAGGGGTCCTAGGACCCCTTTGAACACACTTGAGCATTCAAATGTGTCAAAAGGGGTCATGGGGACTCCATAGGGGTCCTAGTATGCCTTATGATGCGTTAGGACCCCAAGGAAGTCCGCATGACCTCTTTTGACACATTGGAATTCTCAAGTGTGTCTTAAGGGGTCCTAGGACCCCTACGAACACACTTGAGCATTGAAATGTGTCAAAAGGGGTCATGGGGACTCTTGACGGTTTCTATTATGCGTTATCATGTGTTAGGACCCCTAGGAAGTCTCCATGACCCCTTTTGACACATTGGAATGCTCAAGTGTGTCTTAAGTGGTCCTAGGACCCCTTCGAACACACTTGAGTGTTGAAATGTGTCAGAAGGGGTCATGGGGACTCCCCAGGGGTCTTAGTATGCCTTATGAGGTGTTAGGACCCCTAGGAAGTCCCCATGACTCCTTTTGACAAATTGGAATGCTTAGGTGTGTCTTAAGGGGTGCTAGGACCCCTTTGGACACACTTGAGTTTTCAAATGTGTCAAAAGGGGTCATGGGGACTCCCTAGGGGTCCTAGTGTGCATTATCACACATCAAGACCCCTAGGAAGTTCCCATGACCCCTTTTGACACATTGGAAGGCTCAAGTGTGTCCTAAGGGGTCCTAGGACCCCTTTGGACACACTTGAGCATTCAAATGTGTCAAAAGGGGTCATGGGGACTCCCTATGGGTCCTAGTACACCTTATCATGTGTTAGGACCCCTAGGTAGTCAGCATGACCCCTTTTGACACATTGGAATGCTCAAGTGTGTCTTATGGGTTCCTAGGACCCCTTCGAACATAGTTGAGCATTAAAATGTGTCAAAAGTGGTCATGGGGACTCCCTAGGGGTCCTAGTACACCTTATCATGCGTTAGGACCCCTAGGAAGTCCCCATGACCCCTTTTGACACATTGGAATTCTCAAGTGTGTCTTAATGTGTCCTAGGACCCCTTCAAACATATTTGAGCATTCAAATGTGTCAAAAGGGGTCATGGGAACTCCATAGGGGTCCTAGTATGCCTTATCACGCGTTAGGACCCCTCAGAATTCCCCATGACCCCTTTTGACACATTGGAATGCTCAAGTGTGTCTTAAGGGGTCTTAGGACCCCTTCGAACACACTTGAGTATTCAAATGTGTCAAAAGGGGTCATGGGGACTCCCTAGGGGTCCTAGTATGCCTTATCATGTGTTAGGACCCCTAGGAAGTCCCCATGACCCCTTTTGACACATTTGAATGCTCGAGTGTGTCAAAAGGGGTCATGGGGATTCCCTAGAGGTCCTAACATGTGATAAGGCATAACTAGACCCCTAGGGAGTCGCCATGACCCCTTTTGACACATATCACATTTCTGTATGTAGTACCGTAAGCTTCAACAATCCAGCCTGTTTCCTTTGCTAAGGCACGAAGAACTTCATTAATGTATGCTCTAGGGGGAAGATTATAATTTCCATATTTCTGCAAGAGATTCTCCAAAATTTGTATACAAAGGCATCCTATAGTAAAAAATGAAAATTTTCCCACAGAATATCCACAATTCATATACAAAAGCATCATATAGAAAAAATGACAAAAAAAAATAGCTAAAAGGTAAAATTTATCATTAATGCCAGTAATACCAAGGTCATATCCACTGTCAGATCCTAGCCTATGATGTGCAAAATGAGCAAACCAAGTGAAATGCAAGGGAAGGGATCGATCAAATAGCGAAGGTGCATCAAATCCGATCAATATCATAATAAATGCACAAAATACTGTTACGGACAAAAATATTTGCATATTAATTTGTTACACCTTTCCCGAGCTTCTATACCTTGCTACATGATTAGACATTTTTGTTAGCAGAACTAAATTTTTAGGTTAAGTTTTACAGATCATCTTTTTGATGCAAAGGACATAGATCGGCTACTGTATCTTCCTTAGATAGTTTCCCAGAGAATATCCACAATTCATATACAAAAGCATCATACAGGAAAAATGAGAAAAAAATAATAGCTAAAAGGTAATATTATATATAATATATTAGTATACATTAGTATATGTATTATATATTTATATATATATATATATATATATATATATATATATATATATATATATATATATATATATATATATATATATATATATATATATATATATATATATATATATATATATATATATATATATAATTATATATATAATATACATTAGTATATATATAATATATTATATATATTATATACATTAGTACATCTAATACATTAGTATATATATAATATATACATTATATATATCATATGCCTCTTTTATATATATATATTATATACATTAATATATGTAAAAGTTCAATTTTTTTCATTTGCTCCCACCCTTTTTTTCATCTGCCTGGGAATATCAGGTACCCGATATGAAATTGGATACCCGATTTTGGATAGGTAATATTTGACCAAAATATTCCCTGACCTCACAGACCAGACAATCACAAGATTTTATACTTTTTCACATGTTGCAGGAAAAAAAATGTGATTTGGGGCCATTGTTTGATTTTTGTCAACTTGTAGTCTCACCATGGGAAGCAGCAGTCATCAAAAGGCTAAACGCAAGAGGAAGCTGATAGATGAAGAAATTCAAGCATATAGGGAAAAAGATAAGGAAAATCACCGAAGAAGGAGAGAAGGTATGTTAAACATTAATCAATTGGACCTTGTAAATGTAGTTGTAAGTGAAGAGGATGTTGAATTTGAAAATGTATAGGTGGAGATTGAAAATGTAGACTTGGGGAATGAAAATGTTGCACAAGAACCACATGAATGTTACACATCTCCAAATTATATGCGAAATGAAGTCCCTTGCAATAAAGATAATCAAACTTCAAATTCGGGGCTTTCAGGAAGACCTAAATGGTTAATTGAAATTGAGGAGAACATTATGAATAATTGGGAAGGAAAGAGGTCACATAGAACCATTAGGTTGTGGGCTTCAAGACTTTATGATCAACTTTTTGGAAACAAGACATTGGTTGAGCAATGTCAAATTTTTGTGCAGTTGTTAAATATGCAAAAGATGAGACCTGTGCTTGTGAAATTGAAGATTCGTGTGAACAAGAGAATGGAGAGAAATGTCATTATTGTGAAGAATCTTTTCAATGCTCTCAATAGCATTGGGAAGACTAGCAAAGAAAAAGACAAGAGAGTTGCTCGGAGGATTATTACAACCTCCTTAGTAAGTCATTAGTTGGGAAAGGCTCGTTTGATGAGACAAACTTGTGTTGACTTCAATATAGACCGTAAAACTTTGGGTAGAGCACTTGCAAGAAGAGAAAGACTTGATGATCCACTTCAAATTGATACATGGGCTTATGGTGGGAGACTTCCACATTTCAATAAGAAGCTAACAGATGTTGTCAAGGATGAAATTCAACAATTTTGGGATGCTAACTCAAGAGTGTCACCAAATGTGAAGGATGTCTTGGAGTTGATAGTTGGCAATTGAGACTGCACTCCACGTCCTAAACATTATGTGGAGGCAAGTCAAACAATGTTTTATAAATTTTTTTGTGAGACACATCCAACATTGAAAATATCACTAAGGTCTTATGAATCCGTGAAGCCATTTTATTGTGTACCCCTTAAGATTCAGAATACATGTTGTTGCAAATATCATGTTGAGTTTTCAATGCATCATGAATTATTATAGTCCATTCATTCTACTTTGCATACTAATGAAATGCTAGAGGATTGTGGTGCAAGTGGTCTTCCCAAATCATCAAGAGACTTGCTAGATCAATTTTTATGTCATAGAGATGATGGTTGTTTATTTTATAAAAAAGATTGCTTAAATGCCAAGTGCTCAGAATGTGGTGGCTTGTCCAAGTTTAGAAAATGTTTTCATGAGGGTTTTGAACACAATTTTGGAAAGACACTCATCCAAAAAAATGTATATGAAATAGTGAAATATACATTGAAGAGTGGAGGTGAAGGCTCTAGATGTGAGTTAGTTGCAAAAGAATACAATGTTGCTGATTTTATCTCAGATTTCAAGACATATTTTTTACAAGTATGCAAGGCATAGTCATAGGTCTCAATGGTTGGATCAACAATTCAAGACATGTAAGGACACTTTCCCCATTGGAACTATTATATCTGTTGTAGACTTTGTGGAGAACTATAAATTGCAGCCCCAAAATGAGACTCAAGCTCAATATTACAATTCCATTTAGGTTGCTATTTTTGTACACATCACATATAGACATTCCCCTGATAGCACAAAAGATGAGTGAAAGATAATCAGAGAGTACCATTTTTATATGAGCAACGATAGGTCTCACTCTCATGAGTTTGTTCAACATTGTTTCCAGAACTATTTTGACTTCTTGTAGGAAAATGGTATTGCTATGGATAGGCATCTCATTTGGTCGGATAATTGCACCGGTCAATTTAAGAATGCTAGAATGTTTTATTGGTTGTGTAGAATGCATGTGGAGAGAGGTGTACCTCATATTTGGAGTTTTTTTTAGTTAGGGCAAGGGAAAGGGGAGCATGACGGAGCAGGTGCATGTGTGAAGAGAGTTCTAGTTAAGGAGCAATTGAGGATTTCAGGTGTTGTACTTCTTGATGCTCATTCTATTGTTGATTGGTGTACTTTAGCATTGTCATAGGGGGGGATTCTTGATTCTATAGTGCGTAGATTCTTTTGGTTGGTTGAGGAGGGGACTATAGGAGATAGATTGGATTGTCAAATAGTGAAAGACTCTTCAAAAATGCATTCATTCTGAAGCTCCAATAGTAGTACATGGACCATTTGGACATGAGAGTTGGCTTGTTTTTGCCCCATGTGTTTTTAGTATGATTGGGATCATTGTGAGTCAAGTTAGTGGGTGGATACATGGGTTCCATAGTATCTAACTCCTTTATCTTTAACACTCTCTATAAGAAATGATGACATGGACACTTCAATTGACTATGACCATCTTTCAGATCTTCTGAAGCCAGGAAATGTTTTTGCATTGGTTGCACCGTAGGGGAATGATGAGAGGTTAGATTATTGGTTAGCACGTTGTGTACAAGGTAAACATAAGCTTGTACAATTGATGATAGATGGTGATGGGTTCACATATCCTACTGGTTCAGTTGTTGTTGCGAGAACATGGCTACGAACATACATAATTAGAAAGAATGAAATTTACGCATTTGAAGACTATGAGAAGCACAAAACTATTCTCATGTATTCACACCTTGTTATAGCAACAAATGTCAAGTTGTCAAAGCATCAAGGAAGACCAAAGACAAAAAAACTTTGGACTATTAGTACTACTGATCATGAAGCACTATTGGAGACCCTAAAGCAAAGAGATGACCCTTCAAAAATACTTGACTAGGTAATAAGTTAACTTAGTGCATTGTTTTCTAAGTTCGTTAAGCTTAATTTCATTACATTAATTTCACCTTTCTTAGATTGTATTTTGAGTCAATAAACTTGGTTTTGTATGTGGATTGTAACTTGTGCAGGAGCACCTATGAAGATGCCTATGGTCACCATGGATCCAATCAGAGATAGAAGGACAAAAGGATCCTTAATGGTTAATTGAGATCTTTTGAAGCCTATAATGGCAATTTGTAACAATCAATTTGATTTAAAAGTTAAATGTCCTAAAACTCCTGATAAGGACTTATGACCAAAATCATGTATGGGTGGCCAATAGTGCCAAGAAGGGATCTTACATGCCATTTACTTATGTCATTTGCATGGTTTGAATTCTTACATGTTTGATTGTTATTTATAATGCTTTAAGGATATTATTTTTTATCATTTCAAACAATCTAAAAAAGTTAAACCTCAAACATAATAAGCTTCACAGTTCAAATTTCACAAGCTTAATCATGATTAGTTTCAGAGTTCAAATTTCAAACATAACACTAACAGTCAGTTGAAAGTGGCTCAGCAGTGTATCTTTCAAACCGTCCAACCTGGCATCGAATCGTCTGCTCCATCGGCTCCGGTTGGCTGGATAAACACTAGTGACAACCCCGTTCTACCCACAGAGTCACGGGAATGCTCACAACCACGCTTGACCGAAGTGACCCCAAGGTGCACTTGTAATCATCTAAAAATGGTCATCTAGACTATTAGCCCCTTGCTAGCATTATTTGCTAAAATCATCAATTGCTTATTCTTGATCAAATCCTATTTTTATCATTTATTCAATTATTTTCTATGGGCTAACCATTTTATCCTAAGTCTTTATTTATTTAAAAGAAATTTCTTCCCCTTTTAATAAATAAAAAGCCCCCACTTTTCCTCTTATCCTAAGTTGCACAAATAAAACATTATTCTTATTTTATAAAAAGGGGAAAAAACACTTTTTGTCTCATATGGGGCACAAAAGTCAACTCTTATTTTCTCATTGGAGGATACTTGTGCACATGGATTTCTCCTCTTTCAAGCTCCACCATTTATTAAATCTTTTGCCTCTTAATCTCCATGGTTCATTCTTTCTCATTTCCTATAAAAGAAGAGCTCTCTTCTCATTTTAGGGTCCATCTTTTGAATACTAACCTTATGCTGCAGGATTTCTTGGAGACTTTGGAGCTTTTTGAAGACATTCTTGCATCCATCTTTCATTTCTTGCATCTTAGCTTCATATTTATGCTTTCCTAGATTAGCTTCATTTCTATGCTCTAGATTAGCTCACATAGATTAATTAGCTTGGATTGTAACACTTGCATCTTTCTTTTCATAGCTTAGCTTGCATTCTCATTCCTAGCATAGTTGCATTTCATTATCATCTTGATTCTTGAGGATATTGGCATTCTTTCCCTTGTCTCCATTGAATCTCCCATTGCATGGTTTACTAGCAAGGTTATTGGCTTAATAGCTCTAGCTGAGAGCATTCTTAAAATCCTTGCACTCAATGCTTAGGGAGCTCTAGGTCGCTTTCTCAAGGTTTCCAACCTATGGATTCTCTTGGAAGTAATGACTTAGAGAAGTGCACATCTTAGTGTGTACATTTTTGGCACTCACCATGGGGCAGAACATCATTGTTTTGTCCTTCTTTTTCTGCATTTCCATTAATTTTTCATCACATTTTAGCTTTAGTTTCAGGTCTTTGGTTTTTTTGTCTCAGAATATCGTACGACAGTTTTCTAGTGTCATGCAATAGTTCTCTATATGGTAGTGCAATACTTTACTAGTTAAAGTATTGCGCTCTTTGCAATAGATTATTGCACTGTTGTTCTGTATTTTGGTGCATGCAAGTAGCAAGAATTATCGCACAGAGACATATTATCATACCAGCACAGAGCGAAATATCACACGACTGTTCCTCTGATAGAAATATCACATAGACTTGGAAGTGATTATTTTTAGCTATTTTTTTAATCTTGCAAGTTTCAGGTTTTCTGTTATCTTTTTGAAAATTTTGGCATTTTTAGAATCCATACCACTCCAAAAAATTGGCACCCATTTTTGAGAAATTTTCGCATATGGTATCGAAAATTGAAGTGTGATATATCATTGGAAAGCTCTTTTCAAGCCTAATCCAACCATGCTGGTTTCATTTTCAAATTTTTCTATTTGATTAGCTATTTCACTTACAGATTATTTGATTTTTTATGTGCTAACCATTGTCGAGCTAACAAGTTATGCTTGTAGGTGCTCTCATTGCTTGAAATATTTTCTTAAAAGAATGCATGTCAAAGCTCCAAATGCACAAGGGCTACTAATGGTTTTTGCAGGGCTGCCCAAAGCATAAAAACCAATCAAGTGCTTGTTTAATTGCTTTCTTTTTAAGTGCAACATATACTAGTTGTTTCATTTCTTAGGCACTTAAGATCTTGTTGTAGGAATCTTTTGGTGGTAAGAGAGTATGCTCTTCACCCTTGTGGTGAAACAAAAATCTTGACCCATCTTTGGATTTTGAAAATAAGAGGGTAAATGAACTCTTTGTTTGGTGTGTTTGGGGGAGGTTCTTGAGCTAGGAGATTATGCTCTTCACACTTGAGGTGAACTAGAAATCCTGACACTCAAAAGTCAATCCACTCTTTGTTTAGCATTAGGATCCTTTAGCGGGCTTTCTCTTGAGCAATCAAGAGGAACGCCCAAGTGGGGACAAGCTAATACCGAGCTATTCCAACCCACTATAAACTCAAGGCTATCAAGGACACAAAACCTTGGTAGACGTAGTACTTGTCTTTGCTTAATGTGAGTACTTGTGGGATTGTGACCATGGGGAAAATGTTGAGCAAGAATGCTTAAGGTACTCTTGTGGCCGCTAGGTCCCAGTCCTCTTTGAGGAGCAAGAGGGGTATTACGAATGGAAGCCCTTACTAAGAACCATAGGTAGAGGCCACCCTATTTTTCCACTTAGCTTCTTGGTGCAAGGATTGATCCAAGTGGAATAACCCAGATCACCCCAAGATTACTCACCATCTTTGTTCCTTTGGTTGTGTCATTGACACCTCCATGACAAAGCCAATATCTATTGTGGGAAACCACTTTGTGTGAGGCAATGGACTATCAAGTGTGGGCCAAGTTGTTAAGTATTGAGCCTTTGTCCTTCTAGGTAGTAAGTGCTTGAACTGTTCTCGTTGTTATGTACCCGTGCAAACATTCTTGAACATACAAACATTGCGATAGTGCTCATAGAAGTTTTTATTTTGATATCACAATTTCTTGTCTTGACAAGGTTGCTTTTTCCCTTGATTAAAGTGTTTTATGACATGTTTGATCACCTACTATTTGCAAACCTGCTTGAATATTGCTGTCACTATGTTTGAAATCAACAAATTACCCATCAGATTACAAAATTGACAAAATTACCTTTGTATACAACTAAATGTATCTTCATAGCATTAATGTTAATCATAAAAAATAAATGAAATAGTAACTAAATTACAACCACAATTGAGCAACTATTAGCTAATATCAATGACTAATTAAACATCCTATGGCTCTCTAACTAGAATGTTAATGAATAAGCTCTCAGCAAGATCTCACTAATGACAGTTCTAGAATGAGAATTGATTGAAATAAACAATGCTAAAGCTAACAAATATCAATATAAATGCTAAAATGCTCTTAAATGCTTTTCTAAACTCAAATTTCAAAAGGTTTGATGCAATTCTCAGATAGGTGGATGATGAATTATGAAGGATTTTAGCCTTCCTTTTATAAATTTTCCCAATGGTAGGGGGGTGTGGTTGCATTTGATCATGGCTGAGTTGGGGTTAAGTCTTTGGTTCCACCCTTTGAAGACAAAGCAAATTTTGTGTCCTCAAAGCTTGGGACAAGTAGACAAGATGGATGGTTGAGATTCCTTCTCACTTTGAGTGATTGAGATTCAATTTGGCTTAATCCATGTGAGTGTCTTTCTTTTAATCTCATTGGCTGATTGATTTTCCTCTCCTTTTGTGGTTGTTGAGAGTAATTGATTTATTAATTGATTTAATTGATTTATTTTAGCCATGTACCCCTTGAATGGGTTGAATTTAATTTAATCCAAGATTATACAATTAATTTGAATAAATTGTATTTTAATTTGATTGCACTTGATTAAAATGCTCTCAATTTTGATCGATATTGAATTAAGATTTGATTTTAATTTTGATTGGCTAATTATACATTGTGATTCAATTGATTCAATTATGTCCTTGATTTACTTTGATATGACTTGATTTTCTTTGAATTATCATTAAATTGTCTTTGTTCATTTTTAGGTGATTACAACCTTAAAAAATTGAGACTTTTTATGCTCACTGGTCAAGAGTCGTACGACACTGAAAAACAATCACACACTATTTCAAGTTTTGTCATGTGATATTTCATCCCTAGTTTTTTATCGCCCTGCTTTCCTGGATTCTATCACCCAGGCTGCCTGGAAAGTATCACTCGGTCTCTGTCAGAAGTATCGCCTGGTTAGATTTTGTCACCCTGTTTGCCTGGAAACTATCGCCCATAATCTTTTTACTGTCTCATCAGTGCCTAATCTAAAATCTCATTTGTTGAGTGTCTTTTCCTATTCTTACTCAACCCTGGTCTATTATCTACATGTTTAAGTCTATTCTAGACTGAGAAAATGAGTTAAAACTATTGGATTTGAGTTTTCCAAATGCTACTTTTGATCACTTGTCACATTACGGTTACCTCTCTAGCTACTTGCTAATTGAGCTTCTTGCTCATATCTCAACTTGAGTCAATTGATTGCTTTAAGTTCTTGAGCACCTTTGACCAACCATCTTTGTTTTTCTATCTTTAACAGTGATCTTCTTTGGCTTTGTCTATCTCAATATCTGAAAAACTTTGTCTCATTTTATTAGTCAACCAACATTCCTTTTTCATGCCGGTTTCAACTCGGTCTCAATTCAAGCAAGGGAGTCACCCTCCATTCAACTATACATAGTTACCTTCACCCACAAGATGCTCATGAGCACCAGTTAGCAATGATAGTTCCAGTCCTAACCAATTTGAGGATTCCAAAGTCACCCCATGGTACAAAAGCGGCTTCCTCTTTTCCATATTCAAGACCTCCAAAAGCATAGATAGTGTCTCACTCACTTTGAATGAACAAGAAAAGTTCCGCCATTTGCAAGAATATTTTGAGCATAAGGACAACCAAGCTTGTTTAGACAAAATGGATGCTTCCAAATGCATGGCTATGAGAGAAGTATCTCATGAGAAACCCGAGATTAGTGGTTATGAGCATAGACCAACTTTTGGTACTAATGGAAATTATGGCAACAACACGCCACCAAGATCTCCTCCAAGACAAACTTTTCCTGCTCCTTCTTCACCTCCTAGACCTCCTCGCTCTTAGCATGAGGAAGAAGCCAATGATGAGGTTTCTAGTGAAGAACTTATGAGGTTTGAACAAGATGAAGCCTCCCAACATATGATGCTTAAACTTTTAGAGTGAAATGGAGATCAATACATTCAATACATGACTTCTAGGGGATACAAGCTCCCTCTTGGATATGATGTATGCCAGATTGTTCAAGAAAGAGTACCAACTGAATTGGAAATCCTTACAGATGAGTTGCAATGAACAAATCAAAGTCTTGCTCAACTTGCAATAGAAAAGGAACCTCCAAAGGTTTCTTTCATAGAATCTATTTGTGCTCTTCCTTTTGATAGAAGTCTATACATGGTCCCATTTCCTAGGGATATTGAGGTTCCCAAATATGACAAGTATGATGGAAATGGTGATCCCCATGACCATGTGCATCACTTTTATGCTCTTAGCATGGACTTCCTTCATGAAGACACATTTCTTCTACGACTGTTCCCTAGAAGTTTAAGAGGACAAGCTCTCAAATGGTTTGCAAAGTTGACACCATCTCTTAAAACTTTTGATAAGTTGGTTAGGCGCTTCACCCAGCATTATTCATACAACATCCAATAGCCTATCACCATGATAGATCTCAGTGCTCTAAAGAAAAATCAAGGTGAGCTATTTTCCACTTACAATGTTGGAGGTCATTGTATTCTCGATATCCTCGACAGCTAGACGAAAGAGAAAAGATTGACATTTTTGTCAATACTCTTGTGCCAGAACTGTATTATGATATAAGGAAACAATTATTCTCCTCTTTCAATGACATGGTTGAAAGTGCATATCGAATTGAGGATGTGGCCATTAGAAAGGGGGATATTGTTATTAATAAAGATACTAGAGGCAATGGCAAAGACAAGAACAAACCTTGGAATAGAAACAAGTATGTTGTTAATGATGGGGTTGTAGATGTCACAAAAGCTAAAGAACTTACTTTCAACCTCTCTAATGCTATCTAAATAGCAAAACAACAAGAAGCTACCAATGCTCACAGTGCTCCTAAGCCTCAAAATGCAGACAAACCTAAGAAGTAGTACCAATGACAAGTCTACACCAAGTTGGCTGAACCATACGATGTGATTCTTAAGACTTCAATGGTTGCCAAAAAACATCTTACACTTCCTGAATTTGATCGTCCCTATGCTCCTCTAGTTAAGCCTGATTGGTGGAGAGAAGATCATTACTGCCACTATCATAGAAGTAAGGGACACAAGATGAACAATTGTTTCAAGCTTAAAGATGATATTCAAGATCTCATTGATGACGACACAATTCTCATAGATGGCTTAGTTAAAAATTTTGATCACACAGCTTTCAAAGACCCTCTACCTAAGCATGACAAGGGGGAATCTTCTCAAACAAATAAGAAGAATCATGATGCAAAGATCAACTATACATATACTCCTGATTCACCTGTGATCAATATGATAGAGCCTATTGAGAATGTTCTTATGGTGAGATCTCAAGATGATAATAACACCAATCATGGTATGCCAAAGTTGGTCTTGCAAACACTATGTGGTTCATCTTCCTGAAGTGAGACACTAAATGTTGTTACTAGGGGGCAAGCCAAAATTATCCTTAAAACTTCACCTAATCCCAAGAAAACCTTGTCTTCTAAACAAGCGGCTCCTTTAGCCACCTCTAGCTATGATCTTGTCCACCACTTGCAACAGACACCAACCCATATATCCATTTTTGAGTTGCTTTAGTTATCCCCTTCGCACAGATAAATCCTTTAAGAAGCTCTACATACAATAGATGTCCCTAATGACATTGATCCGGATCAGTTCCAGGCTATGGTCAACCATATCTCATCTCCCTGCTATCTCTCCTTCTCTGAAGAATATGATGTATCTCTTAGTCACCCCCATAATCTTTCTCTACACATCAAAGTTCAAGTCTACCACACCCGAGTCTGCCGAGTCCTGATAGACAATGGTGCAAGGTTAAATATTATTTCTTTTCATGTGGTGCAATAGTTGGGATTGTCAGAATTTGTTGTGGATCCTAAGAAGAAGATTACTATAAAAGATTACGATGAAGTGGAAAGATCTTCCAAAGGTCTTGTCATGCTGCCTATCTGAGTGGGCCCTGTCACAAAATATATTCAGTTCCAAGTATTGGACATCCCACTTGCATATAACATTCTTCTAGGTCATCCTTGGATCCATGACATGCAAGCTATCCCTTCCACTTATCATCAATGCATCAAATTTCCATACAATGGCACTGAAGTTGTGATTCCTAGAGACCATACTATTGCTATCAATACTCTTTCTACTACTGAGACGTTTGTTCCTCACAATAAACCTTCTGATGATCCTAGTGCATCCTTGATTGAGGCTAAACAAACATTGAAGATGATGAGTATTGGTATGGGTGAATACACACTAGACTCTCTTGCTACTATGCCTACTTCTCCTAGATCATATGGTAGACCTTTTGACAACATAAAGCCTTCCACTCCGCTATGACAATCTTTGATACCTTTGTTCCTTCATCCATTCCTCTAGAAGCAAAAATAGAAGAACAAGTTGTTCGAGAGTGGATCTATAGAGAAGAGGAGGATAGTATGACAATTGCTACTCCTATTTCCCCTAAGCACTATGGTAAAGGCTATAAATTTTTGCAAGAAATGGGCTATCAAGGTCAAGGACCTATAAATGATAATGGGCATGCCCTAGTTGAGCCTTTAAGTCATACCAATGGTAGACCCTCTAAGGATATAACAGGTCTCGGATATGGTGTCGAGGATGACCTCTCTGACTGTTCTACAAATGCTCCCATGATCAGTGATTCAGACATAGATAAAGATGAGTCACCACTGCACACTATGGCTCAAATGGGAGATGATCTTCCTTCTACTTCACTCCTTTGGGAAGGAGAATGTATGGCTAACAATGATTCAACTGAAGCTTCTATGTCTAGAGATAATGGATTTGATCCCAGAGCTAGACAACGTAGAAATATTGAGTGGTTATTAGAAAGAGCAGATCTCAAAAACAATGACACAAGTGCCTCTACTTCTAGATGTCCTAAACCTTCTTGGTGCAAACATCCCAGCAAAAATTCAACAATAGATTCCAATGAATATGAATGGGATACCCTCTTAGATGGATCTTCCATAGTAGATATGGACGTTGATATGATTCATACCTATAGTGCCCAACCTGACGTAGTTGATGAGTCTCACGTAGGGTCTGATGAGTTTGTTCCGTGTGTTGCTTTAGTGGACCATGCTAGTCCTTCTATGAAAAATCTAGATCTTGACACTTTTGGAGCTGACCTTATAGGATCAACCTCTCTCATCACTAGGGATGACATCCCTCTCATAAATTCTCTTGCACCTATCACTCTGCTCTCCTTCATACATTCAGATTTCATAGCCATTGAACCTACTATCTCTTCCACCAGTGAACTCACAACAAACATGCTGGAATCAGATATCAAGTATCTTTTTCATACAATCAAGAGAAAAAAACAATGGTCGGATGGTGAAAACCACAATGTGGTGGTATTTGAACCTAAAAAGATTACAAATCAAGAACAATTTGCTGCATTCTTTCTAGAGAAAATAATTCCAATTTTAAAACCTGTCAAGCAAAAGCTCATAAAGATGCCTCCCCATATGGCATTTTTGGTTAAGGTTGATATTGAGAAGCACAAATCTGAGAACAAGGCGGCTGATGTCATGACTACTTTGGTATCCATTCTACAAATGGAAGAACAAGAATCATACTTTGCATTCCCGGTGGAAGAGTTGCCTTATCTTGCCTACACTTACCCTGCGAATTTGTCCCCCTATGCCACTATCTTTTCATATCTACCAGATCAAATTATTCCTGAATATCTACTGTGCCATGAGAAGCACCACCTCCTCCACAATGCCTTACACTTTACCCTCATCTCTGGTGACTTGTATGGGAAGAGTCTAGATGGAACTCTCCTTAAGTATCTAGAAATAGAGGAGTCTCAAAAGTTGCTAGCTGAAATCCATGATGGCATATGTGGATCACATTCTACTAGTTTTACGTTAGCTCAAAAATTGCTTAGGGTTGGTTACTATTGGCCGAACTGGTTGGGGCCTTCTATCATCATAGCAGCAACATTTGGGTCTAGGGCCTATCAGTTATCTACATCAAAGGAAGCAGAGCTTACCGAGCCTATCAATGTTCTACAATTGCAGAAGTTCTATGCCTAAGGATTTTGAGCTCTTTGTATATATTTTATTGATCCTGAAAAAATTACAAAAAAATTCATATATGATGTTGAAAAAATCCTAAAAAGCATATGAAGTCCTGAAAAAAGAGCATCCTAGTGAAAACCTAGCAATAGGCGCTTTGATGTCTCATAAAAAAAATAAAAAATAAAAATAGAAAAAGTGCCTTGGTGAAAACCTGGAAATAGGCGCCTTGGTAGCAAAAATACAAAAAAATTGAAAAATTAAAACAATCTGTCAAGTGGTGAAAACTTGGAAACATGCGTTGCTTGAGACCCTTGCACCTATGTCTATCAGTCTTGCATGGTGCTCCTTCACTCCACTTCTCGCTTTGCCTCTCTTAGCCTGGAATTGACCCTTATGATAGTCTAGGGGGCATCTATTGTTCTAAGCTTATCTCGGGTCTCTTTGTGTGTTTGGGTTTCTTGGCCTGCTTGGTTCCAACGGTGTTTTTCAACACCACCCCATGTGTGTTTTTCAACACTTCCCTAGCGTCAAGTGTTTTTCAACACTTATCAAATGTTTACCCACAGTCCAGAATGATGTGATATTTCCACTGGCATAAGTGATACTCAAAGATTGACTCTATGACCTACACACACGCACTTAAATCACTTGACTTGCTGAGACTTGTTGGACTTTATTTCTTTGTGTGCTATCTATGATGATTTCTTTGATGATTTTTCTATCCCTAATAGTTTTTTATGATGCCGAGCTAGAAGACTGGGGCATGAGGACATGTTTTATTTGCTTTCTGCCTGTGGTTATATTTTGTTGATCTTGGTTGTCATGAACATTTATGCTTGTTCCACTTGACTCTAGGATCTACAAGGTATTATCCTTGACTTTTTTTTTTGCAAGTGTGTACTTATAGTCATCTTGACTTTCCTTGTGTCTCGATGCAAGTATAATCTTGCTATACTAAACTTAGGGAACCTCACTGCACTAGTCATCTTGACCTATATGTCTTTGATGCCTAGGTGGGATTCCCACATATCTATCTAATATAGATCATATTTAGATTCACATAGTTATTCTAGTGTGTATTGTATGGTCTTACGACACTACCAATAACACTTGATGATGAATATTAGAGTCTAAAAGCTTTGTGACCTTGCAAGTAAACCACTTTTCATAGTAGCTTGCATTTTTAGGTTCATGATAGTTAGTCTTGCATCTTGCATATGGAGAGAGCTCTCCTTTCATCTTTCATAGACTTGTTAGTCAAACTGCGCTCACCTTTCGCTTCTTCCTGATCATGTCTTTCACTTCTTATCTTTCATATCACATCATTTTCTTTTCATTTCAGGATCAAAACCAAAATCCGTGTTCACCTTGATCATCCAAATCACATTTCTCCTTCTTCCGCGCAGTTGGCTGACCATTTGAGGCCTGATCCTTCGATCTTTGTTGGGGCATTCTTCATTCCTTCATCCCCATCTCTTTCAACCTTTCTAGTCTCTCACTCATTTCATTCATTTCATCTCTCTCTAAGGTCTTAATTGGGGCATATCTTCATTTCTTGATAGTTATTCTATCATCTTTCATCTTCAATTATGATTTCTAGTGATTTGATCATGTTGCTCTTGCTTTTGCATTTCCTCTACCTCATTTCACTTTCGATCCCGAGGGGGCAGACACATCATATCCTATTGGCTATTCTCTAGAGCATATGCTTGACCATTTCATTTTCTCTGATCGATCTATCTTTGTGCTTGACATGTTAGTTCTCGTCTCAATTTCTGATACTATCCATCTCTTTCCTAAGTGTTCAGTACTGTCACTACCAAGCTGACCATGCAAGATTTTCTATCTCTCTGCACTTCATACTTTGGAGTCATATCTCTATCTATTGCTTTCTTGGCTGATCTTTTCTTTGACGTAATGTATTCCCAGATTGATCACACATTAGTCAAAGAGGGGCAAATGTAATCATTTAAAAATGGTCATCTAGACTATTAGCCCCTTGCTAGCATTATTTGCTAAAATCATTAATTGCTTATTCTTGATCAAATCCTATTTTTGTCATTTATTCGATTATTTTCTATGGGCTAACCATTTTATCCTAAGTCTTTATTTATTTAAAAGAAATTTCCTCCCCTTTTAATCAATAAAAAGCCCCCACTTTTCCTCTTATCCTAAGTTGCACAAATAAAACATTATTCTTATTTTATAAAAAGGGAAAAAATCACTTTTTGTCTCATATGGGGCACAAAAGTCAACTCTTATTTTCTCATTGGAGGATACTTGTGCACATGGATTGCTCCTCTTTCAATCTCCATTGTTGATTAAATCTTTTTCTTCTTAATCTCCATGGTCCATTCTTTCTCATTTCCTATAAAAGAAGAGCTCTCTTCTCATTTTAGGATCCATCTTTTGAATACTAACCTTATGATGCAGGATTGCTTGGAGAATTTGAAGCTTTTTGAAGACATTCTTGCATCCATCTTTCATTTCTTGCATCTTAGCTTCATATTTATGCTTTCCTAGATTAGCTTCATTTCTATGCTCTAGATTAGCTCACATAGATTAATTAGCTTGGATTGTAACACTTGCATCTTTCTTTTCATAGCTTAGCTTGCATTCTCATTCCTAGCATAGTTGCATTTCATTATCATCTTGATTCTTGAGGATATTGACATTCTTTCCCTTGTCTCCATTGAATGTCCCATTGCATGGTTTACTAGCAAGGTTATTGGCTTAATAGCTCTAGCTGATAGCATTCTTAAAACCCTTGCACTCCATGCCTAGGGAGCTCTAGGTCACTTTCTCAAGGTTTCCAACCTATGGATTCTCTTGGAAGTAATGACTTAGAGAAGTGCACATTCTATTGTGTACATCACTAAGCATGATTTGACAATGATCTTCCAAGGCTCATATCTTGGAGCTCGTGAGAGGTATCGAAAAACTGTTAGGGGCTATGAGGTCATGTTTCTGAGGTCTAAAATAACCTCTCTTGATTTTGGGTGATTCAAATTCATTTGCATTTGGCAGGGAAATCTCAGTCGATGCCAAAACTTGCAGTGAGGGTCAGTTGAAAGCGGTTCAGTAGCATATCTTTCAAACCGTTTGACCTGGCATCGAACCGTCTTCCCTATCAGCTCTAATTGGCTGGGCAAATGCCAGTGACAACCTCATTCCACCCACGGAGTCATGACAACACTCGCGACCATGCTCGACCGAAGTGACCCCAAGGTGCACTAAGCATGATTGGGAAGTGATCTTCCAGGGCTCGTATCTCAGATCTCGTGAGAGGTATCGAAAAACTGTTAGGGGCTATGGGATCATGTTTCTGAGGTCTATAATAACCTCTCTTTGTTTTGGGCAATTTGACATCATTTGCATTTGGCAAGGCGATCTTAGTCGATGCCAAAACTTGCAGTGAGGGTTAGTTGAAAGCGGCTCAGCAACATATCTTTCAACCCATCCAGCTTGGCATCGAACCATCTACTCCATCACCTCTCATTGGCTGGGTAAACACTAGTGACAACCCCATCCTATCATAGTCATGAGAACGCTCGCGACCACGCTCGACCAAAGTGACCCCAAGGTGCACTAAACATGATTGGGAAATGATCTTCCGAGGCTTGCATCTTGGAGCTCGTGAGAGGTATCAAAAAATTATTAGGAGCTATGGGATCATGTTTTTGAGGTCTACAATAACCTCTCTTAATTTTTGGCGATTCAACTTTGTTTGCATTTGGCGGGGCAATCGCAGTTGATGCCAAAACTTGCAGTGAGGATCAGTTGAAAGCGGCTCAACATCGTATCTTTCAAACCATCCAACCTGGCATCAAACCATTTGCTCCATCAGCTCCGGTTGGTCAAGTAAATGCTAGTGACAACATTGTTCCACCCATGGAGTCAAGGGAATGCTCGTGACCATGCTCGGCCCAAGTGACCCCAAGGTGCACTAAGCACGATTGGGCAGCGATCTTCCATGGCTCATATCTTGGAGCTCATGAGAGGTATCAAAAAAATGTCAAGGGCTATGGGATCATGTTTTCAATGTCTATAATAACCTCTCTCTATTTTGGGTGATTCAACTTCATTTGCATTTGGCAAGGCGATCTCAGTCGATGCTAAAACTTGCAGTGTGGGTTAGTTGAAAGCAGCTCAGCAGCGTATCTTTCAAACCGTCTGCTCCATCAGCTTTGGTTGGCTGGGTAAACACTAGTGACAACCCCGTTCCACCCATGGAGTCATGGGAAAGCTCGTGACCACGCTCGACCCAAGTGACCCCAAGGTGCACTAAGCATGATTGGGCAGCGATCTTCCATGGCTCATATCTTGGAGCTCGTGAGAGGTATTGACAAACTGTCAAGTGCTACAAGATGGTGTTTTTGAGGTCTACAATAACCTCTATCTATTTTGGGTGATTCAACTTTGTTTGCATTGGGCAAGGTGATCTTAGTCGATGCCAAAACTTGCAATGAGGGTCAATTGAAAGTGGGTCAGCAACGTATCTTTCAAACTGTCTAACCTGACATTGAACCATCTACTCCATCAGCTCCAGTTGGCTAGGTAAATAGTAGTAACAACCCTGTTCTGCCCATGGAGTCACGGGAAAGCTCGCGACCACGCTTGACCCAAGTGACCCCAAGGTGCACTAGGCACGATTGGGAAATGATCTTCCTAGGCTCATATCTTGAAGCTCGTGAGAGGTATCCACAAATTTTCATGGGCTATAGGATCATGTTTTTGAGGTCTATAATAACCTCTCTCAGTTTTGGGCGATTTGACTTCGTTTGCATTTGGCAAGGAGATCTCAGTTGATGCCAAAACTTGCAGTGAGGGTTAGTTAAAAGTGGCTTAGCAGCATATCTTTCAAACCGTCTGACCTGACATCAAACCTTTTGCTCAATCAGCTCCAGTTGGCTGGGTAAATGCTAGTGACAAGCCCATTCCACCCATAAAATCATGGGAAAACTCACGACCACGCTTGACCCAAGTGACCCCAAGGTGCACTAAGCATGATTGGGCAATGATCTTTCAGGGCTCATATCTTGGAGCTCATGAGAGGTATCGACAAATTGTCAGGGACTATGGGATCATGTTTCTGAGGTCTACTATAACCTCTCTCAGTTTTGGGTGATTCAATTTTGTTTGCATTTGGAAAGGTGATCTCAGTCGATGCCAAAACTTGGAGTGAGGGTCAGTTGAAAGTGGCTCAGTAGCATATCTTTCAAACCATCTACTCCATCAGCTCTGGTTGGCTGGGTAAATGCCAGTGACAACCCCGTTCTACCTACGGAGTCACGGGAATGCTCGCGACCACGCTCGACCCAAGTGACCCCAAGTTGCACTAAGCACGATTGGGTAGCAATCTTTCATGGCTTGTATCTCAGAGCTCATTAGAGGTATCGACAAACTATCAAGTGCTAAATGATCATGTTTCTGAGGTCTACAATAACCTCTCTCAATTTTGGGTGATTCAACTTCGTTTGTATTTGGCAAGGTGATCTCAATCGATGCCAAAACTTGCAATGAAGGTTAGTTAAAAGTGGCTCAACAACATATCTTTAAAACCACTTGACTTGTCATCAAACCATCTACTCCATCAGCTCCAATTGGCTAGGTAAATGCCAGTGACAACCCCATTCCACCCATGAAGTCACGGGAATGCTCGCGACCACGCTTGACCCAAGTGACCCCAAGGTGCACTAAGCATGATTGGGAAGTGATCTTCCATGGCTCGTATGTCAGATCTTGTGAGAATTATCAACAAACCATCAAGGGCTATGGGATCATGTTTTCGATGTCTACAATAACCTCTCTCAATTGTGGGTGATTCGACTTCGTTTGTATTTTGCAAGGCGATCTTAGTCGATGCCAAAACTTGTAGTGAGGGTCAGTTAAAAGTGGCTCAGCAGCGTGTCTTTCAAACCATCTAACCTGACATCAAACCATCTATTCTATTGGCTCTGTTTAGTTGGGTAAACACTAGTTACAACCCCATTCTACCCATGGAGTCATGTGAAAGCTCGTGACCACGCTCGACCCAAGTGACCCTAAGGTGCACTAAGCACAATTGGGCAGCGATCTTTCAGGGCTTGTATCTTGGAGCTCATGAGAGGTATTGACAAACCATCAAGGGCTACGGGGTCATGTTTCTAAGGCCTACAATAACCTCTCTCAATTTTGGGTGATTCGACTTCATTTGCATTTGGCAAGGCAATCTTAGTCGATGCCAAAACTTGTAGTGAGGGTCAGTTGAAAGCTGCTCAGCAGCATATCTTTCAAACTGTCTAACTTGGCATCGAACCATCTAATCCATTGGCTCTAGTTGGCTAGGTAAACTCTAGTGACAATGACATTCCACCCACAGAGTCAAGAGAACACTCACGGCCACGCTCGACCCAAGTGACCCCAAGGTGCACTAAGCACGATTGGGCAATGATCTTCTAGGCCTCATATCTCAGAGCTCATGAGAGGTATCGACAAACTTTCAAGGGCTATGAGATTGTGTTTCCGATGTCTACAATAACATCTCTCAGTTTTGGGCAATTTGACTTCGTTTGCATTTGGCAAGGCGATCTCAGTCGATGCCATAACTTGCAGTGAGGGTCAGTTAAAAGGGGCTCAGCAGCGTATCTTTCAAACCATCTGACTTGGCATTGAACTGTCTACTCCACTAGCTCTAGTTGGCTAGGTAAATGCTAGTGACAACCTCATTCCACCCATGGAGTCATGGGAAAGCTCGCGACCACGCTTGACCCAAGTGACCTCAAGGTGCACTAAGCACGATTGGGCAATGATATTCTGGGGCTCGTATCTCAGAGCTTGTGAGAGGTATCAACAAACCATCAAGGGCTATGGGATCATGTTTTTGAGGTCTACAATAACCTCTCTTGATTTTTGGCGATTCGACTTTGTTTACATTTGGCAGGGCGATCTCAGGCGATGCCAAAACTTGCAGTGAGGTTTAGTTGAAAGCGGCTTAGCAGCGTATCTTTCAAACCATCTGACCTAACATCTAACCATCTAATCCATTAGCTCTAGTTGGCCGGATAAAATCTAGTGACAACCCCATTCCACCCACAAAGTCGCGGGAATGCTCACGACCACGCTCAACCCAAGTGACCCCAAGGTGCACTAAGCATGATTGGGCAGTGATCTTCCATGTAGCGTATCTCAAAGCTCATGAGAGGTATCGACAAACCATCAAGGGCTACAAGATCATGTTTTTTATGTCTACAATAACCTCTCTCAATTTTGGGTGATTCGACTTCATTTGCATTTGGCAAGGCATTCTCAGTCAATGCCAAAACTTGTAGTGAGGGTCAGTTGAAAGCCGCTCAGCAGTGTATCTTTCAAATAGTCTGACCTAGCATCGAGTCATCTTCTCCATCAGCTCCGATTGGCCAGTTAAAAATCAATGACAACCCCATTCCACCCACAGAGTCACAGAAAAGCTCGCGACCACGCTCGACGCAAGTGACCCCAAGGTCCACTAAGCACAATTGGATAATGATATTCTGTGGCTCATATCTCAGAGCTCGTGAGAGGTATCAACAAACTATCAGGGGCCTACAGGATCATGTTTTCAATTTCTACAATAACCTCTCTCAGTTTTGGGTGATTCGACTTCATTTGCATTTGGCAAGGCAATATCAGTCGATGCCAAAACTTGTAGTGAGGGTTAGTTGAAAGTGGCTCAGCAACGTATCTTTCAAACCATCCAACCTGACATCGAACCATCTACTCCATCAGCATTGGTTGGCTAGGTAAATTCCAGTGACAACCTCATTCCACCCACGGAGTCACAGGAAAGCTCATGACCACGCTTGACACAAGTGACCCCAAGGTGCACTAAGCATGATTGGGTGGCAATCTTTTGGGGCTCATATATCAAATCTCGTGAGAGGTATCAAAAAAATGTTAGTGGCTATGAGATTGTGTTTTCGAGGTCTACTATAACCTCTCTCAGTTTTGGGTGATTCAACTTCGTTTGCATTTGGCAAGGTGATCTTGGTCGATGCCAAAACTTGCAGTGAGGGTCAGTTGAAACCGGCTCAACAGCGTATCTTTCAAACCATCTGGCTTGGCATCAAACTGTCTACTCCATTGGCTCTGGTTGGCTAGGTAAATGCTAGTGACAACCCCATTCCACCCATGGAATCACGAGAACACTCGTGACCATGCTCGACCCAAGTGACCCCAAGGTGCACTAAACATGATTAGGCAGTGATCTTTTGTGGCTCGTATCTCGCAACTCATGAAAGGTATCGACAAATCGTCAGGGGTTATGAGATCATGTTTTTGAGGTCTACAATAACCTCTCTCAGTTTTAGGCAATTCAACTTCATTTCCATTTGGCAAGGCAATCTCAGTCGATGCCAAAACTTGCAGTGAGGGTCAGTTGAAAGCAGCTCAGCAGCGTATCTTTCAAACCATCTAACCTGGCATCGAACCATCTCCTCCATCAGCTTTAGTTGGCTAGGTAAACACCAGTGACAACCCTATTCCACCCATGGAGTCAAGGGAAAGCTCGCGACCATGCTCGACCCAAGTGACCCCAAGGTGCACTAAGCACGATTGTGCAGCAATTTTCTAGGGCTCATATCTCAGAGCTCGTGAGAGGTATCGATAAACCATCAAGGGCTACAAGATCATGTTTTTGAGGTCTACTATAACCTCTCTCCATTTTGTGTGATTTGACTTCATTTGCATTTGGCAAGGCGATCTCAGTCGATTCCAAAACTTGCAGTGAGGGTCAGTTGAAAGTGGCTCAGCAATGTATCTTTCAAACCATCTGACATTACATCGAACCGTCTAGTCCATCAGCTCTCATTGGTCGGGTAAACACCAGTGACAACCTTGTTTCACCCATAGAGTCATTGGAATGCTCGCGACCATGCTTGATCCAAGTGACCCCAAGGTGCACTAAGCACGATTGGGCAGCGATCTTCCGTGGGTCAAGTGACCCCAATATGATGAGTTATATACACATTGAGTATATACATATTATTAAAACAATGTAGTACTAAGTGGCTCAAGTGAGTATATATAATGGTATGAAACATAAGAACATAAGAAATCTATAGAAGTTAAACCTCAAACATAATAAGGTCCATGAACAGGGTATTCCAGAGTAAAGAAAAAATAATTTAACTTCAACAAGATATAATTTAAATCATAATGATAATCATAGTCAAGATATAACTTCACCTTTCAATTCCATAAACATGAATAATAAATATGTATATACAAAAGATGACAAAAATATAACATATAAATGAACATGTTCTATATATACAAAGTATCAAATGTATCAAAAGTATCTCCATATACAAATATGGCACATGCCATTTCAAAATGTCTACAAAATCAATATTTTAAGGTGTACAATGTGGCATATATGCCATCTCAAAATGTGCCAAGTGGCATCTCTAAATGACCACAAAACTAAAACTACATCCTATGTCATAGGGGGATCATCAAAATGTAGTCTCTTTGAAGAAGTGTTGGGCTCTGATTGATCCTGCATAAAAAATGAGTTCAAACCCAAGTTAGATTGCTTACTTTATATGATTTGTGTATATATATATATATATATATATATATATATATATATATATAGTTCAAACACTAACTTAATTAAAATTATAATTGAATACAAATATCTGCACCTGGTCTCTCTATTTCCTACCATGATCAGGTGTCCTAGGATAAGTCCTGGGTAGCGAAGGGACCATGCCAACAATACCAATTGTGACCTATAAATATATATTTGCAGTAATGACATTAGTAGAGTGGTACAACATAGAGTAATAAATCTACAAAATAGGATGATAGCATAATAAAATTACAAATTGATTGAACTAAAATTAAAACTTACATCTGATGATCCCTCCTCTGGAATAGTGGGCTGGGTCAACAAAGATATGAAAGATTCTTGTGGGCCCTCCCTCACACTCGGAGTAACCTATGAGAGTAAAAAGATTGTTAATTATATATAAATGTACTTCATCATAGCAACCCTGGTTACAAAATACAAATAACAATATGTAAAAGTCTACGTACAATCAGGCTATCACTTTGAATCGAGATGCCTGTAACCCTACATTGCCGAACTGCTGTCGGGACATCATCAATAGCCACACCCTATACAATAAAGTGCAAGTAAAATATTTATTACTACACACAAGTGGCATACATGTGCATGCATAATTAATCTTAAACAATTAACTACCTTTCCTTTGTCGACACCTGATGAAGGAACCCCCTCATGCCCCCCACTAACATCAGCTGTACCCTGCAAGAACAAAATGAAATGACAATATATAAGTAAATGTATGAAATTTATTACTCTAATTGATAGAGATTTAAGCATGTACACCAAATGATATAAAAAATAACTAATGGGTACATAATTTATAATATACCGTATAGTCATCAAGGCCAAATGAAATGGCCGAAAGAGTGGACTCATCCACCCATCTCACCTCCTCCTGTGTCATCGACTAAACATAAATGGAAAAAATATATATATGTAAGTGCATGCAATCATTAAAACTAATCTAAATAAATAAATTATTTTTAAATTAAATAAGTCATGTGACAAATTTATTTATAATGTTTACTCTTACCATATCAACAGGAGTCAATGGCTCTGTGTACACCTCCTGAGCACTCTCACGAGATGTAGATGCTCCATGAGGTGTTGCAGCCTCTGCAGCTGCGTCTCCTGTATCCTCCTCATCAATAACATGTAACTAATATATATATCAACATCAGTAAGCGGTCTGAGGCACATATTCTTGCATATAATGCAAATATGGGGCTCGCATACATGTGAACTCTGATGAGAAGTTGATGCACTAGCATCATCCGCACCAGGAGGCAACACTAACTTGGTCTGCACGATCAACTGATCACTCAAAAAAATGAATGGCCCTAATAGTTTGTGAGGCAACCTCTGTAATGATATCGGGATGCTGCACTCGAGGAGGGGGTGTGACATCAGTGGGGGGGACAAAGGTAGTGGCCTTTTTGCGCTAGGCAAATGGCCCAGTCTGAGGAGCTCCTCCACCTACTCCCATGTTGGGCCTCATACTCCAATAATCAACATGGTGACCAAGCACAAACTTAGCATACAATTTTTTTATGAAATAAAATGGGACCTCCAAATTGCTATGGGGTGGTTTATCAAAAACCATCCACCAGCGATCCCAAAAGTTTGTGCACATTGCTTCATTTGTGCACCATTTTATTGATAATTTGAGCTTTTTAGGGTCAACTGGTATTCCGGTTTTAGGATTGACAAAAAGGGTGACTATATCTTCCTTAGTTATATTAAGGGCCACAATCCCATCATGGTCAAGCCCATCATCAAATTGGGCGTGCATATCATCATGCCAATGAAGAGCAGCATTATGTTGCTGCGTGAGTGTGTCAATATTTTCAGCAATTGTATTTAGTGTGGCAAGTATGGGACCTAATGTAGGTATATTTTGATATGTGTTTTGGAAACCTCGTATTGTGGTCAAATTATCTTGTATCAAATCTTTTAAAGATTGAGGGTTTTGACACGGGGGATTATTTTTGAGATCATTATTTGGTGCGGGAGGGTTATTTTCTTCATTGTTGTCAGCCATGCCTGATTAAATAAAAAACAAATCTAAATTTCAATCTAATTTCATATAGTATTACGAATTTAAATAGAAAACCATATTTCACCAAAAAAAAATGACATTTGGCATGAAAATTAAATAAAATAATCAAAACAAACAAAAAATTTACTTACCGAATATGCTGGGAGTCAAATTTTTTGTTGCCCAAATCAGATACCCCAAAATATATCGGGTATATGATATATCAAGCCGTTTTAGCAAGAAAAATGCAAAAAGAAATGAAGAAAAGGGCTCGCGGGTTTCAGATTTATGCCACACTTATCGGGTACCTGATAATATCGGGTACTCGATTAGGCCTGTGCTTTGGTGTCAAGTTTTCCTAGGTGTACTGACACCCAGACCTACTCAAAAGTCAACAAGCATTTTCATGCACTTTTGGACGAGTGAAAAGTGAATAGTTTTCGCATCGCCACTTTTTGGCCCCTCATGATCTTGCACATACCCTATGACTTCCATAGGGTGCACACCCTATGTGTAGGGTGGACACACTTTGTAAGGCATTGGAATTTACCAATCCTAAGGCTTGGACTTGCCTTGGAGATCCAACCCAAAGGCTTGGATGGTTCAAATAGGCCTGAGATGTGTTTTCCAGCACACATACAAAAAAATGACATCTTTTTTTGTGTGGTCCTCGTTAGGTTTACTCATGGCTCAAGAATGTAAAAATCAGATGATGTGATATTGCAGATATCTTTGTTAGCTATCTAAGAATATAATTTATTTTAAATTCTGATTATGTTAAGTTTTTCATCTGTAATTTCTTTTGTGTGTATGTCCATTTTTTGTAAAAAACCAACATGTAGTATTTTGGGCATAGATTTTGGCTCGTTCATCGAATTTTGCTACAAGTTACATTTTTAGAAACTAGACTCCATTCTACACACTTTAAAAAAAAAGAAAATTTGATTTTCAATTAGTTTTAAATGATTTCTAGGGGGAGCACACAAAAATTTCATGTTTTCAAGATGTGTGCACTTCGTAAATTCATCAAAAATTATACATTCATAAAAAAATTACAAGAAAATTTTGGGATAAACTATGTGGTGTTAGCTAACTTCTCACTAGAGAGATTAAAAAAATTCAAAAAAAAAGTTAACATTTTAGGGGGAGCACACCAAATGCTATGTTATATTTTTTCTCAAAAAATAGGACCACTTTTTGTGCTCCCTCTTTTTGAGGGCCTTAATCTGCACCATTTTAAAAATAAGTTAGTAGTTTAGGAACTAGATTCAGAGTATTACAACTCTTGTTTTTGTCACATCTTAAAATTTTGAGTCTAACTATCTTCAATTTCTTGTTGAAGTTTAGATTTTGCCGATTTCAGGAAAAAAGTGGCATCTTATACCCCCTTTTTGGTCCCCCATCTTTGTGCACTTACCCTTGTATTGGGGCCTTCAACAACTTTTTTGTGCTTATTTGGCCATTGACAATCTATTTTAACTACCAGTAACACATACACATTTAGATCCATAAACTCATTTTCTTATTTGGTAAATTTTGTTTTATTTTCATCACTTGAAGAATCAATTCAAAAGGTTTTTTATACTTATGAATCACACCCTATTCACCAAGGGCTCATGTTTTGTCAGCATAGGTTTAACCTAGCCCTTACCTTGACCCCCTTTGTGGATCCCTCTATTTTTGACCCTTCCCTAGTTAAATAAATTAAAGGCCTCAATTGTAAGAAAAAAATTATAAGGAATTTGAAAGCTCTTCCCCTAGTGGGTACAACCCCCACTTCCATTGTTGACCCTGTTTATTAGAACCCACTTTTTAGACAAAAGTATTTTTTCCCTAATGATAAATCATCACTTCCTAGATCTCCATGTCAAAAGTATGTCCTTCATTCCTCCTCTTGATGCCAAGTTTAGTCCATCCCCTTCCATTCCCTTGGAGGATACTCATTATATCCTAGATATTTATAAAGACCTCTTTATGGAAAAGTCACTTAACCCCACCCATATGGGTTTGATGGAGAGCCCCAATTCTTAAAATCTCTATGTCCAACTTGGTGAAAGAATAACTTATATAGGGCATATAATATCTATAAGAACATTATATTAAGTGATGTAAATTATTTAGTTGTATAAATACAACTATGGGAAAGATCTACCATTTGGAAGCCCTTTCAGGTGAAAAACTTTAGAGTGGTTAGAGGAGAAAATTGACTTGGATGTATGATATTTTATCAATAACTTGGCTTCGAGGTTTGACAAACAAGATAAGTTGGATATGGAGGTGAAGATGATCAAAAGGGAACTTGTCAACTCAGATGAGTATAAACTTATGTCCAAATAGAGGGTTTTTAAAGCTCAAATCCAATCAACAAATCATTTAGAAAAATATACAGGATATTAGACCCTATTGTAAAGATTCTATCAAAACCATTGCTATAACTTTCCATATTTTTTAGTTTGAACTTGAGAAAAAAGATCTAAACATAAGAAAAATGGCATGATTACTCAATGTATCTCTATTGAAGCTTCTAATAGGTCCAAAACCAAAATAATGAAAGATAAAAGGAAAGTGTTAATGTAAAAGGATATCCCCTTGGTGTTGTTGAAGATCAATGCTCTATTCCTAAAGAGATTTTGTTTGAAGAGAAGTTGGACTTCCTAAACAAGGAGTGACAAGACATCAAGGTAATGAAGTTTCTTGGTAAATTATGATTTTTCTTAGCTAGTTGCCTATTGGTATTCTTTCTTGCAAATTTTAAGCTCTCTATTTTTTTATTGTGTTCTATTTAGTCTTATCGTTGGTGAGAATCACCTTGCTAGCTTTTTTGGCAATTTTGTAAAGGGCACAAATCCTTTCTTGTGCTTATATTAATCAAAACTTATGTACTATACAAGATATAGGCATTTAAAATTTTAAAATAACTCTTGAATCATCTAATAAAAAATAGAAATAAATTGCATTGAAAGAACAAAATTGCCTTATGTTGATGCAACCAAGAGAAAAAACAATGTTAATATAGAAACTAAGTTAACAATGGGACCATATTCATGCTCTACTAGGGTGAATATAGAAATAGACCCTTAACTAACCTAGATTCTCCAATAGTAACTTGATACAAAATAAAGACCAATGTATGACATGACTTAAAAAATACAAAGATATAGAAAAAGAAGATTGAACACATTGCATAGCCTATATATGATTCATATACTTTACATAATTTGATCAATTGATCCATAATTACACAGACATAAAAAAATATACTAATAACATATCACAACTCCCCCAATTTAGTCCTCATTTTATAAAAAAGAAAAATTATTAGAAAAGTGTTTCAACACACATTTTTAATTACCACTAAAATATTGTTTTTATTATGAAAATATTTTCTAATTTTACAAATATTATTTTCTATTCTTTCTCTAGGTAACATTTATTATTCAGATTGAATTATTACTATGGCTCCCGTGTGTGCCCCCAATGCGTTCTCCTGTACACTCCCCTAAGTGCTCTCTCATGCGGTCTCATGTGTGCCCTCTTGCGGGCCCTAGGGAAGTGTTGAAGAAGACTACACTTGGTGCTAGGTCTTCTCCTTTAGATGCGGTTAGCCCGTCTCCTCCTTTGGGGTTTTTGGCCCCAGAGGTCTCTTTAGTGGTGGCCAGGGTTATGTGCACCGATTCTGCGTGCCCTAATGTGCCCTTAGGGGTGGGTGGGGTTTCTAAAATTGCTGGCTCACTGGTCTCTACTTCCTTGCCCTCTGCTAGGTCTTTGTCATCCAAGGCTCCTCATCCTTTTCAGGCTGTGTCTGTGGCTATGAAGGTATCTACTATGGATCTTGTTCCTTTCCCTGTGGCTGCTCCTCTATCTATCTTTTTGAATGTAGATACGGTATCTGGGATTGACATCTCCTCTTCAGAATTGTTAAATCATGCAGTTATTTGTATATTTAGGGGTTTTTTGCCTTGTCTCCCAGAGCTTCATGTCTGGATTTCCAAATTTTGGGAACCCATCATTTCTGATACGATCCATATTTTCCCTCTGGCAAAAGGCTTTTTCATAGCTAAATTTGATATTTCTGAAGATAGAAATCATATTCTCTATGATTATTTCTTTAGCTGGGATGGTTTAGTCATGGCATGAGGACTTCAACCCTTCTTCTGATTCTTTTCATAAGATGCCTATCTAGGCTAGGCTTTTGAACCTCCCCCTTCATCTTTGGGTGGATCCTCTTTTGGAGGAAGTGGGTGAGGCTCTGGGGGACTTCCTTATGGTAGATGATGAATCTAATGACATTCTTCATTCCACCTATGTCCGTATTTTGGTGGATATTGATGCTTCTAA
Source organism: Chamaecyparis obtusa (assembly GCA_027943335.1). Classification (NCBI taxonomy): domain Eukaryota; kingdom Viridiplantae; phylum Streptophyta; class Pinopsida; order Cupressales; family Cupressaceae; genus Chamaecyparis; species Chamaecyparis obtusa. Next base: position 236,210 of record BSBK01005157.1, on the reverse strand, counting down.
AGGTTTACCAACGGAGATCCAGCTGGTCTCTCCGAAGGGTAGCTGGATTCAGCCTCTTGACTATGAAGGAATTCCTTTTAGGTGCAGAAGGTGCTTTAATACTGGTCATGTTTTGGAAAAATGTGCTCTGTGTAAAACTAAATGATACGTGTCTTGGTGGAAAGCTGCCTCTACCAAGCACTACACAGTTTTTAAGATTTCTTCTCCATGGAGCTTTTCCCAGGTTGTGGCTTCCCCTACTTCTTCCGCTCCTGTCCCTCTGATTGTCGTTCCTTCGGTGGTTTCCTCGGTCTCTATTGACCAAGCCGAGCTGGCTTCAGATTTTGCTGCTTCTAGTGTACCTGTCACTAATAGCCCATTGTTGGAATACTCCTATCGTCCTGTTGATATGCTTGTTGTTGTTGTTTCTTCAGTTCCTCTTGAGTCCCCCTCTTCATTGGGTGTTGGTTTAGGGAGTGCTAAGGTAGCTGGTCTGGTTGAGCCTAAGCAGTGTGCTAGTACCTTTTTGGGTGCTGGGGTTTCGGAGTTGGAATTTTTATGCTGGCAGGATGAGGCCTCTAATGTGGAGGAAGGTTGGATTGCGGTTAAAGGTAAATCTTCCAAAAAATATTTGCCTTCCTTTGATATGACTCTTCGGTCCCATAAGAAAGGGACTAAGGGATAACCCTGTTGTTGGGTTTTCTCTAGATTGCTGCTTTCCATTGGTTATCTTTCGGTGGTGATCTGTGCGCTTCCTTTGGGGGCCTAGATTTGTCTTGTTTCAGGCCTTTGTGATCTGTGCAAGTTTATTGGTACCAATAGTGCACCATTGTTGAGGCATTTGTGCAATAGTTGCATGATTATTGGGTCATTTGTATAAAAGTATTGGATTAATTGTGCAAACCTATTGGTTGTCTAAGTGAACGAGCAATGACAAGAAATGAGCCAGTATCCGATGACACTTTGAAATGACCACTTTTTGAATCTTTGATTCTAAACAAATTTTAGGAGCATCTTTAATACCCACAAGCTGAAAATATTTTTTAAACAGTTAAGTCGCATACAAGACAACCCAAAAAATATTCAAAATTCGATGTATAATTTAAACTTTATAGAAATTAACTATAAAAACAATTGATACACTTTCTCTATATTACAAAATGTTTGTTATTCAATATAGATTAATTCTCACACGGTGTCACTTATTTCCCTACAATTGTTGAACACTAAATTATATGCACTAAATTATATATTCTTTGGCTTTGATAGATTTTTTTTTAGGCCATGAACACAAACCTGTATATATTTATGAATAGATTAAGCTTATTTGTACTACAAGAAATTGTAGTTTGAAACGTTTAAGTTGTCAAATGTTAGTTCGAGATGTTGATCAAATAAATGTTTATGCAGACAAAGTTAGAAATTGTCAAATTGTAGTATGAAAGGTTGATGATAAAAGTGTACGTAGTCAAATTCAAAAGTTTTCAAATAAAAATTTAAAACATTGATAAAAAAATATTTATACTGTCAAAATCAGAAGTTGTCAAATGGTAGTTCCAGATGTTGATGCAAAAAGTTTACATTGTCAAATTTAGAAGCTATGAAAAATTCACTATATACTCCTAATGATCTTAAATATTATTGAAAAACAATTATGCAGTTTAGTATATTTAATTATAAGAGTTAACCTACACTGAGAAAGTAGATCCATTCTGTTTCCATGTTCTATGCTTATAAAATAAATGTATAATGCTTTTCAGTTTTTAAATTTCAAAATCTAAATTAATCTGAGCTTGTCCTACTAGAATTAATTTTTCAATATATTGATAATTATTTTGTGATGGAGTAAATATTTAGGGCAGAATATGCAGTTACAGATGTTGTATTCTGATCAGTCTAGACTGTCAATTTCAGGATCTGGATCTCAAAGTCAGAGACAATATTGGAATGCATTCGCATTGAATATATCATTGTAAAGCTGGCCCTTATGTTTTCTGTCACTGTGCTTTTCAATTTAAATGATGATTGTGGAATTTTGAATCCTCTATCATGTCATCTTGAGTTATTAATCTCTTTTGGAGGGTCCCCATCTGTTCAGCTTTTCAAAATTATTGCATCATATTTAACGTTTAGGATAAGAAGTCTGGACTCAAGTGGCTATAAAATTAGTCCCATAGTTTTTAAAAAAATTGGAGAATCTAAATAACAATTACAATGATTCAAAAACACAGTTGTCACAGAATAGTAATAAGTCAATCCCCATACAAAACAGTCTAACACCAAACAGCAATAAAGCTGAATAGTTTTATGACCACTTTATAGTTTGCTAGTAAGATGTTTAAAATTTTAGGGGTATCTATTGTGAGAAGTTTTAGATGCTTTTAGTTAAAATAAAAATAGATAAAGACACTTTATGATTGGATCTCATGCTTATCACAAAGAAGTTTTTGTTAACTGAATTAAGTATTCAATCTAAGATATTTTAGTAATTATTATAATATTGAAATTTACTTTTTATATTTTTTTCTTATTTTAGATTTATTTTGAATTTTTCTTGTCATGAATGTAATGAATGATTAGTATATAAGTAGTATGTTATATATAAAAGTTGGAAATTAATTTGGATCTTGTTTAATTAAAATCTTATAACATATTAGGAGTTTGGGACAAGATACCTTATGTCACTTCTAGGAATCTACAATCAATATCAAAAAGAGCATTATCACATATTGCATTACAACATTAGACTATATTAACATCTATTATATCAATGATAGACTAGACATAATAAATCAAAGTCCCTCATATAAATCAAATATCATCAAATGTCCATCACAGAATTAAAGTCTATCAAAAGTACATTAATATAAATCTCAATCTCATGATACATGGTACATCAAAAGTGTGCACAATAAATCAACTGGCACCAATGGCACCTGCACCTACACCATCTGTACCAGGACTATCTGTGCTTGTGCCAGGAACCCTGCTGGAACAAGGTTGAGAACTATGTTGGTCCATAACAACCATAAATGCATGCATCATCAAGCTAAACTATGTCATCTTTTGTCTCAACTGTGACACATCTTCCTATAAATATCTGACATCCTGAACTAGAGTATCAAGAGCTTGTGACACCAAATCTGTTTGTGATGGAAGAACAAGAGGCACTATAGGGGTCACCTCTAGGGAAACCCTGACAACCTGAGGTCTATGCTGACCCCAACCAGCAACTCTGATCTGACGAAGGGCTCTCAAAGGTCCTCCTCTCATCCGCACCCTTCCACCTCACATCCATACACCACCTCTAGCAGGCATAGGGGAAGAAAATGGTATCATGGCTCATCCACCCCATCTGGCTCTCCCTTCCCTTTTCCCTCTTCTCCCACCTCTCCCGTTGCCACAGTCATCATCATCATCATCTCAATGATCATCAATATCTGGTACAAGCTTAGCTAGATCTGTGAATCAAGGAAATGGGCTCTGAGTGAACCACTAGGCATAGTCATTAGTCATACCTGCATCTACAATGTGATTTCTCATGTCCTAGGATAAATGAAGAAAGCCTAGGAGTCCATCAAGAGCAACACAGTAATAAATCTAAGGACCCCATAAGGATATCTCTACCCGAACTCAAGCATGCAATGCCAAACCCTGTGGCATACCCTGTATCCAACCAAACTGATGGAGTGTCTTGTGAAAGCATAATCACTCAATAATGACAAGGGTAGGCCCTATCATCCATCATGACATACACATGAAGGGTAGCTCAGTATCATTCTCTACCCACTGCTCACAACCCAGATACGACCACCAAGTCACTTGATTAATGTCATCAAGAATGTACCACCAATAATTGACCTTTCCTAGATAAGACTAGATAACTATACCCTCATAAAAATAAGCAAAGGGCCACCTGGGATCTCGAGCATGCACTGCAATTGGACGACTGATCGGGATGTGCTCCTAGGTCCATAACTATAAAAGAATAGCCCTGGCAAATAAGGTTGCACCATGCCTGTATACGACGTGATGCAATTCATGATAGAGCTTCCCTAATACAAAACATCCCCAATCAAAATGATGAGGTTGCATGATCATATGCTCCAAGATACGACCCCAATTGATAGTGAAACCATGTCCTCAGTGATCTGGCAAGAGGAAGCCACTGATCAAGACACCCAATATGACAAAAAACACATGAAATGAAACAAACTGAGCCTAAGGGATGCTCTCATCACTGTTGGTAGGATCACCAAATAAATATCTATATACTATACCATCGTACACCTGGTCATAATATACAATCTCTCTATGTGTAGGGATACAGAGAAGCCAATAAATATCCTCGAGAGTGATGGTCATCTCCCCAGGTGGAGAGTGAAAGGTATTATGGTCAGAGTTCCAATGCTCCTCCATAGCAGTGAGTAAACCCCGACTCACTCGAAATCAAGGTATGTCTAGAAAGAAGGAAAAGACGCATCGAATGATCAAAAGATGCTCATGAGAGCTCAAATTGTCAACCATGTCCAATTGTCATGGGTATAATCCTTAGACGTACAACTTTCGGAGGTGAACCTACAGAATCAAGTGACATTGAATCAGTAATCAATCATCAAAAAGTGAATTATCATAAGTCAATCAACATCATATCCTATGAGTATCATCATCAATTTTTCTAATTCTACTTAGAGAAGACGAAAAATAATCAACCTAATCAAACCAATCAACCAGGATTGACAATCAACATTCATCAAACATCATCATAACTAACACCAAACCACTTATTTCATCACAAGATCCATTGTTTTAATTCATCGATTGGACTGGACAACTCTATCAAAATCTAGAATACATTTGCAAAAGGGTGTGTGCACTACTTTATAGGTTGTCCACACTATAACTTATAAGCACTACTAAATTTATCATACGCACTAAAAGACTTATTAAACGTTCGAGAGAAACTTGTATGTGCCATTTTATTTTGAACACACTACTCCATGACACTCTACACACTATGGAAAATCTAATTTGTGTTGACTAGCCTATACGTGCTACTTAATTCATCAAATGCCAAAACCTAACCTAGGGCATCCTATTGTATGCGCTACTAAATCTATCCTAAGTGCTATTTTACAATGTGAATGTGCTAAAACAATCTTGTACACACTACTAAATTTATTGTACGTGCTATTAAATTTTTTTGGCAAAATAAAAATATTCTGATGCATAAAAATCAATTTTTTTCACAATAAATTGACAAGGAAATTTTATCAAGGTACTCACCGAAGGTCTGTATTCTTGAGGACACTCCAGTATCATCAGTGACACTTTAACCTATGCTCTCGAATCGGCACAACCATCATTAAAAAAGTAGAAGGGTAAGAGAGAAAAAGTCAAATAAGGAAAGTGAAAATGAAAACTAAAATTAACTTTTTACCCCTATATATAGCCATTTGACCTAAAAAGGGGCCTATTTTAGATGAAAATTGACCCGAGATTAAATTTCATGACCAAATTGACCAGATCAAGGTTATTCTTATCAGTTAAACATTCACATCATTATAAAAAATGAAATCAAAGTGAACGCAAAATTATTAAATATTGAAAGAAAAATGATCAAATGCATAAACTTTCACCAAAATGCATTATATTTCATTTATGAGGTGGCATGCAGTCATATCATCATCGATTTAATCAGAATCTATTTCAGGATCATCAAGCATGAAAATTTTCAAATCAACAATTGGGCATTGAAATCAGAGAAGCATTTCAAATCAAGCATCATATCTAAGATCCATCGTCGTATTGACCAATGACATCATCAATCAATCAAGGTTTCACCACGGAATCTGCATCAATCATTAAGATTGAATTAGTGATCAAGAAATTAGATATTCTTTGAACCAATGCGCTTCACACATTGATTCAAAGAGGGGCATTTGTAGACACCTAAAAATTGTCAAGTTGATCCAAGTGAGAAATCAAGGCAAAATCAAGAATTGATTGAAATCAAAGCCAAAAAAGGATTAAATTTTTTAAAGAAATCATTTAATTATGCAATTAATTAAATCAATTGTAAAGTTGAATTAAATCAAATTTAACCTATTCAAGGGCTACACATGGCTAAAGAAATTAAATAAAAACAATTAATTAATCCTAATATTTCTCACCTACCACATGGGAGGGAATTACCTCAACCAATAGAAATTGAGAATTGAGCTCACATGGATCAAAGTCACATTGAATCTCAATAGCTCACTTGGAGAATGCATCTTGACCACTTATTTTGTCTCATTGTCCCAAGTTTTGAGGACAAAATATTTAAATTATCTCAATATTTGAAACCATGGACTTAACCCAAACTCAACCATGATTTAATTGACTCCACCCCCTATGCTTAGAGAAATCTATAAATAAAAGGTAAAAATAAAGAGAAAAGGATCCCAAGAGGATTTAGAATTTGTATCATTACTCTAGTGAAATTGATCAAGAAGCATAATTTAGCATTGTTTTAAGAAAGATAGGCATAATTCATCATCTTTTTAGCATATTATTCTCATTTTAGAGCAGGCTCTAATGGATGTTTGCTGAGAGCATTGTATTAGCATATTTAAATAGGGATCCATGAGATGTTTATTGTTAATTAAGCTTTCAATTCATCATGTTTTAAAGGTTAAATTAGCTCAATTTGAATTGATTCTTAGCAAACTAATTTCATGAAGGTATTTTTGAAACTCAATTATATTAATATTAGTATGATATTTAGTAATATTAGTATTATATAAATATTATTATATGCTATTAGTATTAGTATTATATTATTATTATTATTATTATTTATATTAGTGTTATATTATATAGATAGATAGATAGATAGAGAGAGAGAGAGAGAGAGAGAGTCCAAATAAGAAGGTGAGGGAGCTAACCTGAGACCATAAAAGAAAATAGCTAATCAACTAATATGTTACCACAACTGAATTAAGGGCATAGATATAAAAAATACATGTTTCAAGATAGATAGCTCATGAGAAAATAGTATATGCTAACATATCAGACAAGTCTTCATTCCAAAAAGAAAGGGAAATACATAATTGATTAAAGCTTTCATTTAGTAGAGAACGATGCCACTAGAGAATCGAGAAACCAGACAAATACATAAAAAACCCACTAGTTTTATAGCATGAAACCACCCAAAAATCATTTTGTCAACAAAGACATAGAGTGACATCAAAATTTGAACCCCAAAATTAGATATGGAACTACGAGACCAATAACTATTCTTCCATGTCTGACGGGTTGACATCATCACATGGCCAATTAGCACCATGCACCATAAGGGATTGCTCCATCATGATTTCGACAATGGCAAGAGAAACATCCCAACCTATTTGTGTATGTTAAGCTGTGGTAACATCTACACCCTAGCCAGAGGCAAATTCCTCATTCCTGGGATGAGCATTTAGGTCTAAAATTAGGTCAATGCCCCTAGAATTCTCAAGCCCAAGTTAAGACCCACGCATAGTTTTCAGAGAGGATCCCACGCGAAAAATGGGATATAAGTTGTACATTTCAAGGATATCGAGTAGGGCACTCATTTTGTAATGAATTCTACTCACCACTGCATCATCTAGTTTGTGACCATGAGATTGGAGGGCTAAGTGAATATACCTATAGTTCTGCCTATTTAGGGCACATTTTATACTGTCATATATGTTACCTCACCAATTTTTACTTGCATCAAGTAGTTTTTCTTCCTTTTCCTCCCTGAATGAAGGTTTTTTTCTTTTTGAACCTTAATTTTGAACCAAGTCTTAGTTCAAAACATTGAGTTCAAATTCTTCTTGCCCATCTTTACTTTTGCAGCTTCAAGCTAGCTAAGTCATCTTGAGGAAGTCTTTCAAAAATTTGAATTTGAACTTTGAACCTTTTTTTGGTTTGGTTCAAATAGTGAAGTTCTAAATTTAAAAAAGAGCAAGTAGAAGTCTTTTAGTCTAAATCTATCAAAGAAGTCATCGTGTCTATGTGTTGAGAGTCTAGTCCAATCAAATTTGAATTTGAACTTTGATCTTCTTATTTTCTCTGTGTTCAAAGTTGAAAACATAAAAATCATTGAAGGTATGTGGCAGATTCAAATTCTTTATAGGTAGATATGGAAATAAAGGAGTACAGAGGAGGAATATTCTAGGCATTTCAAAATTTAAAATTAGTTTTTTGTGAAAATTAATCATGAAAAGTCAAGATTAAATGGTTTGAAATGACCACAAATTAATATGATGTCAGTCACGATGTATTTTCATCATTAATTTGTGTGGGTTTTGTTAATGCTTTGGTGTGTCGAAGATTTAGGCAAAATCGTCACTCTTTTTTAAAAGAAGGTTAGTTCTCTCCCTTGGCCACTAAGTTATTATGAGCTCGGAGAAATAGGAGGCTGAAGGAAATTGTAGTTGTGCTTAGGAGTGAAAATTTGAATGAATTCTAGTGACTTTTATTGAAACCGTGACCTTGTTGAATTCTTCCATTAGTTGAAGATTTTGAAAATTCCTTGATTCAGATAATTTCCTATTTTTCTTTATTCTAATTTCATTGTGAATTAAAGATGACCTACAATAAACCATCCTTACCTAAGTTAGGGAACACCTCTATCTTGGTTAGTTCAATCCTATAGATGGGAGATACGTCTCTTATGTATGTAACTATAGAAGAGATTTTAGAGAGATTTAAAGACCCAAAGGAAGGTTTAGTTGCAAACATGGTCTAAAAGTGGACTAATAGAAGTGGAAACTTTTCCCATCGTATTCTTATGGCCTGAATTAGTACTAGAATGGATGAAGCGATATGATAGAAATGAAAGGTGCATCTGTAACATTTCTGGTGAAGAGTTGGTAAGAATAGATAGGGGGACTATAATGGTTACTATGGAAATTCCTGACAAAGAACCTTATGAAGCTTGGACAATAAGTAAGTCTTACTCCTCTTTCTTGGAGAAGAAGAAATAGTATCAGAGTACCATTGTGCATTACTAGTTACACAAAATAAATAAAGGTGGCTCACGACTCCCTAGCCCTATGACTCATGAATATTTTATACCCAAGGTCAGGGATTTGGTAATTTTTTTGAACAAGGTAAAAGGCAACCAACATACATTTAACTAGGAGGACTGGATATTTTTCTATATTCAAATATTGTTAAAGGGAAAGAAATTTCTAGATTGGGTGAGCTTATTGCAGAGAAGTTACAAGAAGGGTTAATGAATTTCATCAAGATGAGTGGTTTCTTCATGTCCTCTTTCCTTTTCTAGTTGGTATCCTATACCAGAGAATCAGTAGGGTTGCCACATGAACCCTTAGTACCAGAGATGAAAATCTATGAATATCACCCACTCCTTCAATTTCAAAAATGTTGTGAGAATTTCAATAGAGTGAATGATATATTTTTTGTCCGTCTAGTTTTTAAACTTCAAGGGAAACTAAATAAAAGGTTATTAGAGGAGGAAATTCAATTAATCAGTACATATGACATCTATTTTACCCAATTTACAATATTCACATATATAAGAGTAGGAGGCTTTGAGGGTGAACCACTAAAGCTGACAAGGTATGTATTGGATAATTTATTCCTCTCAGAAGTAGGTAAAAAGCTAGCACATATCGAAAAGTTTTTGAAGTGAAATGGCCCCTCTGGTGTTACCTTTCCTATTGAGCTAGGTCATTATTCCTGTAAATCTCTTTCTGATGCTTTGAATGTGGAAATAGAGATTAAGAGGTTGAGTCTTAAAACTTATATTTCCAGGTCTAATTTTGACAACAAAGGTTTTGCAACATCATATTTGAACATGAAGAAGGGATTCACATATATTCCCCAACTAGAAGACTAGTGTAAAGATTGTGAAGATGTATTCAAAGTAAGAAGAAGATTGTGGTCTCGTTTCACTTTGGGACAAATTGTTCATATGAGATTACCTATCAATATCAAAGGTGTTGAAGAAATAGATGGGGAGGAGATATTAGATCCTAATTTTCTTAATGTAGTATAGGCAGAGCCCATACCTAAAATTGATTGGAGGAAAAAAGGAGAAGAAAAATTACAAGCCCAAACCTTAAATGTGATAAGAAGGATAGTGAAATAGTTAAGAGAATCACAGATTAGAAAAATTACATATGAAAGAAGAAAAAATCTCTGAAGAGCCCAATGATATCTATGTTTCCCATGCTAAGAATCCTCCTTCTGATGTCATTATTGATCTTGATATTGTAGGTAGCACCAAGTCCAAAAATAATCCACCCAAGAAAACTAAGACCACAATCACAACTTCCTCTCCCATTAGAACTACCAGGTCCAAAAGCAAAAGATTGAAGAAAGGATACATGGAATAAAGAATTTGCAAAGTTGGATTCAACAAAAGAAGTGATAGAAACTATGGAAGGCTAAATAAATATTGTTCTAGATGAAGGTGATTTGGAAGCTAAAGGAAATAACCCTATAGAAGTTTGATCTATTGAGAATCCTTTAACAATTGAATCAAATTTTTTGTAGACACCCTCGGTTAAAGAGTTGCCAAGTGCACCCAAGTGGCTGGAAGCTTATATAAACAAAAAAAGAAAGATTGTACCAGTATCATTGCCAGATAATGATATGGTCAGCAAATTTTTGGGGCATGAGATATCAACATAGATGATTAAAAAGGGCACTGATTTGAAGAAATCTTTGTCCCTACCACTGATAAAAATTAAAAAGAAGTTACAACAGATGATTTTAAAATTGAAAGGGTAGATTTGGGGGTAGCCACTCGAGCAAATGATGTTAAGCATTTGGAGACTTATATAAAGAAGATAATTTCAAGGACCTGGAAGCATGAGAAGGAGAATAGAGAAATGAAAATGGCCTTTAGACAAATGGTAGATTACATCTACTCCATTCAGAATCTGGATATAACACCTATCTCTCATCTCTCCTTTCCCTTCGATCCTAAATCACCCAACAATAAAACCATGAAAGATCAAATTCAACATAATGGGATGATTGTAGAACCTTATGAAAATTAGTTGGATTGTGTTATTGGGGAAGGAACAAGGTACATCACAAATTTAAGTAAAATTTATGAAGAGGCAATAATTGATAAGTCTAGCCTTGAAGCAGAAATAAGCTCTTGGGATAAAGAAAGACTGCAATGGTTTGTAGTGATTGCTCAGGTGATAAATGTTTAGAAATATGGCATAATGAAATTTTTAGCAGAAAAACCTATTCCAGACCTTGACAATGAGATGTTGTATGTATCAAAGGAACACTCAGAATGAAGGACTTTGATAATCAAATGGGCCATAGAAGAAAGCCAAAAACTTTCAAAATAATTGAATGCATTAACCAGGGTAATGAGTGATGATCTCAGATGTATCAAGATCCAGTTATTCAAAGAAGATGGGAAGACTGTGCATAGTTCAGAGGAAATAGTTAGATCTTTTGAAGAAAGAATGAGACTGGTCAAAGAAGCCAATACTCTATTAGCGGGATACTTTTCCAAAATAGCTAAAATTGAGTCTATGCTTATTATTTTCTTGGATCATCTTGACACTCATAAGAACAAAGTCACCCAAGTTCAAAAAGGGAAGCAGGTTTGGATAGAAAGGATTGCCCATATAGGAGTCTTGAACCATCAAACTATGGTAAGTTTCTCTACCACGCACTTAGAATGGTGCAAGAAACATGGCATCTTGACAAATGCCAGCAATACCACACCACCTTCTACCTTGTCTCCATCCTGAACCTGATCCAAAATTCCATCTTCAAGTTGAATCTGTGTGATTTTTCTATTGTTCACTCATTGGTTAACAGATCTTTTTTTACTAAACCCTTAGATAATGGTCTCTTTTAAGAAATTTTAGTTAAAACTCATTTGAGAAATAGTTATGCATATGGGCTATTTTAAGGGCTTATTATGACTTGATAAGGGTTGGCCAAAATTTAAATTTTCCACACTTAGCAGATACTTGTTATTTTTAGAAAACTTGAAAAACTTTATAGTACAAAGTATGTTTTAGTCTAGTGATTAATCTGAATCTATATTGCATCTTTTGGTGTTTTCATTTTAATTACATGAATGTGACTTCAGTTGGGGTTCATTTGTGATTGTAATGTGATTCTAAATTACTTTGAATTATAGATGTGTTTCAAGCAAGCTTTCATTATTCCTCTCTTACCATTATAAGATTAGTTTGTTGGCTGGGTCTATTTGGTTTTATTCTAGATTACATTTATAAGATGTATATCAAATTTATTAATAAATTTTGTGACCTTTAATACTTTAGGGTCAAAAGTATTATTCTTTTATTATTCTTGATTTAGTTATTGAAGAGCTAATTGAAAATTATTTGAGAGGGAGTTGCACCTTCATGCAGAGGGATATGATCATTATGACAATCCCAATTGTTATTGATAGATTTCATCCTAATTGGGTTACATAGAGTCAATTGAGTTATTTTTATTCAATTAGGGTAAAAGGGAAAATATACATTAACTAACATATTTTGGGAAACTCCACTGAGGAATGAACTAATCTTATTTTTAACATAAAATATCAGTCACCTATCTATAGGGAAATATGGTTTTACCCTATGATAATGTCTTTCCTATTTTACAACCTAATTTAGGCTTTCAAGATACTCAAGAAGATATCATTAGTGATTTAAATATAGTTTCCTAGCACCAGAGAAGAAATCTTGAAGATTATGGAAGGGCTAACTTAGTCCTTGAAAGAGAGGAAGACATTACAGCAAATTTCAAGTTCCTGGTTGAGAGACAAAGAAGAAGAGAAGCTTAGAACCGAGAACATAACCCATGTTAGAACCATCCCCAACCCCACACGAACCAAGAATGTCCAAATAATTAATCCAATCTTAGCCCTTTATCCTATCCAGATTAGAGTCCAGATTTTTCACCAGATCTCAAGAAAAAGAGGTCTTGGTACATCAAGACTTAGAAACTCTTAAGCAACTCACTAGTTCCCTTGATCTAACCCTACCTCAAAAACTTGAAAATAAGCCTAAACTAACTCATACATCAACAAATTCATTGTCATACCACACCCTAGTCCTTTCAAGGACACCTGCTCCTTTGAATTTCAACCCTAATCCATTGGATATTAAACTTTCTTTTGTATTTAATGCAATGACTGCTAATCCTTGGGGTGCTACAGTAGGACCTTTGAATCTAGCCACACATCATGAATTACCCATTGGTGCCAAAGATGTTTTACCAAGATTCACCGGAGATGGGAAAGTCTTAGTTGATGAACATTTGAACGTCTTTAATGTAGCTAGCGGTGTCTTAGCAGTGCAACATGAAGATGTTGTCATGAGGCTTTTTGTGCAGACCTTGTCATAAGGTGTGGCCGAATAGTTTTCTCATCTTCCAAAAAAATCTATAAGAAATTAGGTTGAAATGTGAATGACCTTTGAAAATAGATTTAAAAGCATTGATGATGAGCACTCTCTTTTTTCTCAATTGACCCAAATGAAAAAGGAAATACACGAGCCAATGTGGGATTATGTAGCTAAATACAATAAGGTTATACATAAGATTCACATGGCTAAGAGACTCACTCTAGAGAATCAACAATATTTCTTTGTAAACTCTATTCCCCTAGATATTGGATTTGATCTTCGCAGAAGTAGACCAACTGATTTAATACTGCCCAAACCAAAGAAATTGAGCAAGAAGATGATCTTATCACTACAAGAAAGTGGAGAAAAGAGGTTCAAATTCCCCATTCACAAGCATCAAATTATTCTAACCTTGTTATCCAAAGGCTTGTGAATGATATGATTTCCTTAAAGAAGAAATTACCTAGAAATAATACTCCTTATTAGGACATTCCTCAAAGGTTTCCAAATCAGCCTGCTGGAACCTCTGAAAGGCAGTTAGCATTACACATAGAGAGAGAGAGAGAGAGAGAGAGAGAGAGGTTGGCTTTAGAAGGACCTTTAGCTAAAAAAAACTAATATGTGATTTTTCCATTTGATAGATGATCATGATGGAAATACTTGTCCAGAAATGGTATGATATGTTCAAATGAACAATAAAAAAGAAATAGTAGAAGAGGTACATGAAGATGAGGTTAGTCCAAAATTGCCTGGCGACTGTGTAAGTTAGTACCTTGAATATGAATCTGACTCCAAGAGGGGTGGTAATGTTTTGGTGACTTTAGAAGAGCCTTCTTATTTGGTATTGATGAGAAATACAAATCATCTCATCATGTTTCATCTCCAGAGCTAGTCAACAAGGCAAATGAACCTTTGAATCGAACCTCAATCATTTCAAAAATTAAAAATTCAAATATGTCAGAGGTTCAAATTTTGAAAAGGTTCTGTAAATATTCTAAAATCAAAATATCCCTAGCTGAGTATCTCAGATTAAATCCTAGGGAATTGGATAAACTTATTGAATATGTTAAAGGAAATGATTCAAAAACAACCAATGAAAGGTAAGTAAATGCGCAGTCAGATCAACCATCCTCCTCCATCTCATTAAGCCAACTCAAAATTGTTGAACCACATCCTCAAAAGGATATCTTAGCTAAATTTTCTCAATCCCTTTCCAAGCTTGAGCCTTTCTATGTATCCCTATTTATCCATGGTCATAAGTTAAGTAACTGTAATATTGATTCTGGCACATCTAACAACATAATGCCCTCTTCCATAGCTAAAGTGATAGACTTGCCCCTCACCAAAATTTTTGGTTGTTTCTATTCAATGGACTATAAGAAAGTGTCTATGTTAGGTCAAATTAAAGATGCCCAAGCAGCCCTAGCTTCTCATCCTGCAAAGAGACTTAAACTATCTATTTTAGTTGTTGATATCCATGTGATTTATGGTATGCTTTTGAGTCACACCTTTTGTAAAGACCTTGGGGGAGAAATTAAAATGGACTAGTCACAATCCAACATATCGATAGGAAAGGATAAGGTCATCCTCCAACCTGAACCCAAATCAAAATACACTATTTTTCATTCTGAAGATCCTAGATCCCATGTTTTGTATAAAGAATCTAAATTAAGTAATTATGTAATTCTTCCTGAAGTTGATGTGGAAAAAGGAGTATAATTAGAAGATCAAT
Organism: Chamaecyparis obtusa; assembly: GCA_027943335.1. NCBI lineage: Eukaryota > Viridiplantae > Streptophyta > Pinopsida > Cupressales > Cupressaceae > Chamaecyparis > Chamaecyparis obtusa. The sequence continues at coordinate 221,120 of BSBK01005157.1, read as the reverse complement.
CCCTATGGATCATGGAGTTTGATGGAAGTTGTTCCAATGTTGGTTCAGGCGTGGGTGTGGTATTGATATCACTCGAGGGAGATAAAACCCCATTCACCTTCAAATTAGAATTTGTTAACACTAATAACACAATATAATATGAAGCTTTGCTACTGGGAATTAAAGAAGAAAAAAGGAAAGGTATCAAGATGTTGAAGGCTATTGGGGATGCAAAATTAATTGTTAAACAAGTTAGAAATATCTTTGTAGTGAAGAATGATGGACTGAGACATTATCATAATCGAGTCTGGGATAAGATTGAAAATTTTGAAGCTTTCTCTATTGAGGCAATACCAAGAGAGTTCAATTCTAGAGCGGAGGCTTTGGCAGGCTTAGCCTCTCTCATGATATCGCATCCTGACTTCAGTGATAATGTATATAAGATAGAATTGATTCATCAGCCCATTCTTCTAGATAACTCAAACTCTTGGAAGATCTTCCATGATGAAAATCAAATAAATATCTTTATACAGTGCTTAGATATGTTTTCCACAACATATTTTGAAGGGTCCAAATCTGACTGTTATGAATTTTTTTCTCTTGATAAAGAACATGACCCAGAGATAGAGGTTTTTCAGTTAAAAGGTAATAGGATTCCAAAGGGGCTAGCGTCCCTTGAGAAATTATTTGACAGATGGGACTATTACACTAGTAGTCATATGGTATAAGAAGGTTCAGAACCATGTGCTTTTGAAAAGGTAAATATTGGAGAAGAATTTGAACCTAGACTGGTGAATTTGGGGGTTTGTTGTACTCATGAGGAAAGACAGATTTATTCAATTACTAAATCTTATAAAGATGTCTTCACCTAGTCTTATGAAGACCTAAAAAAATTTAATTAGGGTCTTGTGCAAAACCATATACCGCTCAAACCAGACACTAATCCTTTTAAGAAAAAATAAAGAAATTACAATCCTAAGGTAACTGACATCATTTTCAGAGAAGTTGACAAGATGTTGAAAGCTCGTATTATCTATCTGATTCATAATAGATACATGGATAGAAAATATTGTACAAGTGTGTAAAAGGAATTGGGAAATATGCATATGTGTGTACTTTTGTAATCTCAATCAGGCGAGTCTGGAGGATAATTATCCTCTCCCGATGATGGATCACATCTTGCAAATAGTGGCAGGGTCGAAAATGATGTCTTTATTGGATGACTTTTCTAGTTATAACTAGACAAGAATAGCTAGAGAATACCAACATAAAACATCTTTCACAACACCTTGGGGTATATTTTCTTATAGTCATATGCCTTTTGGCTTAATTAATGTTGGTGCTACATTTCAACGAGCCATGAATGCCACTTTTGGTCATTTAAGGAATAAGCTTATTGTCATTTATCTAGATGGCCTAATAGTTTTCTCCAGGAGAAGGAGGAAGCATCTCAAGGATTTACAATGTGTATTGTAGAAATGTCAAGAAAATGAGATTTCTTTAAATCCTAAAAAATCAATTTTTGTTGTCACTGAAGGTTGGCTCTTGGGCCATACTATGTCAAAAGAAGGAATAATTGTAAACCCTGAATGCATAAGAGTGATTCAATAGTTAGCCTTACCATCCAATAGAATTGGGGTAAAATCATTCTTTGGTCAAGTGAATTTTCTTAGAAAATTTGTCCTGAACTTTGTAGAGACTACAAGACCCCTCATGAACCTAATGAGTGAAAAGTAGACTTTTAGATGGAATGGTGAAGCCACTAACACTTTCAAAGTTATGAAAGAAGTGATTTCTAAATCCCCAACAGTAATTCATCCCAACTTTAGAAAAGACTTTTTCATTTATTGTAATGCTTTAGATCACTCATTATCGGGTATTTTGTTGCAAAAAAAAGAGAAAGAGGAATAAATATAGATTTATTTTATGAGTATTTCATTGAAGAAACATGAGATAAATTATTCTCTTGTAGAAAAATAGGCATTCTCAGTAGTGAAAGAAGTTAATCAATTTAGATACTACATTTTACACTCTCATTCTAAGGTGTATGTACCAAGTACTACTGTAAAATGTATCCTTACATAGAAAGAAGTTGGATTGAACAACATAGCCACCTAGATAGCCAAAATGCAATAATTTGATTTGGACATTACACCTACAAAACTAGTTAGAGGGTAGGGTTTGTGTAAGTTGTTGGTCGAAAATAAATAAAAGAAGGATGATTTTCCCCCAACACTTCTGGTCAGCCTAACAAATCCTTGGTTTTCTGATGTGGCACACTATTTGACATACGGAGAATGTCCTGAACATTTGAATGAAAAGGAGAATCATAAACTCAAACTTAAAGGAGCCAAATATGTAATTTTTGATAGTATACTTTACAAAAAGGTCTTGATGGCATGTTCCTTTGGTGCATTGACAAGGACTAACAAGAAAGGTTATTAAAATCTTTTCACAATGAAGCGTGCAGAGGTCACTTTTCATCAACAGTGACAACTTTTAAAATTTTGAGAAATTGTTACTACTGGCCAGGTATGTTCAAAGATGCATACCAGTGGGTTTATAAGTGTGAGAAGTATAAGTTATTCACCGGGAAACCATAGTTGGGTTCCTTACCACTGAGACGAGTAGTTATTGAAGAACCATTTCAACAGTGGGGCCTTGACTTCATAGGAACTTTGAATCCTCCTTCATCTTCTAGGCATACTCATATCTTGACTACAAAAAAGTATTTCAAAAAATGGGTCGAAGCCATCCCAGTAAAAAAAAAACCATTTCAACAGTAGTCTACAATTTTCTAAAAAATTATATTATAGTAAGATAGCGTACACCACAGAAAATAGTAGCTGATAATGAAAAAAAAACTTTCCTCGTAAGAACTATAGATTTTTTTCTATGATCACAACATTACTCTTTCTCATGCCTCATATTATTATCCTTAGGGTAATAGTCAAGCATAATCAAGCAACAAAAGCCTGATTAATATCATGAAGAAGTTGGTAAGAGAAAATGTTAAAGACTGGCATAAAAAGATATATGAGGTGTTGTGGGAAGATAGGACCTCTCCCAAAAGAGAAATCAAGATGACTCCATTTGAGTTGGTATACGGTGTGGAAGCTCAATTGTCTCTTCCCTTGGAATTGTCTACAACAAGGTTGCAAAATGTAATTGAAGATAGTAACTTTCAAAATGCATTGGAGAAGAGGATTATGTACTTGTCAAGAATACAAGAAGAGTGTGGATGCTTGGTTGATCATATCATAGAAAATTAGGCCAGAGTAAAATAGATTTTTGATTAAAAGGCCAGGCCCAAAATTTTTATGAAAGATGATCAAGTTCTGCTTTGGGACAAGCGTAGAGAACCTAAGGGTGCTCATGGTAAATTTGAATCTTTATGGAAAGGCCCTTTTTTAATTGGTGAAGTGGTTGGACCTAATTCATTCAAGCTACAATATCTTGATGGTACCCCAATGCCCCTATCCTTTAATGGTCAGGACTTGAAGCTATATCAAATGTAAGTTCTTTATAAGCTTCTCCTTGTACATATTGTTTTGTTGTGCTTAGGTTTTAGAATATTTTGTTGTGTAAATTTTGGTCAATCCAACTCCATAGCCCAATTGCAAAACCAGAGACCCTAGAATTCATCCATTTTCCTTAACAATCTAGTTCCCCAACTAGAGCCAATGTTACCTCACCAATTTTTGTTGGCATCAGGTAGTTTGTCTTCCTTTTTCCTCCTTCAACAGTGGTTTTATTCTTTTTGAACCTTAATTTTGAACCAAGTCTTACTTCAACCCATCAAGTTCAAATTGGCTAACTCATCTTGAGGAAGTCTTTCAAAAATTTGAATTTGAACTTTGCACCTTTTTTCAGTTTGGTTCAAATAGTGAAGTTCTAAATTTAAAAAAGAGCAAGTGGAAGTCTTTTGGTCTAAAGTAATCAAAGAAGTCATCGCGTCTATGTGTTAAGAGTCTAGTCCAATCAAATTTGAATTTGAAATTTGAACTTCTTATTTTCTCTTGGTTCAAAGTTCAAAATGTAAAAATTGTCGGTGTGTGGTGGATTCGAATTCTTTATAGCTAGATATGGAAATAAAGGAGTACGAAGGAGGAATATTCTAGGAATTTCAAAATTTAAAATTAATTTTTTGTGAAAATTAATCATGAGAATTCAAGATTAAGTGATTTGAAATGACCAAAAATTAATGTGATGTTAGTCACAATGTCTTTTCATCATTAATTTGTGTGGGTTTTGTTAATGCTCAGGCATGCTGAATATTTAGGCAAAATCATCACTCTTGTTTACAAGAAGGTTAGTTGTTCTCTCCCTTAGCCACTAATTTATTATGAGCTTAGAGAAATAGGAGGCTGAAGGAAATTAGAGTTGTGCTCAGGAGTTACAATTTGAATGAATTCTGGTGAGTTTTATTGAAACCCCGACCTTGCTGAATTCTGTCATTTGTTGAAGCTTTTCAAAATTCGTTGATTTAGAAAATTTCTTACTTTCCTTTTTTCTAATTTCATTGTGAAGTAAAGATGACCTACAATAAACCATCCTTACCTAAGTTAGGGCACACCTCTATCCTAGTTAGTTTAATTCTAAAGATGGGAGATACATCTCTTATGCATGTAACTATAGAAGATATTTTAGAGAGATTTAAAGACCCGAAGGAAGGTTCAGTTGCAGACATGGTCAATAAAAGTAGAATAATAGAAGTGAAAATATTTCCCACCATAGTCCCTTTCCCTGAATTAGTACTAGAATGCATGAACTGATATGAAAAAAATGAAAGGTACATATGTAAGGCTTCTGGTGAAGAGTTTCTAAGAATAGTGGTGCACAGGCAACTAGAGAACTGGGCCCTCACCATTTCTTGCAATTTTGTTGTGTGGTGCTCTTAATGAGCCTTGTAAGTAAAATAAAGGTTTGAGGACCATCTTTTTTAAGTGGCAATGTTAGTTCAGGGTCTAAAGGTCTTAGGAGTTCCTTGTTTGGCCTTAGAAGCTAATTAGGTACCTCTTAGAGTGAGATCATTTCAACATGTCAGAGGTACATTTTAGGATTTTTGAAGTTATTTTGAGTTGGAAACAATCATCCAACACTTAGATTCCCACTAAGAGGAGTCATAAGCTTTAGGAAGCCTAGACTTAGCCTATTTGACAAGAAATTGCAAAAGTTGTAAAAGTTGCAAAGTGCAACTTTGCAACTTTGAAAATGTTGCTCGACAACATTTGGTCATGCCATCCTATAATGGTGGATTTAACTTCTAGTGAGATGGGAACCCTAGAAATGATGGGAAAGACCTAAAAAGCCAAATATAAGCTTAAGAAACCCTAATATTGTCAATAGGTGTGTGACAGAGTACGGACAAGAGACTATTGGAACTGTTTTATATATGGAAAGTAACACGAAGAATGAAATGAAGGCTTTTGTGTGCTAAGTTTGATACTATAGTAACTTGGCATTGTAATTTGTATTGATTGAAGTAGTTTTGATTCATTAGTTAGGGTGTATATAGTTTTCCTTTACAAAGTTTGCAATTAGTTTGATTGTGCCAGTCTGCTATCCTGAACCAGGTAGTTGGCTTTGTAAGCAATGTAACTCACTATCCTACTATAGAATCAGTACATCCTTTTGGGGATAGTGAGTGGGTTCAATGTAATTTGTGATTGTAGGAGGAGGGCCCTTCAAAATCTATGGAGGCATTTCTAAACTCTTGCCCTAGGTGAGCCTGAGCAAGCCTGATTAGGGAAGAGTGTTGTTGCAGAGGTTATAACTTGCAGGGTTGTGAAGATCCAAAGGAATGAAGATATGGATTGGAAAGGGGATTGAGTAAGCCCAATTTGGTGTGAAGAAAGATTCTCATCAGTCCAAGAAGACACCTAGACAAGCTAAGGAGTAGTCAAGCCAAAACAAGGCCTAGAAACCCTCACAAACCCTCATTTTGTGTCAGGGCTTTGTACGACCGTTTGGAGACCCAAAACCTCAAAAATCCTTGAGCCCTAGTTGAAATAATAGGAGTCTCTAAATAAAGTTTTGTGGGGTTAGTGATAATAAATGGAGCTATTTCCTTGTTTCTCAGAGTGTGAGGGCTAATAGGGGCGCTTTCCTTGTAGCCTTGTTTTGACAAAGAACCTTAAAATTGGTAAGGAGAAACATTGCATGGGGTCATTTTGAGAATTGAAAATAGTGACATGGAAGGTTTTTTATCACATCCATAACCCTACAAGGACCTAGGAGAGTTATGAGAAGTTAGACCTTAGTGAAGGCTAAGGAACCTAGAGTATTCCTCATCCAAGAAGAGTACCTAGAAGTGTGAAGCATGGAGTTTTGCATCAGATAGGAGAGTGGGGTTTGGGATCAATGGATCACAGATTGAAGAAGGTCCTAAAGGTCCATTTTGTAGACTTGGAAGTCACCTTAGGTCTCAGTGGTAGACAAGAAGCATGAACTAGTGATTAGTTCATCCCCTCTCCCTATCAGGTGGTATTAGAGCCTTGTAAAGGTGTGGGAAAAGAAATTGAAGAGAAAGGTGAATGTTCTCACCTATTGAATCCAAGGGATCAAGCAAGATGGTGACCAATGTAGAATTGGCCAAGAAAGTTGAAGAGCAAGAGGAAGACAACAAGTTGTTGAGAGAAAGACTAGCACAACTAGAACGGTTGTTAGGTGATGTCCAAGACAAGGCAGATAGAGTCAAAGACAAGATGGAATAGAAGGAAGAGAAGGAAGCCAAAGAGAAGGATATTGAGTTGGAGGAAGAAGCCCCAACACTAGACCTTGCTACACTAGAGGTTCCTTTCTTGAAGGCATTAAAGGAAATAAATAGCAAAGTTTTAGAAGGAATTCCTTTGTTCAGTGGTAAGATGGATCCAGATCTTATTATGGATTGGATTGATGGAATGGAGAACCATTTTGAATGTGATAGTGTCTCTGATGCTCAAAAGGTCAAAGTAGCAAAGTCAAGGTTGAGAGGCTCTGCCTTAACCTGGTGGAAATTTGTCCAAACAAAAAGAGAGAAGGAAGGGAAGAGCCCCATAGTTACCTGGAAAGGAATGGTGACCAAAATTAGGCAGGCTTATATCCTTGATGATTATGAGATACAGTTGCATAGGAGAAGGCAAAACCTTAGACAAAAGGAGATGGATGTACACTCCTACACTGAAGAATTTCAAAAACTATGCCTAAGGTCCAAGGTGGTGGAAGATGAAAGCATTAGGTTGGTAAGATACTTGAATGGTCTTAAGTGGTCCATCTGAGAAGATATGAGCCTTGTCACTCCTAAAACAATCCATCAATGTTACCAAATTGCTTTAAAGGTGGAAGAGAAATGAAAGAGGAAGCAAGACCAGACCTCAAAGAATAGAGGAAGGGGTAGAGATGGCAGAGGACATAGGAGAAGCTATGGAGGTAGAAGCAATGATAGTAGACCTCAAGGTGAGTCCAGGCTGATTGAACAGAGTGGAGAGACCAGCCAAAGGGATGGTTCAAGAAAAGGTAGAGGATTTGGAGGAAGAGTTAGATCACCAAGAGGAAGGGGGCCATCTTATTTTTCCACCATGAAGTGTTACCAATGTTAGCAATTGGGGCATCCTACCTATAGGTGTCCTGAAAAGGGATCATCTTCACAAGGTGAAAAGAAAGTGGTGTATGTACATGAAGATACTTCAAGTGTGAAGTCTCCTAATATTCAATTGGATTCAGAGAGTGGTGAGAATTTGATGATAAAGAGGGTCCTAATTAGAGAACCAGTCAAGGAGGAGCCCAAACAAAGAAGGTCACTCTTCAAGGTAAGGTGCAAGATAATGGGAAAAGTCTACAAAGTTATCATAGACTCAGGGTCTACTGATAACATTATCTCAGAGGAAGCCATTACTAAGCTCAAGATTCCTAAAATACCTCATAGCACTCCTTATAATGTCACATGGTTAAATAAAGGGCAGCATGTCTTGGTTAATGAGTAGGCATGGATTGAGTTCACCATAGGAGGGTATAAGGACAAGCTCTTATGTGATGTTTTGCCAATGGATTCCTATCACCTATTACTAGGTACGCCATGGCAGTTTGATAGAAAAGCCATGCACAATGGTGAGCTCAACTCATACACTTTTATGAAGGATGGAGTGAGCTACAAAATTCAGTCATTACTTGAACAAGACAGCCAAGGAAGTGGACCTAATGTACTGATGTTGAAGGGGAAAGATTTCATGAAGACTCTTGAGAAAGAAGAAGGAGTGGGTTATGCTATTGTAGTGAAACCCAAGGAGGACATAGAGACCAAGAAAGAGGGCATACATCATGAAGTGCAGAAGATTTTGAAGGAGTTCAAGGGTATTATATCAGATGGAGCACCCACAACCTTGCCACCTAAGAGAGCAATCAGCCATCAAATAGATTTGATTCCAGGGGCATCATTGCCAAACAAGGCACCTTACAAGCTAACTCCTGAATAGAATAGGGAAGTTGCAAAGCAAGTAAAAGAATTGATGGATCAAGGGATAATAAGAAAGAGCATCATCCCATGTGCTATTCCTACCGTTTTGGCACCCAAGAAAGGAGGAACATGGAGATTGTGTATAGATTCCAGATCCATTAACAAGATTACAATCTAGTATAGGTTTCCCATACCTAGGATTGAAGATCTAATGGATTGTCTAAGAGGGGCTAGGTATTACACAAAGATAGACCTTAAAAGTGGCTATCATGAAATAAGAATAAAAGAGGGAGATGAGTGGAAAATGGATTTCAAGACCATTGAAGGACTCTATGAATGGCTAGTCATGCCATTTGGCCTCTCCAATGCTCCAAGCACATTCATGAGGCTCATGAATGAGGTGTTGAAAGACTTCACAGGTAAGTTTGTGGTAGTCTATTTAGATGACATATTAATTTTCAGCATGAGTAAAGAGGAACATTTAAAGCATCTCAAGATTGTGTTGTCTAAATTGAAAGAGGAACACCTAACCATCAATCTAGATAAGTGTGACTTTATGAAGTAGGAACTAGTCTATTTAGGATTTTTTCTATCTCAAGGAGATCTAAAGATGGATGACACTAAAGTTGCAGCAATATTAAGTTGGCCAACTCCTAAGAATGCTAGTGAAGTGAGGAGTTTCAATGGCCTAGCTTAGTACTATAGAAAGTTCATCAAGAATTTCAGTGGGATATGTGCTCCAATGATGGATACCATCAAGGGTGGATTGAAAACTAAATTTGTGTGGACACCTATAGTAGATAAGGGATTTGAGACATTAAAGAAAGAGGTAGCTACTAAGCCTATTCTAAGGTTGCCAACCTTTGATGAACCCTTTGTCATTGAATGTGATGCTAGTAACATATCAGTAGGAGGAGTTTTGAGTCAAAGCAATAGACCAATGGCTTTCTTTAGTGAGAAGCTAAATGTAACAAAGAAAAATTACTCTTCCTATGATCTAGAACTTTATGCACTTGTTCAATCCCTTAGAAAGTGGAGGCATTATCTTTTGCCCAAAGAGTTTGTAGTGTTCACTGACAATCAGGCTTTGAGCTTTCTCAATTCCCAAGACAAGTTGAGTCATAAAAATGTCAAGTGGGTGGAGTATTTGTAGTCTTATACCTTCACCATAAAGAACAAGAAAGGGAAGCTCAATAAAGTAGAAGATGCCTTGAGTAGAAGGCTACTCACTATTCAAGAAGTCCAAATGAAAAGCATAGGATTGGATAACTTCAAGGAGCTGTACCAAACTGATGAAGACTTTGTAGCAGCATACAAGGTGTGTCAAGAACATTTGAATCACTTCCATGGGGAGTTTACAAAGTATACATTGCAAAATGGACTCTTATTTAAAGGAGGGTAATTGTGTGTTCCAAGAGGATCCATGAGGGAGAACCTCATTCAAGAAAAACACAATGGGAATTTGAGTGGCCATTTTGGCCTCAACAAGACCTTGGAATTGGTCCAAAGGTACTACTAATGGCCTAAAATGCAAAGAGATGTCAAAACTTATGTTGAGAAATGCATCATATGTCAAAGAGCCAAGGGTACTTCTACAAATGCAGGACTTTATCAACCTCTCCCCATACCAAGTAGACCATGGGAATGTGTAAGTATGGATTTTGTGGTTGGTTTACCTAGGACAAAGAGTGGCTTTGATAGTATCTATGTTGTAGTGGATAGATTCAGAAAAATGAGTCATTTTATCCCATGTAAAGTCACTCATGATGCAAGTCATATTTCTTATTTATTTTTCAAAGAAGTTGTAAGAATTCATGGCTTGCCAAGTAGTATTGTATCTGACAAGGATAGAAAATTCATGGGACACTTTTGGAGGTCCTTATGGCAAAGGCTAGGTACCAATCTAGCATTTAGTTCAGCTTACCATCCTCAAACTGATGGTCAAACTGAGGTGGTCAATAGGACACTTGGAAATTTGTTGAGATGTTTAACCAAGGAATATGGTTTGACATGGGACTTAGTCCTTCACCAAGCAAAGTTTGCCTATAATGATAGCATCAATAGGAATACTGGCAAGAGTCCCTTTGAGATTGTCTATGGAATACATCCTAGGGGTGTATGTGAACTAAGAAATCTGGAAAACCAAGTCCCTAATAGTGGCTATGCTGAAGATTTTAGTCAATCCATGAAAGAAGTACATGACCAAGTAACACAGAAAGTAACACATAGAATGAAATGAAGGATTTTGTGTGCTAAGTTTGATATTGTACTAACTTGGCATTGTAATTTGTATTGATTGAAGTATTTTTGATTCATTAGTTAGGGTGTATATAGTTTTCCTTTACAAAGTTTGTAATTAGTTTGATTGTGCCAGTCTGTTGTCCTAAACCAGGTAGTTGGCTTTGTAAGCAATGTAACTCACTATCCTACCATAGACTCAGTATGAAATTTTGGGGATAGTGAGTGGGTTCAATGTGATTTTTGATCGTAGGAGGAGGGCCCTTCAAAAGCTATGGAGGCATTTCTAAACTCTTTCCCTAGGCGAGCCTGAGCAAGCCCGGTTAGGGAAGAGTGTTGTTGCAGAGGTTATAACTTGCAGGTTTGTGAAGATCCAAAGGAATGGAGATATGGAGTGGAAAGGGGATTGAGTAAGCCCACTTTGGTGTGAAGAAAGAGGTCTCATCAGTCCAAGAAGACACTTAGACAAGCTAAGGAGAAGTCAAGCCAAAACAAGGCCTAGAAACCCTCACAAACCCTCATTTTGTGTCAAGGCTCTATATGGCCATTTGGAGACCCAAAACCTCAAAAATACTTGAGCCCTAGTTGAAAGAATAGGATTCTCTAAAGGAAGTTTTGTGGGGTTAGTGACAAGAAATGGAGCTATTTCCTTGTTTCTCGGAGCAGGAGTGCTAATAGGGGCACTTTCCTTGTAGCCCTATTTTGACAAAGAACCTTAAAATCGGTAAGGAGAAACATTGCATGGGGTCATTTTGAGCATTGAAAATAGTGACATGGAAGGTTTTTTATCACCTCCATAACCCTACAAGGACCTAGGAGAGTTATGATAAGTTAGACCTTAGTGAAGGCTAAGGAACCTAGAGTATTCCTCATCCAAGAAGAGTACCTAGAAGTGTGAATCATGGAGTTTTGCATTAGATAGGAGAGTGGGGTTTGGGATCAAGGGATCATAGATTGAAGAAGGTCCTATAGGTCCATTTGGTAGACTTAGAAGTCACCTTAGGTCTTAGTGGTAGAGAAGAAGCATGAAATAGTGATTAGTTCATCTCCTCTCGGTATCGAATAGATAGGGGGACTATACTAGCTGCTATGGGAATTCCTGACAAACAACCTTATGAAGCCTGGATAATAGGTAAGTCTTACTCCTTTTTCTTGGAGAAGAATAAATAGTATCAGAGAACCATTTCACTTTACTATCTATTCAAAATGTAGAAAGGTGGCTCATGACTCCCTATCCCTTTGACTCGTGAACATTTTATACCCGAGGTCAAAGATTTGGTAATTTTACTGAACATGGTAAAAGGAAACCATCATACATTTCACTGGGAAGACTGCATGTTTTTCTATATTCAAATATTGTTAAAGGGAGGGAAATTTCTAGATTGGGGTGAGCTTATTACAGAGAAGTTGCATGAAGGGTTAGCAAGTTTTGCTGGGATGAGATATTTCTACATGTCCTCTTTCCTTTTCTACTTCTTAGGCTACACCAAAGAATGAGTAGGTTTTCCACATGAACCCTTAGTACCAGAGATGAAAATCCATGATTATCACCCACTCCTTGAATTGTAAAAATGATTTGAGGATTTCAACAAAGTGAATGATATATTTTTTTCCTGTCTAGTTTTTGAACTTCAGGGGAAACTGAATAAAAGGTTATTAGAGGAGGTAGTTTAATTAATCAGTATGCATGGAAGCTATTTTACCCAATTTACAAGATTCACATACATAAGAGTAGGAGGCTTTGAGGGTGAACTAATGAAGTTACCAAGGTATGTATTGGAATATTTAGTCCTCTCAAAAGTATGTAGGCAGCTGGTGCATATCGACAAGTATTTGAAGTTCAAAGGCCCCTCTAGTGTTACCTTTCTTATCAAGATAGATCATTATTCTTGTAAATATTTTTCTAATGCTTTGAGTGTGGAAATAAAGATTAAGAGGTTGACTCTTAAAAATTATATTACCAGGTCTAAATTTGATAGAAAAGGTTTTGTAACATCTTATTTGAACATGAAGGAGAGATTCACACATATTCCCTAGCTAGAAGACTACTGGGAAGATTGTGAATATTAATTCTAAGTAAGAAGAAGATTGTGGTCTCATTTCACTTTTAGGAAAATTGTTCATATGATATTACCCATCAATATCAAAGGTGTTGAAGAAGAAGATGGGGAGGAGATATTAGATCCTAATTTTCTCAATGTAGTACAGGTAGAGCCCATACCTGAAATTGATTGGAGCACAAAAGGAGAAGAAAAAATACAATCCTAGACCTTTAATGTGATAAGAAGAACAAATAAATGGTTAAGAGAGCATTTATTAGAAAAAATGCATATGAAAGAAGAAAAAATATCTGAAGAGCCCCATGATATCTTTGTTTCCCATGCTAATAATCCTTCTTCTGATGTTATTATTGATCTTGATATTGTAGGTAGCACCAAGTCCAAAAATAATCCACCCAGGAAAACTCAGACCATAATCACAGCTTCCTCCCCTGTTAGAACTACTAGGTCTAGAAGAAAAAGATTGAAGAAAGCTACATGGAATAAAGAATTTGTAGAGTTGGATTCAATAGAATAAGTGTTGGCAACCATGGAAGGCCTAACACATATTATTCTAGATGAAGATGATTTAGAAGATGAAGGTGATAACCCTATAGAATTTTAGTCTGTCGAGAACTCTTTAACAGTTGAATAAACACCCTCAGTTAAAGAGCTGCCAAGTCCTCCCAAGTGGCTAGAAGTTTTGATAAACAAAAAAAGAAAGATTGTACCAATATCATTGCCAGAAAATGATATGGTCAGAAAATGTTTGGGGTAGGAGATAAATGCTAAAAAACCAAAGATGGAGGCAATAATAGACATAGATGATAAAACAGGGCACTAGTTTGCAGAAATCGTTGTCCCTACCACTGATAAAAATATTGAAGAAGTTACAACAAATGATTTTAAAATTGAAAGGGTAGATTTGGGGGTAGCCACTCAAGAAATTGATGTTAAGCATTTGGAGTCTTCTAAGAAGAAGATAATTTCAAGGACCTAGGAGGATGAGAAGGAGAAAAAAGAAATGAAAATGGCCTTAAGAAAAATGGAGGATTACATCTACTCCATCCATAATCTAGATATAGCACCTACCTCTTAGCTCTCCTTGACCTTTGATCCTAAATCACCCAAAAATAAATCCATGAAAGATCAAATTCGGTGCAATGGGATGATTTCAAAAGCTTATGCAGATTGGATGGATTTTGTTATTGGGGAAGGAATAGGGTACATCATAAATTTGAGTAAAATCTATGAAGAGGCAATAATTTCTAAGTCTAGTCATGAAGCAAAAATAATCTCTTGGGATAAAGAAAGAATTCAATGGTCTATTGTGATTTCTTAGGTGATAAGCATTTAGAAATATGACATAATGAAATTCTTAGCAGAAAAACTTATTCTAGACCTTGACAATGAAATATTGTATGTATCAAAGAAACACTTGGAATGAAGGACTTTGATAATCATACAGGCCATAGAAGAAACCACAAATCTTTCAAATTTAAGAATTGAATGCATTAACTTGGGTGATGAGCGATGATCTCAGATGTATCAAGATCCATTTATTCAAAGAAGATGGGAAAATTGTGCATAGTTCAGAGGAAATGGTTATATCTTTTGAAGAAAGAATGAGACTAACTAAAGAATCCAAGACTCTAATGGTTGGAAAATTTTACAAAATAGCTAAAATTGAGTCTATGCTTATTATTTTCTTGGATCACCTTGACACTCATAAGAAAAAAGTCACCCAAATTAAGAAAGAGAAGAAGGTTTGGAAAGAAAGGGTTTCCCATATAGGAGTCTTGAACCATCAAAATATAGTAAGTTTCTCTATCGTGCACTTGGAATGACACAAGACATGTGGTATCTCAAAAAATGCTAGTAGTACCACACTTCCTTCTACCTCACCTCCAACCTGAACGTGATCTAAAACTCTAGCTTTTGGTTGAACCTGCATGATTTTTTTGTTGTTTGCTCATTGGTTAAGAGCTCTTTTGTTACTAAACTCTTGGATAATGGTCTCTTTTAAGAACTTTTAGTCAAAACTAATATGAAAAATAGTTATTCCTACGGGCTATTTTAAGGGCTTATTATGAATCAGTAAGGGTCAGCCAAAATTTTAATTTTCAACACTTAGCAGATACTTGTTATTTTTAGAAAACTTGAAAAACTTTATGGTTCGAAGTATGTTTTAGTCTGGTGATTAATTTGAATCTATATTGTAGCTTTTAGTGTGTTCATTTTAAGTGCATGAATGTGACTTTAGTTGTAGTTCATTTGTGATTGTAATGTGATTCTAAATTACTTTGAACAGTAGATGTGTTTCAAGAAATCTTTCATTATTCCTCTCTTTCCATTATAAGTTTAGTCTGTTGGTTGGGTCTATTTGGTTTTATTATAGATTACATTTATAAGACGTATATATAAGTTATGAATGAATGTTGTGACCTTTGGTACTTTAGTGTCAAAAGCATTATTCTTTCAATTTTCTCGATTAGTTATTGAAGAGATAATTGAAAATTATTTTAGAGGGAGTTGTACCTTTATGCAGAGGGATATGATCATTATGAAAATTACCAACTTTTATTGACAAATTTCATCCTAATTGGGCTACATAGAGTCAATTGAATTATTTTATTCAATTAAAGTAAAAGGGAAAAATATGTTAATTACTAACAAGATATCAACATGTATGCATGACTAGATTGAATGCAGTGCCATGGGAATAATCCACCTAGAAGAGCAGGGCCATTCCACAAATTATAGTTTTTTGTCACCTTTACAAATTTCTCAATACCTAGAGAATTCTAATTGATCACCTTTTGGAAAATAATATCTAAAAAGGGCACAAATAGAAGAATGTCCATAGCATTGGTGAGGAAAATAGAAAGAACCTATGAAGGAAACACAGAATGCTTTACTCAAGGAGAAATGATTTCCATACCAAGGAATTCTTTAATCGCTCTCTGGATACAAATGTTGCCCAAGATGAACATACTGTCTAAAGCAGAGTCATCTAAGTGGGTTGAGAAATCAATTTCATCATCAACCATAGATAGGTAAATTTTGTCATTCAACGACATGTGTTCCTAGTGAAGATGCATACAATTTTTACAACTCATACAGGGGATGGAAAATATTCTCCAAAAAAACTAGAATCCACTGCAACCCCACATAGTAGAAAACAAGTAGCCATTGTGAAACTCAAATGACACATAAAGGAAGTGAAGAAATTATGAACTAGAAAAACCAATCACACAGGTAGGAAATACAGGCTGAGCATAAGATTGTCAATTAATGATAGACTTCTAATGATAATTAGTTTTGATCGTGTGAATGGATATGAAATATTTCCATTCACCACCAAATTTCCTTTAAGATGGGGGAATAAATAAAAACATTAATGAGTTTGGGATGTGTAAGGCTAGTTTGAAATTGGACACTTAAGTACCAATCAACACCTCAAATGCATGAGTCTCAAAGATGTCCTCGAAGCTCAAGTAGAATGGAGATATCACATGTGTTAATTATTTTCTAACAAGTAGAATTATCTCTAACTTTTAAAGGGAGAAAATGCAATCCGATTAAATAGTTTTTGATAAAATTAACTCCTTGAGATCAGGAAATGAGTTCATAACTTGGCTGGAAAGAATGAATAAACTGAATTCCCATCGAACCAAGATTTGACAACTAGTCAGCCACTTTGTTACCTTCCCACAAAATGTGTGAAAAGATATATTGATTTAGTGATACTAATATGAGCCAAACCTAGTTCATGATGTAAGAAAGTTTCCAATTGAATAAATATTTACTTATACAAGCATTAATAATAACTAAAGAATCACCCTCAATATGAATATTAGGAAAGCCGCCCCGCTTTGCTAAGACCAAACCTGCCAAAAGAGCACATGCTTCAGCCACATTGTTAGTACCTAGATTAATAGGATATGCCTTAGCTGCAATAACATTGTCTAACTAATCTATGATGCAAACACCAATACCTAAGAGATCGATATTACCTCTTGAAGCTCCATCGAAATTAATTTTGACAAAGTCCTGAAAGGGGGGGTGCCATTTAAAAATAGATCTATCTTTAGTATGAGAGGACTTCTAGTTAGGAATTGTCCCTATCAGAATATGAATATTTACTGATTCTTTAGTAACCAAACCATCCCAGTGTGAAAATAAGTGATTACATTTGATAGAAGATAAATTAAATTTGGTTAGCTCTAAAATTGAAAGCTCTAATTGTGCGGTCACCATGGCCATAGGTGAAGCTTCTTTTCTAAAAACCCTCTTATTGCATTCCCACCAAATAGCCTAGACAACAACAGAGGGAATACATTTCCATAAACATGCAAAGGTTGAATTAGAGAAGAGAAGGGACCAGGATTCAAACAAATCCCATATTGGGTAGTGCCATTGAAAAAATTTACTTTTTTTATGACAAACAACCAACAAAGATTTTAAAATTCACAATTTAGCAGAAAATGATCCACTATTTCCACTTCTTTTTCACATAGAACACATTTAAATGGCTTTGCAACTCCTATCTTAGGCAATTTTTCACTGGACAGGATCCTTTTCCTCAAAGAAAGCCACACAAAGCATTCTTCTTTTGGAAGGATAGTGGGGTTCCAGCAAAATAAGTAAGCTCAACTTTTTATGATTTTATGTTAAAGGTGTTAGGATTGAGTAATACTAAGAGGGGGGGTGAATCAGTATTACAACACTTTATATTAAACTTAAACCATATGATTGCAGAAATGAAAAGAACATAAAAAAATAACACACAACTGATAACACCATTTTTTTTTTTTGAGGAAACCCTGGCCAAGGGAAAACCCCAGTGGGAATGGTACCCACAACTATGCACTAAAGTATAATATCCCTATTAGGAGCTGAGTATTACATAGTACATTTCCTTGTTAGAGGTATATCAACCTTGTTAAAGGTATACTGAGCTTACAGCTCTTACAATCAATACTTTGGTTACAAAGCATTCTAAAGAGTGAACAAAAAAAGAATCTTCTATGCTTTGATAGTTCCAGTTGTAGTTCTCAATACCATATATTAACCTCTGATCTCACATCTACCATTAGTCTATCTCACTATCATTATCTCACACAATAATCATAATTTCTTTACAAAAAGGTCTTCATATAAATATGTATTCTAACATCCAGCCAGCTCCCAAATACAATACAAAATAGAACAATTAATAATGCAATAAATAAATACTAAGTTGGAGATCTTGTATTACCAAAGTTTCAACAATCCATAATCTTTTTCTAACTTAGCACATTACCATTCCATCTTATATTCCCTTAGTCATCGCGACTGTTCATATGCTCTATTTCATTGTTCCTCTATCTTCGCATGTCTCCTAATCACTGTAACTTGTTGATAATAGTACCAAAACACAAGTGACCTTAACTGAAGGTCATACACATCCAAAAATGTCTTCCTCTAAACTTTCAAGTCATCAACCATCATATATTATCTTCGATGTCTAAAGCACTATTGTAGTACTCTGTAAATTTATCTCCATACTTAGTCATTTTCAAGATTGCATCTCCAAAACTAAACTTAACTCAATGTGATCACCATATCAGATGTGTTGCCATAAATGACAACCCTCAAGTGCTTCATACTACTCTAAAGCATCACTTTCCAACAATCTCTCCCTTTGGCATTAGTGGAAACACTTAGCAAAAAATGACTAAGTGTCCCAACAAAACACTTAACTTTCCTTCTTTTCTCTTTCTTCTCTTCTCTCCTAATATCTTTTTCTTTTTCTTTTATATATATATATATATATATATTTGTATTTTTTTTCTTCTCTTATACATATTTTTTTTCATTTTATTTCTTTTCTTCTCTCCCTTTGACATCAATGGCAATGGTATACCCAAAATTGCAAAACGTTACAAAAAAATGTAGGGCAGTGCTTGCTCACTAGTTTTAGAATATCTTGGAAGGAATCTTCCAAGGTCTTCAGTTCATCATTCCATGATTTGATCAACATTTTTATGACATGTATCAGGCCATTCAATGCATAAGATGAATTCTTTGCTACTTTCAATTCTATTGGTATAGAGTTGGTCATTGAATCCCCAATCTTCTCCATTTCAGTAAGATGTGCTTCAAGAATTGATAGCTTAGGAGTCATTAAACTCTTCATGAAACCAAATATTTCCATTACTCTCCCTTTCTCTATATCTTGGATGTCTTCTTGTCCATCTCTAATATAGTTTGTGAGGAGGTCTCACAACTGACCATCATGCTACCCAAAGTAGCCTTGTCCTTGGCTATTATATCTTCAATTTTCTGAATGTGTCTAATAGGTTTGATGCACTAGCTATATAGCTTCCTTGTGTGACACAAATTTTGGCCTTAGATGTAGTTGATCTCAGAATTCCCAAGTCCCATGAAATAGACTGGCATACTTCCTTCAACTTTTTCTCTAGGTATCTTTTCTCTACCTTCTCTTCTACAATCTTCACTAGTGACTCATAGTGAATGTCAAAGTTGTCTAGTGCCAAATTTAGGTTCTTTTCATCATCTTTTCTTTGAAAAACAAGAGGTATAGAGAGTATTTTATTTACTCTATTAACTACCCTAGAAATTACCTTAAACTTTTTGTCCCCTTTTTGTTCAGATCTTTCATTTTCCTTAGCAAATGCCATGAAGGATAATTTCATCAATTCATCCTCATCCATGTTCTCTATATTTGTGCTCACAAGCTTGTCCATACTTTCCAACAATAAAGTGGTGGAAGTATCAAGTTCTTGCTTGACTTCAACTCTTACCTCTTCTCCTTTACCTGTGTCTATCTCTTCTCTCTATTTGGTTTCTTCTTTATGTTCTTCTTCTTTCTGTCCTTCCTCTTCCTGTTTTCCTTTTTCTTCTATCATTGCACTATCCATGTTTCCTTGAAATGGATCACTATCATCAAGTGTAGTGTCAATATTTATAGGCATACAGACAATAAATAAATTTGGTTGCTTATCCAAACTTGGTTCACTCCTTTCCACATTATCCTCTACTGACTTAGAGCTTTGTCCAACTCTTATAGGTGTGGGGCTTGGTAGTATTAGGAGGTGAATTTTTCTCAGGCATGTCACTCATTAGTATCTGATCTAATGCTTTCTGAGTATCCTCAATAACTTCATCATATTTTATAGCCATTATCTTTACAAGTCAAGCTTTTATTCTCAATAAGGGTTTAAGTTCCTTAATTATTTTTTCTCTCTCTTCTATAGAAACTACAAGCAACATGTCCTCAATTGCATTATTCCTTATTACTTCATCCTCTATTTGTGAAAGTTGTTTTCTGATTTTTAATTTTCCATACAAGTCCTTAGGTATACTGCACTTAATTTCTAGTAGATTCTTCTTGTAAACAAGTAGCTGTTCAATCACCATGTCTTATATCAATGATTGATTGTCAGAGTCATACCTCTCATAATACCTTTTTAATGTCTTTAAGTTACCATCTCTTATTATCCTTTTTTGCAATATTTTTATGTCTGGTTTCTAGAGGTTCTCTTCTTTCTTTTGTTCTACTTTCTCTTCTTTCTTCTTAGTGTCCTTATCTTCTTTCTTCTTATCATCTTTCTTCTTGGCTTCAACTTCAACCTTTTGTCTCTTAGGGCTATTGGGTTTAGTTATTATAGTGGATCTCCTAGGTGCGCTTGTAGGTGTATCTTCTTGTGCTATCTTCTCTGGAGTGATAGATATATCAATGATATTGGAAGTAGGATTTACTATGTTTTCTGCTTCTAAAGGTGGAGGGGCTTCAATTATCATGCTTTCTAATCCAGAGGTTCCTCCATTCATCTTGGTCCTTACTTCTTTTAGTTCTTCCTTTTTCATCCTGGCCTTCACTACCATATCACCAACCATTTTCTCTATCTTTCTTTTTCATATGCCTCTATCATGTTCTTTTTTTACTTTTGCTGACTTTTCCTCATATGTGCCCCATCTTTCCTCATATGTGTCAACTTCAGATGCCAAGACATGTTCTATTTGCATGAAAAGAACTTCATAACTGAATTCATAGCCCATGGGATAACACCATTTATTTCTAGGTTCAACTTCTTCAAAACATACACAATCAGTTTCAACCATGAAACAAATTGTATCCTTGTATTTCTCAACTAATTCTTCAGGGATTCTATATCTTTCCTTCATTTTTCTTTATAGAATTTTTATCATGGAAAATAGCTAACCATCTACCCATGTATTTTTTTTTCTTCAGTAGCTCTATGATGTCTGAATACCAATGGGTATGTTGTCCTTCCATGTCCTAGGGTGCATTCTGGGAAACTTGTGCTCCATATGTATGAACATGTGAATTAAAAGTGAGCCAAATCTAAAATCCTTAGATTTATCCTTCTTGGTTATTTTCACATTTTCCCAAAATAGTTGTGCCAGAATCTCGCATAGGTTGTATTTGTTGTTCTCTTTCACCATTCTATAGGCCATCATTATGACTCCTGCTGAAACTCAATTGGGTCTACTGTTGTAATAGAGTTTGTATCCAAGTAACATAGAAACCAATCTTACATCCTATTGGAATATGTCATTAACTATCATAGCTCACTTGTTCCATTTTGAATGAGTTAGGGTTTCAGCTTGTTTCTTTATATTCTTTTCTACTATAGGGATAACTCTAGTGTTATCTAGTCCAGTAATGTCATGAATTAGTTCAATATAAATATTTACAAGTTGCTCTCCTCTCCAAATGAACTAGTCATGAATTTTGCTAATTATTATATTCTTGAACCATTATATTTTGCTGAATTCATTCATGTGGGTTAACTTCATGATGGTTAGGTCATCAAAGTGTTTAAACTCATCCTTCATTTTACCATCTGATTCAATCATCTCATCAATTTCTCTGAATATTTCTGCATCTCCTATTATTTCATACTTGCAATTGATGTATGTCCTAATAACTTCTATGTGCAGGATGTCGTATGGTGTTTGTGAAAAAGATCCTTCAGGGTTGTCCACACAATACTTAAAGGGGTGTCTCTTAAACTTATATCTAGGTATATCCACAACATCATAAATCACAGGTGCATCCATAGCTTTCTATTTGAGTAAATGATCTAAATACCTTGAATGCGTTGAATTCAGAACTTACGCTTTGATTGATCACATAATGTATTTGTCTGGTGGTTAGATATGTTCTAAACTCTACTCTCCTTGGTCATTTCTCATCAAATGGTGAAGAAGTATGGTGCTTGGAGGTCTTTTATTCATCGCCAAGTGAGTAAATGTACTTAACATAATTAGCTCAACTTCGCATATTGTCCAGTCAATCACAAATCTTGCGCTCATAGGATATAAATCTTCAAACACTATGATCATAGATATAAACTCCAAAGTGTTTATATACACCATAACTAAGCTCATATGAGCTCATTCCTTAGAATCAGGTGCTGGATATAATATGTTGTCTGCATCCAATGCTCCCCCTAAGGCCATGCTCGGCCTTCTAGGTCGATGTAGAAATGTTAACATCAGGAGAAGGCACAGTAGCATCTATTGTCTCTCCCTGAACCAATGCCTTATTTAATTCTTTGATCTTCCATATCTTACCATCATCTTCATCTGCCAGTTTCTTGAAATGATTCTTGAATTCATCCATGTATTCACCAAGACTTTTACCAGTGTCACCAATATTCTTCTTTGTAAACATAGGAGGTGGTCCTCTTATTTTGTCCATTCCATTATACCTGCAAAACTTAGCTATATGTCCTAAGTTGTTTCATTTGTAACATGTAGGTAGTCTTATGTGCTGATTAATCTGCAGTTTTCAAAACCTTGCAATATGCCCAAGGTTATTACATTTGTAGCATGTGATCTTGGTTGTTGATTCTTCTCTGATGTAATCTTTTTATTTCTTGATTGATCAGGTTTCCTAAATTCTGCTTTCTTATGTCCATATGCATAACAGTTGTAACAATAACCAATAAAGGGTCTGAAAGGGCCTTTACCTTTACAATCTCATTTCATGTTTCCGAGTTTGTTGCATCCATAGAATCTACCTCTGAAAGGTTTGATCTGATCTCTAAGTTTTTCAAAAGTGGGTCTTTCTTCAATCTTTTCTTCATGTAGTTCTTCATGAGATTTGGAACATTCTCCTTCATTGTAGCCAAATCCAGTCATATCTCCTTTAGGTTTATGTCTATATCTTTGTTCATTAATCTTATCACTGCTCATATGTGTACACACTAAAATGCTGCACTTCTATGAACCATTACATGCAAGGTTGCTCAATAATGAGGCCTCACAAAGTGGCTCATAGCTCTCTATGCATGGAGTTGCAAGGGACTATGATGTGTTTGCTCTCAGCTAGAGCTACAAGCTTGTGACCTTGCTAGTCAACCATACAATGAGAGATTCAAGTGAAGACAAGGGAAACAATGCCAATATCTCCAAGAATCCAATATGCAATGCAATGCACACTATATGATGATGCAATCTAAACTATGAAAGGAAAGTACAAACTATGCTATGAAAGGAAAGAACAAGTATTACCAAGCCTTCCTATTTAGACTATGTGAGCTAAATCTATTGCATAAAAGGAAATCTATACTAGGAATGCTATTATCATGCAACTAAGAAAGCAAATATGAACTAGATGATGCAATGAGGCAAGTCTTCAATGTCTTCAAACTCCAAATGCACCTAAAACCTGCAGCATAACATTAGCATAAAACAAGTGGATATGCAAATGAAGGAGAGAGCTCTCCTTTTATAAGAAATGAGGTGAAATGGACCATGGAGATTAAGAGGCAAAAAGTCTTAATCAGCGGTGGAGCTTGAAAGAGGAGCAATGCATGTGCACAAGTATCCTCCAATAGGAAAATAAGAGTTGACTTTATGTCCATATGAGACAAAAAGTGCTTTTCTCCTTTTTATAAAATAGGAATAATGCTTTATTTGTGCAACTTAGGATAAGAGGAAAAGTGGGGCTTTTTATTTATTAAAAGAGGAGGAAATATTCCTTTTAAATAAATAAAGACTTAGGACAAATGGTTAGCCCATAGGATAAAAATCCAATATATGATCAAATTTAAGACTTGATCAAGAAATTGATATTGTTGAAAATATTGATTATTGATAAAATGATTCAGGATTGATAAATCAAATAAATGGGGCCCAAAGTCTAGGTGACCATTTTAGGGTGCATACAATATGTAATTTCTCAATGTGTAACTTGGCTTGAGTGAGTTTGTCTTTAATGATCTGATTGTATTTCTCTAATTCCAAGCATTTATCCTTGTAGTGATCAAGTTCAATATGCATTTGTCCTATCTACATGTTTTCTTCTTTTAGAGTTTCTTCAACTTTGTATTTTGTATCCTTTTCATGTTGGATCTCTTTAATCACCAAAAGATTAATTTTTTCTTTTTCTTTCTCAAGCTTCTTTAACTAGTCTGATGTATCATTGTCTGAATCCTCCTTGATGTTTTCCATAAGGTCTTGTCTTTGATTCCTTGAGAGTTAAAATTTTTCCTTTAATTTCTTGATAAAACCTTCTTCTATTCTCAGTTTGAATTTCAATTCACCATTCTCAGCCTTTTCTTTGTCTAGGTCATCAAGTGTTTCTTTAAAGTTCTCTTGCAAACTTTTTGAATCCATTATGATCTCCCTTAAGCTATTAGAATTTCTCTCCAAGGGCCAAAGGCTCTGATACCAATTGTTAGGATTGAGTAACACTGAGAGGGGGGGTGAATCAATATTACAATACTTTATATTAAACTTAAACCAATTCCAAATAAACCATATGATTGTAGAAATGAAAAGGACATAAACAAATAATATACAACTCATAACACCATTATTTGTTTTTGAATAAACCTTGGCCAAGGGAAAACCCTGGTGGGGATGGTACCCACAACTATGCTCTAAAGTATAATATCCCTATTAGGAGATGAGTATTACATAGTACATTTCCTTGTTAGAGGAATATCAACCCTGTTAAAGGTATACTGAGCTTACATCTCTTACAATCAATACTTTGGTTACAAAGTGTTCTCAAGAGTGAACAAAAAAAGCATCTTCTATGCTTTGATAGTTCTAGTTATAGTTCTCAATACCATCTATCAACCTCTGATCTCGCATCTATCATCAGTCTATCTCTCTATCAATGTCTCACACCATAATCATAATCACTTTACAAAAATCTCTTCATATAAATATGTATTCTAACATGCATTCGGCTCCCAAATACAATACAAAATAGAATAATTAATAATGAAATGAATAAATACTAAGTTAGTGATCTTGTATTACCAAAGTTTCAGAAATCCACAATATTTTTCTAACTTAGCACATTACCATTCCATCTTATATTCCATTAGTCATCATGATTGTTCATATGCCCTATTTCACTATTCCTCTATCTTCGCATGTCTCATAATCATTGTAACTTGCTGATAATAGTACCAAAACACAAGTGACCTGAACTGAAGGTCATACACATCCAAAAATGTCTTCCTATAGGCTCACAAATCATCAACCATCATATACTATCTTCGATGTCTAAAGCACTATTGCTATACTTTGTAAATCTATCTCCATACTTAGTCATTTTCATGACTACATCTCCAAAACTAAACTTAACTTAATGCGATCACCATATGAGATGTGTTTCCATAAATGACAACCCTTAAGTGCTTCATACTACTCTAAAGAATCACTTGCCAACAAAAGGTTTTGGAGGGCCCTATATCCTTCCTTGATTGAATACTTCCCATCCGTGGAGGGCACCCAAATCAATATGTCCTCCTACTTTGAAATAAAAATACTCTGTTGTTGGAAAATAGATAGGATGATTATGGATTGGAAGTTATTGACAAGGAGGTGTGATGCATCTTTCCATATTACTTTCCCTGAAAAAATTTCCACAACCAATAAATAATCCAATAGATAGGGGCCCCAATGGTTAATAGTGATGTCCATGATTTATTCATAGTGCTCAAGGTGAGAGAGAGGAGGGAGGCTATTACATGAATCAGTCCAACATTTAACACAAGATCCATTGTGAACTTCCCAAGAAATGTATTTGGCTATCAAGGATCTCGAGTTGAGCATAAAATTCCAAATCACTGAGCCTTTGGGAGGATCTAGAATCGATAAAATACGTGAAGGGGCCCTGCTATCCAAGTATTTTCCCTACATAATTTGGCACCATTTTGATTGTGGCTTAGTGTACAATTTCTAGACTAGCTTTCTACCAAAGGCTTTATTTCTATGAGCTAGATTACGGAGACCAACACCACCATAAGACTTTTTTTTTTCCATGCTTTCAAGGGAGATGAGAGGGATTGTAGATAAGCTTCTCTATCTACTGGATTATAGTTGTAGGGGCCTTGAGGACTGACATGTAATCATTAGGGATTGCAAACAAGATTGTTTAAATAAGAAGAATCTTTCCCGACAATTATAACCATCTACCTTTCTAGGTTGATGTTCTAGCTTTGATTATATCGACCACAACAGCCCAGAATGAGGTTTTATTAACCCCCACAAAGAAAGGGATATCTAGATAGGTGGAAGGTAGTTGTTTGACTGAGAATAACAAGATCTTGATGATCTTGGTTGAAATCAATTCATTAGTGTTGAAAATGAAGACTTTTGACTTGCTTGTATTGATTTTTTGTCTTGAAACTGAAGTGTATAAATCCAGTGAGTGTTTGATTTGTTTTACTTCTTGAATAGAAGACCGACCAAATAATAATGTGTCATCTACAAAGAAGGAATGAGTGACCAATATTAACATATCTGTAATATGTGCACCTTGCCAAAATGCATTCTCATGATCTCGATTGATGTTTCTACTAAAAGCATCAACCATAATTATAAATAGGATTGGTGATAGTGGGTCACCCTATCTAAGCCCTTGGGTTGAGGGAAAATTCTAGTTGGTTGGCCAAATTAATAAGCACTGAGAACCATGCACTTGAAACAAAATCCTTAATCCATTTGCACCACTTCTTATGGAAACCAAATTTGAGAAGAACCTTGAACAAAAAATCCTAGTTGACTCTATCATAAGCCTTCATCATATCTAGTTTAATAATAAAGTTGGATTGTTGGTATAAATTGATGGAGTGTAGGACTTCATGAGAAAGAAAGGTCCCTTCCATAGTTTCCCTACCTAGAACAAAGCCCCCTTGTTCCAGGGATATAAGTGAGGGCGAAAAAGAGATTCAATTCTTAAATAGATAGCTTTTGTGATAATTATTTACACCGTGTTATAGAGGGATATGGGCCTGAAGATAGAAAATGTATTAGGTATCATGACCTTTGGGATGATGGAAATATTTGTAGTGTTGAAATATTTAATGATTGTGCCATTTCTTCTAGATTCCTCTACTGTCGCTAAAAGACCCAAACTGATAAAGTCCTAGCACTATTGAAAAAATAAAGTTGTAAATCCATCAGGCCCTAGGGCTTTATTTGAAGGGAAGGGGAACACCACTTTTCTCACCTCCTCTAGAGATAATCCAACTAAGAGTGATCATTTTCATCTTCAAAGACTAGTCTTGGGATGAAACTCAAGAGATAATCAGTTAAGTCTTCATAGTATGGTTCTGAGATAGGAGGGGCTAGGAGGTTCATGAAGAATTTCACCCCTTCTGATTGGATACCTTGTGCATCTTCAATCAAACATCCTGACTCAAAGTTCTTTATCAAAAGGATAACATTTGTTTCCTTCTTTTCCTTTGTTGAGGCATGAAAGTATTTTGTGTTTTCTTCTCTTGCTTTTAGCCACAACTCCCTTGATTTCTCCCACCAATATATTTGTCATATGAGGAAGAATCAAGACCATGTTGAACAATGTGCATGCTCATTTCAGCTAGTAGTTTACTAACAATCTCTTTTTGTTCAAAGACATTTTTGAACACATTTGTATTGCATTATTTTGTTTTAATTTTAACAAACTTGAGTTTTTTTTAGAATTGGAACATCTTGGTACCTCAAAGAAAGGGATATGATACCCACCACTATTTTAAAAGGGAACAGAAGTGAGGGTGTATAAACCACATGCTCCCAAAATTGAAGGAAGAACCGAATCTTTGCAACTGAGGTGTGATTATCCAATCATTATTCAGTAGGAGGGGGAAGTGATCAGATTCAGAGATTGGTAGTATTTCTATTGAAAATGAGACCTGGAGAAGCTTCCATCTTTGGGGGATAAAGAACTTGTCGAGCCTTTCAACAATTTGCAAGAAGCCAACTCTTCTATTTTTCCATGTGAAGAGGCCATTCTAGGGAGTGACATCTAGAAGTTTATTGTTTGAGACAAAATTGGAGAAGTCTTGAATAATTATTGGATGGGGGTATATTCCATCATGCTTGTCTATGATGCAGGAGCATCTCAGGTCCTTGGCAATCTTATGTCACCAAGAACATATTTGAGTTTTTTTGTGTTGCTCAGTTCATTCTTTGACCAAGTTGGTTTGGTTTTGCTTGGTTTTCTTTGTTCGTCGGTGTTGGTCAGTTATCTCTTTGGCATCGATTATTCCCCTGGTGCTTGGTGATGCTTGTCTGGCACTCGGTTGGATTTTCTTATCGATGAGTTTCCTTTGAGATTTTGTTGAGGCCGACTTGTGCATTTAATTTAGGTTGTGAATTTAATGTTGGTATCCATCATTGGGAAGGATGTGGACCTAGATCTAGTCATTCCTTCTATTAATTATGGATCTGAAGACCGAATCAGTTTGGTAGCCTCTTGTATATATGTAGTTTCTTGGTTAGAGTTTAGGGAGTCAGTTTTTGGGGATAAAAAGATAGAAGATAGAGTTAGAGATATTTGAAAGATGCTCACATGTTTGAGGAATTCTGTAATTCATTGTAATATCTGGCTGAAACTGGGAAGGCCTTATAGCCCAGCATGTATGAATCTATTTGAAGAAATATATGAATGATCATGCATTTTCTCTCTCCCACTGTGTTGTTGTTGCTTCCGCATGTTGTTGAGCAAGGTGGATTAGGTTAGGGTGTGCCAGTTTTGGCCCCTCCTGTCTGCTGCTTGTGTTAGGTCATATCAAAGCAAGGTGAGATCTAGATCTAGGTTTGCAAATCTAGATTTGAAGGTTCCTTCTTGTGAAGCCCTAGTTGATTTTTTATGGGCTAGCAGATTATGATCTGACTTGCAATTGTAGAGGGTTTTCAAGATGGTACGTGGGAGGTGAGATGCGGATCCAGGATTAGAAGACATGTTGAGACAACTTGCTGCTAGATTAGAAGCTGTTGAAATAGCCCAGAGAAGAGGAAGACATCTTGAATATGTTAGTGATGATGAAATTGAGGAAGAACAAGTGAATGTGGAACCTACACCTGTGATGGATCAGGGTGAGGAAATATTCTTGAAGGCTTTGACAAGTATAAAGTCTACACCACATTTTAATCCTCCTAAGTATGGTGGAAAATTGGATTATGATGAATTAGTGGATTGGATCACTGAGATGGAAAAGTACTTTGAGTATGAAAATGTACCTGAAGACAAGAAAGTGAAAATTGCAAGCACAAAGTTGAAGAGTCATGCATCCTTATGGTGGGAACATATGCAGCTGGATAGAAAGAGGAAAGGCAAAGACAAAATCAAGATATGGAGCAAAATGGTGAATAAATTGAAAGGAAAGTTCTTACCTTGTGATTATCAAATTAATCTAGTTGGGAAAATGCAAAGTTTGAGGCAGAAAGATAGCTCGGTAAAGGAATATACTGAGGAATTCTATAGATTAGATGTTAGATTTGGACATGATTAAGATAATGTGGAAAGAGTTGCTAGATACCTGAATGGTTTGAGAGTTTCCATCCAAGAGGAAATCAGTTTGGTCAAATTGGAGAACATTGAAGAGGCTTATCAATTTGCATTGAAGGCTGAGGAGAAATTGAACAAGAGACATGAGAAAAGACAAAGAGATAGAGGTGGTAGATTCCCTAGAGGAAGAGGTAGATATCATGGTGAAAATAGTAGATCTGAACTAGAAAAGACAAATTTGGATAAAGGCAAGACTGAGTGGAAAGGTGAAATTTCATCTAGAGGCAGAGGTAGTAACTACCAAGGTGGTTATAATAGAGGAAGTTTATGAGGAACTTGTTACAATTCTGGAGAAGGACACAGATCATTTGAGTGTACACATGAAAGTAAGAAGGTTGGTAGCATTAGAAATGCTTTGGTGCAAGAAGAGTCACCGAATGAACCTGAGAAGGAAAATAACTTGATGGTACGAAGAGAACTTTGGAATGAAGGTAAAACAGAAGATCTTGTAAGGAAAAGTTTGTTCAAGACTAGATGTAGAGTTTCTGACAAAGTTTGAAAGGTAATCATTGACAGTGGTAGCTCATAGAATCTGGCATCTAAGGAAATGGTTACAAAGTTGCAGTTGAAAAGGTTGGAACATCTGAAGCCCTATCAGATTTCATGGATCAAAGATGAGCATACACTCTTGGTAAGTGAACAATGTTATGTGAATTTGAAATTTGGAAAGTACTATGATAAGGTGTTGTGTGATATCATGCCTATGGATTGTTGTCATATATTGTTGGGTAGACCTTGGCAATATGATAGACATGCTATATATGATGGGAGATTGCATAAATATACTATTTGGGCTAATGGAAGAAGAAAAAATTTGTTACCTCTGATGGAAGAACCTGCTAGTAATATTTGCACATCTGTGAAAGTTTTCTTGATGGAAGGAAGAAAGTTTGTTAAGGATTTGAAGAAGAATGATGTATGTTTTGTTGTAATTCCTAACAAATCGAGTAAGAAGATAGAGGATAGTGTCCCTAAGGAGATTGATAAGTTACTCACCGAGTATAGTGAAATCATTTCTGATAATGTACCTAATGGTTTTCCATTGAAGAGAAGCATTGATCATTGCATGGATCTAATCCCTGGAGCTAGTTTACTGAATAAGGCACCTCATCAGTTGACACCTACTAAGAATCAGGAATTGAACTGACATATTCAAGAATTGTTGGAGAAAGGTTTGATCAGAGAAAGTTTGAGTCCTTGTGCAGTACCTACAATATTGGCACCTAAGAAGAATGGATAATGGAGAATGTGTACTGATTCCAGAGAAATCAATAAGATAACAATAAAGTATAGGTTTCCTATACCGAGAATGGATGACATAATGGATAGTTTGACTAGAGAAAAGTATTTTACCAAAATTGATTTGAAAAGTGGATATCATCAAATAAGAATCAGAGAAGGTGATGAATGGAAGACTTCTTTCAAGACAAAATAAGATTTGTATGAATGGTTGGTTATGTCTTTTGGTTTAACTCATTCATCGAGTACTTTTATGAGGCTGATGAATGAAGTTTTCAAGAAATTCTTGGGTAATTTTGTGATTGTATATCTTGATGATATTATGATATTCAGTAAGACCAGAGAAGAACATTTGTTGCATATTAGACAAGTTTTGTAGAGATTGAAAGAAGAAAAGTTGCTAATGAATCTGAAAAAGTGTTCATTCATGAAACAAGAGATTGTGTATTTGGGGTTTGTGATTTCAGCCGATGGTTATAAAATGGATCCTGAAAAGGTTGAAGCTATTTTGAATTGGCCTACACCTGTGAATGCTAGTGAGGTAAGATCATTTCATGGTTTGGCAAGTTTTTATTGAAAGTTCATTAGGAATTTCAGTTCAATTTGTAATGCTATGAATGAGACTATGAGAGGACACAAAAGAGAATTCAAATGGACACATGGAGCTAAAAAAATTTTTGAGACTCTGAAGCAAAAGGTTATTGAATTTCCTATTTTGGCATTACCTGATTTCAATAAGGTATTTCAAGTGGAATGTGATGCAAGTGGAAGTGCAACTGGAGCTGTGTTGAGTCAAGAAGGTAAACCTATTGCTTTCTTTAGTGAAAATTTGAATGATGCAAAGAGGAAATATTTTGTGTATGATCAAGAATTTTATGCTATTGTTCAAGCCCTAAAGAAATGGAGACATTATTTGATACTGAGTAAATTTGTGTTATATACCGATCATAAGGCTTTACAGTATTTGGGTAGTCTGAATAAGTTGAATTAGAGACATATGAAATGGGTTGAGTATTTGCAGAGTTGTACATTTGTGATGAAGAATAAGAGTGGAGTCACTAACCGAGTTGCTAATGCATTGAGTAGAAGAAGATCTTTGATGACTGAAATGAAAATTGAAGTTCTAGGCTTTGATGGCATGAGATATTCTTATGAATTTGATCCTGATTTTTCTGAGCCATGGAGAAAGTGTAGAGAACCTATTCAAGATCAATAGAGTACTAAATGGGATGAATATTTTATTCAAGAAGGTATGTTGTATAAAGGTATTTAGTTGTGTATACTGAAAGGACCAATGAGAACTAATTTGATAAAGGAGAAACATAGTAGTGGTTTGGCTGGACATTTTGGTGTTGATGAAATGTTGAATTTTCTTAAGGAGAAATCCTTTTGGCCACAATTGTATAAAGATGTTCAAAAATTTGTGAAAAGTTGTGGAGTTTGTCAAGTTGCAAAAGGAGTGATTCAGAATACTGGATTGTATACACCGATTGTTGTACCTGAGAAACCTTGGGCTGACATCAGTATGGATTTTATTCTTGGCTTACCAAAGATAGTAAGAGGTAATGATTCTATATTTGTGGTCGTGGATAGATTTTCTAAAATGGCACATTAAATACCTTGTAGAAAGACATTAGATGCAATGCATGTAGCAGATCTTTTCTTTAAGGAAATTATCAGATTGCATGGATTATCGAGGAGTATTGTCTTTGACCGAGATAGTAAATTTGTTGGATACTTTTAGAAGACCCTTTGGAAGAAGTTTGGGACCGAGTTAAAATATAGTTCTACATTTCACCCACAAACCAATGGACAGACCCAATTTGTGAACATAAATTTGGGAAATCTTTTGAGATGTTTAGTTGGAGACACACCAAGTAATTGGGATTCTGTGTTGGCACAAGCAGAGTTTGCATACAATAATTCAGTGAATAGGAGTACTGGGGAAACACCTTTTGAGATTGTAAATGGCATACAACCGAGAGGTATATTAGATTTGAGAGACATTATTGATGAAAGAAAGAGAAGTGATGAAGGAGTAAAATTTGTTGAGTACATGAAGACATTGCATGAAGATGTGAAATACAAGATGGAAATGAGTAATTAGAAATACAAAGACAGAGCTGATAGATCAAGGAGACATAAGACTTTTGATGTTTGTGATGAAGTAATGGTTCATTTGAAGAAAGGAAAATTTCCTGTTGGAACATATGGGAAGTTGAAAATGAAAAGGTTTTGACCTTGCAAGATTTTGAGGAAATTTGACAATGGAAATGCATATGAGATTGAGTTACCCGATGACATGGACATACCACCTATTTTCAACATTGTTGATTTATACGAGTATCATGAACCTGATGAATACATGATAGTACCGACAAAGTATCCGAAGAAGCAAATAGAAGAAGTTGAGCATATTTTGGAGCAAAGAGTTAGCAAAAGTACAAGAGGTAAATAGTATATGGAATATCTGGTAAAGTGGAAGAACAGACCAATTGGAGATAGTTCATGGATTTCACAATCTAAGTTGGATGTAGCTCGGATCATACTTGTTCAATGATTCAGAGAATCATTCTCAAATAACCCCAGGTGTCTGATGCAGGAGCATCTCGAGTCCTTGGTAATCCTATGTCACCAAAAACATATTTGAGTTAGTTTGTGTTGCTTGGTTCATTCTATGACCGAGTTGGTTCGGTGTTGCTTGGTTTTCTTTGTTCATCAGTGTTGGTCAGTTATCTCTCTAGCACTTGGTTATTTCCCTAGCACTCGATGATGCTTGTCTGGTGCTCGATTGGCTTTTCTTACCGATGGGTTTCTTTTGAGTTTCTGTTGAGACCGACTTGTGCATTTAATTTGGGTCATGGATTTAATGTTATATCCATCATTGGGAAGTATGTGGACCTAGATCTGGTCGTTCCTTTCATTAATTATGGATCTAAAGGCCAACTCAGTTCAATAGCCTCTTTTATATATGTAGTTGTTTGGTTAGATTTTAGGGAGTCATTGTTTGGGGATAAAAAGATTGAAGATAGAGTTAGAGATATTTGACAGATCCTCACATGTTTGAGGAATTCTGTAATTCATGGTAATATCTGGCTGAAACTAGGAAGGCATTATAGCCTGACATGTATGAATCTATTTGAAGAAATATATGAATGATCCTGCATTTTCTCTCTCCCACTATGTTTTTGTTGCTTCTACATGTTGTTAAGCAAGGTGGATCAAGTTATGGTGTGCTAGTTCTGGCCCCTCCCTTCTACTGCTTGCGTCAATCTGAATGGGATAAGATTACATAAAAGTCCCTACTAATGATGATTCATTGGTCCTCATCTTGCTGAATGAAATGAGTCAGTTCTGACAAAAAAAATTATTATCCTGAATGGAAGATTGTCCATACATATTCAATAACAAAAAATAAAAGTCAAAATATACCAGCTTGAGGAGCTTCCAATTGTGATCCTGTCTAATTAACTGACCATGAATAGATTTTGTATTCCATATTTTGAGGAGGCCACCCGAGGCTCCCATAGCCTACATATGAACAGACTTCCATGAGTGTTGTTTGTTGATCATTTTCCCAAATAGGTCATTTGATAGTTTGGTTTCTTGAATTATAAATATATCTACTCTTATAGAGTCAATCTATTGTTTGACTCTATGTCTTTTGTCAGAGGCATTTAGGCCTCTAAAATTCTAGGAGGCGATCTTCATTGGTAATAGGGAAAACCCTTGGTCATCTTTGTCAATCTTTTGGAAATGGTAAATTTTCCATCTAATGTGGATTGAATTCCTACTATTTCCTCTTTCACCTTAACACTTTTTGGTTTCATACATCTATACTTTTTGGTTTTCTTTTCTTCCTTTTCCAAGAATGGAGACCTCTCAATTGATAAATTCTATGAGTAGTCAAAAGGATCATCTGGGAGTTGTTGTAGTTTCTGAGTGTGAACTTCCTCTTCAGATAGCATAGTATCCTAAAGATTTTTTACTTGTGAGGTAAGAGGTGGGGAATCATTGTCCTTCAACATGTACAAAAATATTTCCCATCCTTATCACTAGTATGGTGAAAGACATGCAGCAATGGAACATCTACACATGCATCTTGTGGGACATTGTTGTCCACTAAACAATGTACCTCCTTCCCAATGATAAGAAGTGGTTCATTCTCATAAGTAGCATGAGGATTCAGCACTACCAAGCCAACATCACCTATGAATTGGTTATGTTGAGAAGGTGATTCCATTACCTCCCCATAACCTGAAGAGAATAGACACATAAGACCATTTGAATGGCATTGTTGTTCCAACATGAAAACCCCTTTTTCATCAGCTATTTATTGTATCATAGTGGTAGCTAGAGATGATAGAATGTTATTAGATATGTTATGAATATCTATTTTTGAAAAATTTTGTTGATGACCTAGAAAATTTACATCTAACATGTTGAGTGGAGTATCAAAGAATATAAGTTTGTGCACTACCTTATCTTTGGTGATCCTTTGGGCATCACCGAGTAAATAAGGAGAGAGAATTGGAGCAACAGTCACCAACAAGATAGGGTTTGTTTGAAATATGGAGAGAGAAATTTTGAGAGCCAACAAGAACCTGTAAATCACATAGAAGCAATAGTAGATAATCCCAACATGATGCAAAGTGTCATGATGTTTAGTCAATGAAGAGAATCAAAGATTTGAATCTTCGGGGACTATTGAAATGTTGTTATCTTGTAACCCCTGAAGCCTAATTGAACAACTGGTAGGGTTCATGGAATGGTCCTTGCAAAAAATCATATGTGGGTTGTCCAATGATTGGCATTGAGTGTTAAAGTGACTAAGTTGGTTTTGGAGGCTTTGAATTACAGATTCCTCTTGAATCACAATCTGTTGAATCCAGCTTCTCCATTTTGATTTTATGATTATTACCTTTGTGGGAGGTTTAGGTGAATCAATAAGAAGACAAACCCTGACCACACAGTGTGGGTATTCAAATGGTAAAAGGTAATGCATGACAAAGAGACCCACCTAGTTTGCCAAAATTTCCACAATTTACAGGTCCTTGTACTCCAGTGGTAAGGATGGAAAAGTAATCCAGTGTGGAAAAAACCCATAGTGGTTGGGTTCTAGTTTAATGTTAGGAACCCAAGGTCTAGTAAATAATCCAGAGCTATTGTAGAACCATCCTTTAAAATTATGAGCTAGATCTTGGGACTCATTCGACTCAAAAAGTGCAATTAAAAACTGAGACACATAATCAACCATGAAATTCTCCTTTCAACCCAATCAATTATCTTTCACTCAAGACCGAATATCCTCAAGAAAAATAGAGATATTGGAGAACTTACCAATTAGAGATGTTTGGCGAAGAAGGGATACATGTGGAGATAACAAATTTTCTGGCAATGTGATTAAGGAAGTGTTAACATTGTGAAGAGAATATTTGTGAGAGCTTGTAATTTCTCTGGTTGCTTCTTCTTCCTCCAAACAAGGGAAGGAAGGTTTAGCTTTATGGGGGCTCCGTTGTCCTCATGTAAAACCATGCCATAAGTAGGATCATTAATTTTAGCTTTGTCATTTGGATCTCTACTTATATGCATTACCTTTATCTGGATAGGAGTACCCAGAGGGACCTACCATAGTAGATGTCAAATATAGGTTGGGCATGGTGGGGGGCTCCTATGTATTTCTTGTATTAGAATGCTTGACCTTTCCTATTGTGAATATCCTAGTATTTCCTTGGGTTTGGCTTGAAATATTTTGTTTGAGACTAAATCTTGTTTTCTTGCCCAAATCTAGATTTCAAATTTTTTGCTATCCTCAATTGGTTTTGAGAAAAAGGACCCTGGCCAGTTTTAAATCTAGGAGGTGGATGTTCCCTACATTTGGAAGTCTCCCCAACTTCATAAATACTAATACCCTGAAAGGACATTTTGGAATCCAAACTGAGTTGGTCTGGAAGTGGCTTTCTTTTTTATATTCGGTTATCTGACCCCACCATCGCCTTGTTTCCTGGCTTGATAATACCCTTGCTAGATCAGTGATCCATATTATCATTATGATTAAATTTCTTGAGAGTAAACCAAGGGTTGACAAAAAAGGGCTTTGCGGGTTGTACTATCGCTTTGCTTGCAAAAACATGTTTAAAATCTTGGCCGCTAACTAGTAAATTATGATTTTCCCTAGTGGGTATATTCTTCTCTACAAATAAGTAGGACTGAAAACTTGGATACCTCTACACAAAGCACTTAGCAGGTTGTACGATTGAGGTGGTTTTGAAGATATTCAAAAAGTCCCTACCCATGACACCCCCATTTTGACTTACATTTTTATTTTCTCGTGAAGCCTGCTGAAACTGTTGTGAAGCCTGTTGAAACTCTCGTTCACCTTGTAGTCTCCCTTGGCTCACCATATGTCTTTCCTTCTGAAACAATTTATTCCTAAAAAAATTCTTCTGACAACATTTGAATATTGTCAAGTGTTGCCATACTTCCTTTTTTGTTGGGTAGTATTATATTATATTAATATTAGTGTGATATATAGTAATATAATTAATATTGTATTGATGTTTAATATTAATAAATTAGTATTATATTTATTACTATTTGTATATGTATTGTAGGAGAGAGAGAGAGAGAGAGAGAGAGAGATGTATACTTATTTGATATTGGGATGACCCTTCTCCAACATCTATTATTTGATCTTGACCTTCTACTTCGGAAGCTTGTGCCTATTGAGTATTCTCTACATACCAAGTAAAATTCGCAACAAATTATGTGTGTGTGTGAGAGAGAGAGAGAATATATAATTAAATATAATATAATATAATAAAATATAATATATATATATATATATATATATATATATATATATATATATATATATATATATATATATATATATATATATATATATATATATATATATATATATATATATATATATATATATATATATATATATATATATATATCATTAAATATAATATATCAAATTATATTATAATATATCACATAATCTAAAAGGGAATATCTAATAAAATATTTTTTTAATTTTGTACATTATTTAAATAATTTGATAAAGATAATATTTTAATTAAAAAATAATTATAAGAAAAATATAAAATTAAATAATAAATAAATTAAAATACACCAATGAATAAATATAAATAAAAAAATCATAAATTCAATCCCTATTAATCAACTAATGAAAATTTCAAATAAAAAAATAACCCAGATGACATTGGTGGGAAAAGTGAAATTTGAATTCAAACATATCCAAATAGGGTATTTGATTTGGTTTCAAATACCTGATTTGGTTTTAGATACTCGATTTTGTTTTGGATACCTGATTAGGCTTGAGATCTGCCTCGGGTTTTGGCTTTGGAATGCCAAACATGGATGGTCAACCCAAAAAACATGTTTACCATGTTTCCTCTGATCTCCAAACTTTGCCCGTATAGCTAAAGACCTTTTTTTCACCTGAATTTGATGAAATCAAATGGATTTCTTAAAGAGATTATCAGCTTTTCATCAATTTAATTGCTGTCAAATTTTGAGTTCTGTAAGTAATTATTACTCATTTTCCAATTGAGTTACCTCTAAAGTCTTGATTAACAAACTGATTGAAAAACAACTATAACTTTCAAATGGTTTAACCTTTTTGAAATCTAAAACATGCATCACATTCTTTTCTTCATCTACTATAAGAAAAATAAATAAATTTTTCAATTTTGTAAAGTTTAGAATTAGTTACAGTGGTTAGACACGGGAGTTTTTTTATTCTAAAAAAGTTGTAGCAGAAAATTCATGATTAATTATTTAGTTGGAAAAATATTACACAAAAATGTGTGTCACATCTGAGCACGAGTGTACTACTTATATCTAGAATCTTGTGAAAAATATCATCATTTGATTGTGATTAAGGTGGTCATACATACACACACTTTTTATATTTTTTCTAAATATTTTGTACTACTGCATTGAAATCTAAAATTTTTAACAATTAGTTTTTTTTTCTTCAGAAAAGGGCTAGTAGTTTAGAAACTACATTCAATTTCCTATAGATTCTATTCTTACAACTTTTTGACATAAGGTTGATAAGAAGCTCAACATTTTCGTCAAGTTGACTAACCCTGATTTTATAATTTTTCAATGCCACTTAAGGCCATAGATTGGTATACCATGATCCTGCACATACGGGCGTGATAGGACAACCAATGGTATTTTTCCATAGCTTGAGCAAAACACAATGAAATCAATCCAAACTAATTGAATTTGATTCTTAATAAATTGAAAAAAAAATTCCAACCATTTCTAGGTCTGCGAGTATCTTGACAAAGAGAAACTCGGTCTGTTATAGTTGGAAAATTGTCAAGAAACAAAGAATTTTCATCCAAGATCCTCTATAGTTTCTTGGAGTGTGTTTTCTCATTCATTCCATGTCAATCCACACCAAGAGTAGTTACATTTCGAATATGAGTTTATTTTTTCATTAAAAAAACCTAAAAAACTAATGTCTTTTTTTAACAAAAGTGCAAAAATATGCCTTTTTCCAAGACTTCACTCACAACCCCACTTGGGCAGTCTAAAAGGTTCATTATAATGTTATCTTCACATTTTACAATATTTTCAACCTCCTTACATAATATTACTAACTTTTGATCTCATAGTACTCCTTAACAAATTCAAATATTTAAACATAGTCTTTTGGAGGAAAACTCATCTAGACCTTATTACATACTCAAAAGGATCCCATTGAGTAGGAATCCATGTTAAAAAAAAAATGGACCTCTTATTTAACTTTCTCATCAAAATCCAAAACTTGCATTTTTTTAGGTTTAAAGATGCTCCTGCATCATACTCTAGAGGTGGGAGAAATTTGAGTTTCATCTCAAATGATGGTCTTCTTTTTTTTCTCTCTATTTTCAATCATGTTGTATACATAGTTGTTTTTTGACCTCCCCTATATTCTCTCTATGCTTGGATTTATCAGCTCTATGTTTCTTGGTTTTCACTATTTTGTTGTGCTCTTGCTTCTTGTATCTTCTCCTTCTTATCTCATTCTCATCATCTTTACATGCCACTTCACCTTGTTGTGTATTGGCCAATACCCAAAATATTAATGGTATCCTCCCTCAAGGCACAACTATACTACAAGCTTAATGTCTTTCTTCAACTCTGTCATTTCTCTATCAAACTCTAAATCTTGTTTCGTCATATTGTCTTTCTTCCAGATGTTTTCCTTCTTAGTATGTCATGCTGCATCTTCTAACCTTTCCTACTTTTATTGCATGA
This sequence comes from Chamaecyparis obtusa, assembly GCA_027943335.1. NCBI lineage: Eukaryota > Viridiplantae > Streptophyta > Pinopsida > Cupressales > Cupressaceae > Chamaecyparis > Chamaecyparis obtusa. The sequence continues at coordinate 181,051 of BSBK01005157.1, read as the reverse complement.
TACCTCACACAAGGATTATATTTTCTTAAATTCTCACTACCTAGTATCTTGGTATCTAGTTTACTCCATTAACCAATCATTCTACAACACATATCCATCCAAGAACAACTTCTTTGTCAACCTTTTGAAAGTCTCAACTTCTACCTAGAGATTTTAGGTATTCCCTAGATCTTTTAGGCTCTAATACTAGTAATTTTGCAGAGGCTAAACAACAATGACAAACAAAAGAGATTTAAAACTTTACAACTCTACCTTGCGAGATTTCTTACAAATTTTTACTATAGGTTTAGTACCCTAGGAAGGCCTAATTGAAAATTCAATCACTCTTATACATTATCAAGATTCTTAAATACTCAACACAATCTATAAAGAATATCAAAACCCTAAATCTCAGTGACAACTCAAAAAAGATCAAAATTTCTCATGAAACCCTCAACTCACTAGGTTTTATGATAGTCTTTCTTACTAAACACACACTCAGATCTGCATATTTTGCATAAATGATTGAATAAAGAATTTCCTTTGGTGGAAACCTTGATATTAGTATAATGAAGGATTCCACAAAGTTTCATGTAATTTTTTAATAATGAAAAAAAATGTTATGAATTTTTCAAGCTCACTAGAAACCCTAGCTCTATGACAAGGCAACCAATGGTATTTTTTCCATAACCTAAAATAAACATAGTTAAATCACTTCAAACCAATTTAATCTGATTCTTAAAATAAATAAGAAATATTTTAAACCATTTCTAGAAATTCTAGTGTATGTACAAGGCCATACTTAAAACTGCCCTAGATACCCTATGAGCCTTCATTATATAAGCAATTTTAACTGCCCAAGAAGGTTCTAGAAATTTTAACCCTATTTAGTTTGAGGTTGACCATCCATAAGATATTATTATTCATTTTTATTACATTAGAATAGGCCCAAATAACTTTCAAAGATCAAAAATAAATTTTGAAGGAATTTCATTTTCTTCTATTTTAGGTAGCACATCTTTCAGAGACCATAACTCATTGCCCGTTGACCCGATTGGCGATTATAACCCCATTTTAGAAATGGCGCAAAGTTCTCTACAACATTAAATAAGTGCAAGATCTACTTAGCCAAAGTTTCGACCCCATTTGGAGCCTCTAAAACCTTCAAAACTAAGTTCAAAGTTTTTATACCCTGCTGCCAATACCAAAAAATTTCAATATCATTAAAATTAGACTTGATCTTACAATGAAACTTTACAGGCAGGCTAATATAACCAAAGTGAACCTCTAGGAAAGAAAATAGAGCATTCTAAGTTCAAACAAAAAACTTACTAAAAATAGTAAATTCCTAAAAATAAAAGCTCTACACAAGATAACCCTTATTGAAAAGAAACCAGAAAATATTTTCGGGTGATGCAAGATTGCCCTTACACCCAGGATGCTCTTGCATCAAACACCTGAGGTAATTTGAGAAGTGACCTTGTCACATCTTAGGTGTTTAAAGGAAAACCAAGATGGTTAACATCCTCCCTTGATAGTCATGATAAATCTTCCACAAGTCATCCTCTCCATTTGACCAAATATTCTTCATATGTCTTGTTCCTTGTGCTTCTGCCAACACAACTATCCAATATGTCTTTAATCTCCTTTGTAGCTGAATTAGTTGCTGGAATATTCCATTGTGCTCCTTTGACTTGATCCTCAACACCTCCTTCATGATATTCTATCAGATCTGAAATGTTAAATACTGGTGAAATATTGAGTTCACTGAGAAACTCTACTTCATAAGCATTTCCCGAATCATGCTTCTTCAATATTTTGTATAGTCCAAACATCTTAATCTTCAACTTATGGTATGATCCTAATATAAATCTCTCCTTTCTCAAATGAATCATGACTTCATCCCCCACCTAGAATTCCTTATGCCCCCTTTTCTTATCTTCCTTAGCTTTGCATTGTGTATTCATTTTATTAATATGATTCCTTACCTCCTCATGCAAATTCTTCAATTGTTTTGCAAAGTCTTCAATGTCAGCACTACTTGTCTCTCCTTTGTCCAACTTTCTTAATTCTGATGCATTTCTGGGACTACTTCCATACACTACCCAAAATGATGATTTACCAGTGCTCTTATTGATAAAATTATTATAGGAAAATTCTTCTTGTGGTAAAATCAAATCCCATCCCTTTGGTTTATCTCCAACCAAGCATCTCAAAAAATTCCCCAAACTCCTATTCAACAGTTTTGTTTGTCCATCAGTCTATGGATAGTGTGATGAGCTGAACTTCAAATCTATCTTCAACTTTTTCCACAAGTTTCTCCAAAAGTACCCAACAAACTTGGTGTCCTGATTTGAAACTATTCTCTTTGGTAAACCATGTAATCTCACCACCTCCCTAAAAAACAATTATGCTACATGAATAACATCATTAGTCTTCTTGCAAGGAATGAAATGTACCATCTTTTAAAACCTATCTACCACTACAAAAAATGGAATCATATCCTCTCTAAGTTCTTGGTAAACCAAGAACAAAGTCCATATTAATATCCTCCCATGGGTTCTTTGGTATAGGTAATGGCTGATATAACCATGTATTTTTCTTGGATCCCTTTGCCATCTGACATACCCTGCAACCTTGTACAAATTTCTAAACATATTTTTGTAACTGTGGCCAATAATAATTTTCATTAACTAGAGAAAGTGTTTTATCTCGACCAAAATGTCCAACCAGTCCACTATGATTTTCTTTGATTAGATTCTCCCTCATGGAACTTCTTGGAATGCACAACTGACTACCTCTGAATAACACACCATCCTAGATTATGAATTCCAACCATTTGTTTCTATCTAGAGTACCATGTTTTGTACAAGCTTTCCAAGCTTCACCAAAATCAAGATCATCAGGGTACAAACTCTTGAGTTCCTTGAACCCAACAGCCTTAATTTGCAATATCTCTATTAGCAAAATATATCTCCTGCTAAAGGCATTTGCAACCCTATTAGACTTCTCGCTCCTGTGTTTCAAAACTAAAGTGTAACTCTGCAAAAACTCAACCCATTTCAAATGCCTCTAATTTAAATTTCCTTAACTATTCAAATATTGCAAAGCTTGATGATCAGTAAATAAAACAAACTCTTTTGGCAAAAGATAATGTCTCTACTTCCTCAATGCTTGAACTATAGCATAGAACTCCTTATCATAAACAAAATATTTTCTCTTGGCATCATAAAACTTCTCACTGAAATAAGCAACGAGTTTACCTTCCTGACTCAAAATAGCTCCAATAGCATTACCACTAGCATCACAATCTACTTGAAACACCTTGTTAAAAATATGGAAGAGCTAAAATAGGTTATTTTGTAACTTTTCTTTTCAACAATTCAAAACTCTTATCTGCCCCTACTATCCACTTAAACTCTTCCCCATCCCCTCTCATTGTTTTAGTCAAGGGTCCACATATACTACTAAAATTTTGAATAAACTTTCTATAAAAGATAGCCAAAACTTGAAAAGATCTTACCTCAGTAGAACTCCTTGGAGTAGGCCATTCGAGGATAGCCTTCACCTTCTCTGGGTCTATTTTTAGACCTTCTGTCAAAACTAAAAATCCTAGATATACTAACTCCTTCACAAAACTGCACTTCTTTAGATTAATCAACAACTTCTCTTCTCTTAACCTCTCAAACACCCTACGAACATGAAATACATGTTCTTCCAATGTCTTACTGAAAATCAAAATATCATCCAAATAAACAATGAAAAACTTACCCATAAATTCTTTCATTACTTCTTTCATGAGCAGCATGAATGTGCTCGGTGCATTGGTTAGCCCAAAAAGAATGAATAACCACTCATACAAGCCCTCCTTTGTCTTGAAGGTTGTCTTCCATTCATCTCCTTCTCTAATCCTAATTTGGTGATATCCACTCTTCAAGTCTATCTTTGTGAAATACATAACTCCACTCAAATAATCAATAATATCATTCATCCTTGGCAAGGGAAATTTGTACTTAATATAATCTTATTGATAGCTTGAGAATTCATACACATCCTTCATTATCACTTTTTTTTGTACTAATACCACTAGTACAACACATGGACTCAAACTCTCTTGGATCAATCCCTTCTGCAAAAACTCTTGCACTTGTCTGTTCAATTCTTCACTCTTTGTCGGAGTCATCCTATGGTCTTCCTTGTTTGGAAAATTGGCCCCTAGTGTAATGCCCCACCAAGGAACCCTTGGATCAAGAGCATAACATAATCTAATTTGATTTATTTAATGTTACTAGAAGTTAAGAGAATAAAAAGATTATACTACTTGTCATGCTTAATTAACAAATTATTATTCTTGCATACCTGAATATTGCTAACTTTCTTTTACATGATGACCACCATGTCCAACACCTGTAACTACACACATGTCTAAACAACTAGATGCAAACATTAGATATATTCTATCACAAATAAATGCTTTATTGATATCTTAGCTATGTGAAACATTACTAAGAAGAAGTGAAATCATTGCATTAGAAACATAAAGACAAACCCTAAGGGACTATACCTAAGCCTCGGGGGCTCATCATCGATGGCCTTGCCTACGTTCATGCTCAAAGACTTCATAGTTTGATTAGATCCCCATTCTAGACTATCTATTTATAAAATCAAGAAAGCGGGTACGCAACCCTTTCTAGGGTCTTGTTCCCCAGACAGTTTTCCCTTTGGCTACCACCCACTTAGGTGGAACAGGGACAAAGTCCTAGACTTAAAATTAATAACTTGATACTAATTCCATAACTCAAAAACAAAGTTTAACTCACACTAATATAGTATTCATGAAACCTCCTTAATTATAGTACCTACTAAAGTGCCTTCCAAGTGAACATAGGAATGAGATACAACCAAACCTTAAGATAATCATAATTTAGTACATTCAAATCATCATCATGATTAACATCATTAAATTAGGATAATCATTATAAACATCACAATCCCTAAGTATGTTTACAATCCCATGAAAACATGACATAAGCCTAATACCTCCTCTATTCCCAATGATCAACCTAGTAATAATGAAATAAAATCAAATGAATAATAAGTTATCCACAATTAGACTAAGAATGAATACGAGAACCAAGGATATGCCTACAAGTGCACAACCATAACCAAAGGCATCTATGAGAAGAAATGAAAACTATACAATTGCCAATTCAAACTTGTAACAATTTCTATTAATGTATAATTCAATTAGAGATACAAATATACACAACCATGTAACCTCACACAAGCATATAGTGTAGTATTATAATTACCTTAAGGCACCATCTTCATCTTCTAAACACAACACATTTAATACACCATCTCAAATAAACTATTGTAACTTAAGTATTCTTAATTGGTTATTTTATAATTCATTCTAATCTTAATAATATAAAACATATTTGTTATAGATTCCTATAGAGCTCTTTATATTCAACTTCAATAAAATTTACCTCTACAAAAGTTTAGTTTTTAACTAACTATTCACACTAATACACCATTTCACCTTCTAGAACTGGATGACAATTGAATAAGACTCTAGATAATGATTAAAGTTTTATCCAAGTCTATTCAATATTTCATTATTTTATTTTTAAATAATAATAATATTTGTTAAGTAATATTGATCTAGTAACTTATTTTTAGAAAATAAATATAACTAATATTAAATCATACTCAAAATAACTAAAAATAGTTTTTCTAACTATTTATTTATAACCAACTAATATTCTAAAGAAATTTTTAATTTAATATAATTTTAACTAAATCACAACCATAAAATTATTTATGTACATAACATGTTAAAGATTCTAAATAGGAAGAGACATAATAATTTTTATTTTAATAAAATTTATCAAGTCAAACTAAATTTATAACTTTCTTTATAATCCTTTTTTTTTCTAGAGAAAACTTAGATTAAAACATGATTACCAAAAAAAAAAACTAGAAATCTACGATAAGGGAAGTATTGATTCCTTACAAGCTTTCCTAAGATTTCTTACAGTTCAAAACTAAAATAAACCTTAAAGTATCCTTTGATTATTACTATTTATAAATTTAATATTCTATCTTGATCAAGGTACAATGTGATAATCAATCCCCCTCCTTAAAATAGAAATTAGATCACTCAAACAAACTAAACCATAACATAAATTTATATCACTAACAATGTAATTTCCACCTTATGGGCATAATCTACTTTTGGACTTACTAGATCAATACTTTCTATCAAACTATACTAATCTCATCTATCTAAATGATATAAGTAAACAGTTAAAGGAAATAAAATGTAATATTATCTATAGTAATATTTTTAATACAGGGAAAAAATAAATTTCACTCCAAAATCTTAATACCATAGATTTAAAGATTCATTGACTTTTAAGTCTTCTAAGAGCTTTACAATAACATATTTATTCAATACAATTTTCAGCCACTTAAAAGAAAAACAACAACTATAGCAGCAAACAAATTCATTAAACCAACTATAGATCTAGTAATCTATGTGCTGAAATAATGAGATAAAAATAAAAACTACAAAAGAGTAGTTGTTATGTAAAGAAAATCAAAACTGGTATAATTCTTCAATAATGAAGAAACATGGAGTTGTTATTATGCACAGAGAATTAAAAAAAACTAGAAATGGATATGGAGTTGAACAAAATGCAAACAAGTTTTACAAATCTAAACAACCAATTAAACTATCCTATGTGGCAGATTTGAAAATACACATATGAAAAATTAAGAGAAAAGAGCATGAGATGAAAGACTTATTCATTTCTTATGATTATTTTTCTAAAGAGAGATTGAAGACAAATGAACCATTAATATCAAAATAGAAATAAAATAGAAAAGAATAGATGGTTGCAGCAATAATAAAACTATAGTCGATGCTTACAATGAAATCATGATACCAAATGTCTAGAATCAGCCTCAATGCACAATGCCACTTCAAATCCGGAGGCTATTCCATTGCAGCATTATGTTTTCAGCTTTCTTTGAAAGGAGCATATTGTTCTCCAAAAAAAATCTGCACCTCTCTCTTTTTTCCTCTTCTCTCTAGTCACACAACCGTTTATACCAACTACCCCTCATAACTCCTCCCTTCCACCAAATATTCACAATGTTTCAAAATAAATAACGGAACAATTAATTTTACTTTGATTGCATTAAGATTTAATATATGCATTTTAAAATTCCATGTGGAAATATCCTTTAGTTTCTAAGACTTTAAAAGCCCTTTCCTTAAACTCCTACGTAGATTTTTCTTCAAGTTAGTTATGATTCCTTCTAGAATAAGGAATAAGATTCCTTAATTTAGTTAGTTTCTTTCTTCTTTTTTTAATTAGAAAGGAAGCTTTTATCTTTTTTTACAATTTTAAAACTTATTTTATAAAAAAGTGGTAATTTGTTTAGAGGTTGAATAGAGGTGAAATGGAATCACCTCTATTTAGATGTGTAATGTAATGTATGGGGGAAATATGGGATCCACTCCTAAATCCAAATTCTCAAAGGAGAGATCCAATTTGATCAACCAAAAGGTTAATACACAATTGAATCAATCTGTGGAGAATGTGAAAGAGAGAGAAAAACTCAATATTTCCCTATGGAGAGTTATGTTTGAAATCTGAAATAATTGAAATACAACTACTAACCTCAAATTAGGGCAAATCTGGAAAATGTCAATTTCTGGTGTCTGTGTGTACTTTCAGGCAATTCTGCAACTTGTTTCGAACTGGAAATGTTGAGATGAAGAAAACCTAGAAATATTTTGTCTTTCCTACAGTAGGTAGTCTTTGACCCTCATAAAATGTCAAAGGCTACATTCTTTATTTGAAGGTTGATTCTAACTTTGTTTGCAGATCCCAGAAGTTCACCGAAAAGGGTATCCAAATCTGATCTCAGATCCAAAATTTCACACTTGAACCTGCAAAAAAAATAGGGTTTTTGTTTGTATGGGGGGTTTGCCTTGGTCAAACCCCAATTTAGGAATTAACCTTGAAATTGAATTGAAATGTAGTGTGCATAAACAAAGTAATTGAAACAATTCACCTTGCTTATGTTGAAGTCCTTGTACAGGATTCGAATCCTCAAATCCAAAAATAGGAATGCTTCAATGGATGTAGAATGAATGTACGATGTCTCAAATCAATGGCATTTGATCTTAAACACCAATCTTGAATTGATCTTTGCATATGAGGAGACTTGGATGAATGTAGAAGAATGGATCTTCAAGGGGGCTCCAAAGAGATTGAATCCTTCAATGGCTAACAATGGATCTCCTTGATGGATGAATGCTTGAACACTTGAATTCTTGAAGGCTTTCTTGAATGCACTTGCTTGCACTTGAGAACTCGCTCATGAAATTGCTTGAAGATGAGATGTGATGTTGTCACAAAACTTGATGATCAAAATGAGAGAGGAAGGCCTCCTTTTATAGTGAACTAGGGCACAATCCTCTAGAGGGGCCACCTTGGAGAACTAAATCCCAATTAGGTCCTAACCTTTAGAAAATATACCTAGATTAAATGCAATTTAAAGATTTACCATTTTGAAACCCGAAATGGCCAACCCAGAGGTGGGAAAACAAATATCCCCAAAACCTGACACCCAGAAATCAAGGAAACTTGAAATCTGGATAGGGGGTCAAGGATGAGGTTGGAACTGACCAGGTCAGGGTCAAGGTCAATCCTAACCAGGTCAGGATAGAGGTCAACTTTGACCCCATAAGGTTGACTTTGACCTTATGGTCAAAAACCTCAGGATCTTGACCTAGAATGTTATGAAATGCAGATATGAAGTGAAAAATGGGTGCAGAAGGAAGTAGAACAGGGGGAAAAGTCAGATACATGAAAAGACCTGATCAAGGTTCTTAACATGACCTAAGACCACTTACTCAGAGGGCTAAATGCTCTTATCATGTAAGTGCTTCCATTTTAAGATAATACATTAAGCCCCCACTTTAGCAAGAGTATGGACTCGATGCAAACTCTTGGTAAAGGAGATCAGAATGAAAAGATAATCTTATTGTAATCCAAGGGACAAAGAGAAACCTTAAGCCCCCAGGGACTCAATTCTTCATCGACTCCTAGATCACAATAAGAGAGACATCTCTAGAGAGAAAAAGAAAGGGTGTGATTACCTCGCCCAATGAGAACTTATGTCCCATTGTGAACCACACAAGGAAACAACACAACTGGAAAGATGGAATTGAACCACCTAGTGAATGTGGCTACTCACTAGTCAACCCATCAAGGACTAACCCTTAGGAATATTCTATTCCATAAGAATAAAACTAGAAATAAAAGAGATCCAATCTTAAGGACACCTCTGACCTTAAGGGATCAAAATATATGTATATTTGAAATAGGAGGGATCAAGAGATCCTAAAATATAAATCCATGCTTTAAGGATTAGTTACTAATCCAAAAAGGGAGAAAAGGTATTTTGAAAAATATGTGTGTTTCAAAAAGTGTGTGTGTGCAATAGGTGAGCAGAGCATATGCCCCCATGTTAAAGTCATTGCTAACACTTTAACAGGAGCAATGGCTTTAATGGAAACATAAACAACTCCACTGATTATGTTTCCACGTCGAGATGCCCCCAGATGAAGACAAATCAAGAGAAATATCACAGAAATATACATAGAACATAGAAGGGATCTACCTACTGTGGAGTCAGTATGATCATAAGATAATATATATATATGATATTATTGCAAATAAATTGAGATCATTCCCCAAAGAAAGTAGAACTACGATCACAAAGGAGGAAAGATCACATAAGATATACGAAGGAGAATCTTTTCGGACCATGACATGGAGACCAAAAAGAATTTAGTGCTACCATATCTTGAATCCAAGCAGATTACACAAGGAAACATTTATGAACAATAGCACAATTACAACATAACATTGAACAATGCATAGAAGAATAGAGATACATATAGAGGAATTTGAACAACAGTTTTGATTCTTTCATCACCTTGCACCAACTAAGTAACAAGGATCGTATAAAAGAGTCTAACAACATTTAGCAAACACATCATGGGAGAAGCACAGTACAAAAGGCAAACACACAACAAAGCTACCACGAAGGACAAGCCGATCAAGCATGCTGCCTACTCTCCCCATCTTGTTGTATATCATTTAGGGAAGGTGGGTAACTCACAAGAGGGACTATATCCAACATAGTAGGAATGATAGCCAATTCCAAACAAGGATCCTCTTGAGAATCACAATGTTTGACACTAGGTGTAAGAGTCAATTGTGATGAAAGCATATTAGGTAAATCAATGTCAATGTCAATAGTCTCATATTCATCATTAACATCATCAGTATCATCGAGAGTATCTTCCTCATCCAAATTAATCAAAATAGGATCTAAGATAAGATTAGAATCATCATAATCATGCATATTAACATCATTATTAGTAACAACTTATTCTAACACATCATGCATAGATTTATCCGAAGAAGGTAGGAATCTTTGAAGAATAGAATTACGAGCTTTAGCATGAGCATGACGCTTCTTATGATGTTCATTAGAAAATCAATTACGTTTTGATTTATTTGAAATAGGTTGAGAACTAGGAAGAACAATCATAGGATCCTTCACAGGTTCTTTAGGAATATCAATAGGATTATCAAAAATAGGAGGAACAATCATAGGATCTTTGATAGGTTCTATAGAAGGAACTTGATTAATAGAACTAGAAGCCATAGTTAAAGGAGGTATAGAAGGTGTAGGCAAAAGACCATGATTCAGATCCATAGGAGGAATGCTTAATTCAAGAATCTTACGATGTTTATAAGCTTGATATGAATGAAAATGATTATCAGGTTGAGGAGGACATGAATTGGGTAATGAAGGCCAAAAGAAATCCAGAGTAGCACAATCTCTAGACCTAGAAGGTTGATATAAACTATGATTAATCATCTTCACTTCATCATGAATGAACTTAAGACACTTATAGATAGGTGAAGCAACAAAATGCATGGCATTTAACCAAGGCAAACCTAGCTTAACTTGAAATTGATCAGAAGTAGGAACCACAAAAAAGGTAGTGTTCACAGTTTTTCCACAGAGTTCAACCAATAAATTAATAGAACCAAATGATGGATAAAGAAAACCATTACAATTTTGAATCCACACATCTAGTGTATCATAAGAATTGCATTGTAAGATTTTCATAAAAAGATTTTCTTTAGTAATAACATTGACTAAGGATGTAGGATCAACAAGACAACCATGAGTAGGTTTCTGAGAAATCCTAGCATAAATGTAAAGGGGACCATCAGGAGCTTTAATAGTCTCAGAGTCATCAAAGGTAATCAAAAGTTCCTGAGGTCTTTTATTCTTAGGTTGTTGTCAAGGTTTAGGTTGAGTTTTCAGTTTAGGTTTAGGTTTTGGTCGAGGTTGAGATTGAACTTGAGATTGAATCTAAGGTTGAGGTTGAGGTTGAGGTTGAGGTTGAGGTTGAGGTTGAGGTGGAGATACAGATTGACCAACATGCTCCACTTGATTAACAACATGATTGAGATCATCCATCTTTGAGTCATACACAATTTCCATAGCATATGGTTGAGAAATAGTATTAGTATCATGCATAGGTAAATGATTCATATAGATTTGAAGGTTTTGATTAGGAGGAGAGACAGATTTGTTCCCACTACCATCAAGATTATCAATAGATAAGGCATTAGAGTTAATTAAGTCTTGAACCTTATGTTTTAAAGAATAGCATTTCTCAGTATCATGACCATTCTGATGATGATATTGACAAAAAGCATTTTGATCAAAAGATTTAGAAGCAATCGTAACAGGTAAAAGAGGTCAAATAAGAGGTAAAGTAATCATATTAGCAGCTAACAACCTATTCATAATAGCATGTAAAGGTTCAGAAAGAGGAGTAAACGTACGATTTAATCAAAAAGCAGTGGATGCAAAAGTGGCATTGTGAGATGCAACAACAACTTGATCAACAACTGCATTCACTTGTTTGTTTATATTGACATAGTTGTTGAATTTTTTAAATTTGTTTGGATTAGGAGCAACATCACTCTTATCAACTAGAATAGGAGCCATTAGAGTGTTGCTCTCAAATTGACTCACTTGTAACTGATAATGATGAAGCGCTGTACAAAGTTGTTAAAAAGAGGTAAATTCAGTAAGCAGAATCTTATCTCTAATATCCTTTTGCAAATTTGAAATAAAGATACATTGAATATCAATATCAAGAATAGGATAGGAAATCTGAGCATACAAATGCTTAAATCTACCAATAAATTCAGTTAGTTTTTCTTTAGCACTTTGTTTACAATGCATCAAATCGGTCAAAGACACTTGCGGGCCAATGTTGTTTTGAAATTGTTGAATAAAGGCATTAGCAAGTTTTGGAAAGGAATCAATAGAATAAGGAGGCAAGGAACAATACCATTGTAAGGCCTTGTCACAGAAAATTCTAGCAAACAATTTAGCTAAAATCCTATGGTCATGAGCATAATCACTACAAAGGATTTGGAATGTTTTAACATGATGAAAAGGATCTCCTTTTCCATTATAATTCTCAAGATGAGGCATATTGGCTTGCTAAGGAACAGGAGTACGAATAATATCCAAGGACAAAGGACTTCCCATGTCACATGTAGGGATACTAAACTTGTTTTGAGTTAAGGAATCAAGTTGTTGTTGGAAGGATGACACAGTTTGAGCCAAACTAATGATTGTTGAATCATTAGAGGAAATAGGAGGAGTAGAACCATTAGACACACTAGGTAAAGCATAAGAAGCTGCAGGAATAGAAGACACAACTGGAGGAACACTAGGAACTATAGTTGGAAGTGGATTGGAATGAGTAAAAGTAACATTATGATATGAAGGTTGTGATGTAGGAAGGGACATAGGAGGAACACTGATAGGAATAGAGGGAACCATCACAGTCACCAACGAAGGAGTATAGGTAGGAATAGTAGGTAAAGGATTAGAAGGAGGTTCAACACTAGTGATAGAAGCAATCAACCCTAAATCTTGAGCTTCTTGAGATAAAGGTTTACCATTTGAATGCACAAGGTGAGTAATACCATGCAAGAGGTTAACACCTTTATCACTATCACGGAGAAATTTCTTAAGAGCCTCTATAGCTTGAATAGAATCTTGATTATGGTTCTCTTGAATAAGCCAATTACCCATTTTATCAAGTTCAATTGAAATTTTTTGAACTTGTTCAGGAGGAACTCTTAAAGCACCATCCTCATCATGAGATGAGTGAGAAGATTTTTGCTCCATTGTAGGATTGGAATCATGAAGAATCAAATTATCATCCGGGACCCTAAGGAAAGGAGAGGAAGATTAAGGATCAAAGGCACCCATGAGTCTACAACTTCTTCTAATTGAAATGTTATAATTAGGACTAGTAGTAGTAAAGCTCATAAACCAATGCAATGAAAATGAACTAAACTAAAACCACATAAAGCATGAATATTTTTGTATTTTTGAAATCTAATTATCATGCAAGATCTAACACAAAAGATAAATCTAATACTAACAAGATAAAAGGAAATCTAACACCAAAAAGAAAGAGAGTAAGCTAGTCGGGTTCACCAAAATGAATAGGGGTAAAATGGAATCACACCTATTCAAATGTATATGATGTATGATGTAATTTATGGGGGAAATATGAGATCCACTCCTAAATCCAAATTCCCGAAGGAGAGATCCAATTTGATTAATCAAAAGGTTAATACATAATCGAATCAATCTATGGAGAATATGAAAGAGAGAGAAAAACCCAATATTTCCCTATGGAGAGTTATGTTTGAGATCTGAAATAATTGAAATACAAGTACTAACCTCAAATTAGGGCAAATCTAGAAAATGCCAATTTTTTATGTCTGTGTGTACTTTTGGGCAATTCTGCAACTTGTTTCAGACTGGAAATGTCGAGACGAAGAAAACCTAGAAATCTTTTGTCGTTCCAACAACAGGTAGTCTTTGACCCTCATAAAAGGTCAAAGGCTACATTCTTTATTTGAAGGTCGATTCTAACTTTGTTCGCAGATCTCATAAGTTCACTGAAAAGGGTATCCAAATCTGATCTCATATCCAAAATTCTGCACCTGTACCTGCAAGAAAAATGGGTTTTTTGTTTGTATGGGGGGTTTGCCTTGGTCAAACCCTAATTTAGGAATTAACCTTGAAATTGAATTGAAATGTAGTGTGCATAAACAAAGTAATTGAAACAATTCACCTCGCTTATGTTGAAGTCCTTATAGAGGATTCGAATCCTCAAATCCAAAAATAGGAATGCTTCAATGGATGTAGAATGAATGTCAAATGTCTCAAATCAATGGCATTTGATCTTCAAAACCAATCTTGAATTGATATTTGCATATGAGGAGGCTTGGATGAATGTAGAAGAATGGATCTTCAAGGGGGTTCCAAAGAGATTGAATTCTTCAATGGCTAACAATGGATCTCCTTGATGGATGAATGCTTGAACACTTGAATTCTTGAAGGCTTTCTTGAATTCACTTGCTTGCACTTGAGATCTCGCTCATGAAATTTCTTGAAGATGAGATGTGTTGTCACAAAACTTGATGATCAAAATGAGAGAGGAAGGCCTCCTTTTGTAGTGAACTAGGGCACAATCCTCTAGAGGGGCCACCTTGGAGAACTAAATCCCAATTAGGTCCTAACCTCTAGAAAATATACCTAGATTAAATGCAATTTAAGGATTTACCATTCTAAAACCCGAAATGGCTGACCCAGAGGCGGGAAAACAAATATCCTGGAAACCCGACACCAGGAAATCAAGGAAACTTGAAATCTGGATAGGGGGTCAAGGATGAGGTTGGAACTGACTAGGTCAGGGTCAAGGTCAAGCCTGACCAGGTCAGGATAGAGGTCAACTTTGACTTCATAAGGTTGACTTTGACCTTATGGTCAAAAACCTCAGGATCTTGACCTAGAATGTTATGAAATGCAAATATGAAGTGAAAAATGGGTGCAAAAGGAAGTAGAATAGGGGGAAAAGCTAGATACATGCAAAGACCTGATCAAGGTGCTTAACATGACCCCAGACCACTTACTCGGAGGGCTAAACACTCTTATCATGGAAGTGCTTCCATTTTAAGACGATACAGAGGTTTTTATAAAAAAGAATATAACAAAGTAAATAAAATATTTATTTATAATGTTAAGTAATTTGAAATATGTAAATAATTTTGAAATTTATGTAAATACTTTTTGAAATATTATATAAATATATATTATATTTAATAATATATTTTAACATAAGAATAATAAGGATTTTATTTTTTATTTTTAATAAAATGTTTATTTTATTTCTCCTAGATTTAGAAAGACAAATAATAAATAAACAAAATTGCATCGTTTGCAATTTATAACATATTTAACACATAATATTAACATACTAACTAAACTATATATTTATGAAATTCATGTAATCACATATATTATTAACATATTTAGGTATATGTGTAGACTATCATAGGTCTAGAAACTCGAACTAACAATTTAGTAGAAGAGATGAAAGGTTTACTCACCATAATAGTTCCTTACTGACTCTAAACTAGAGAGGCACTACATCCTTCCCCCCTTAAGACTTGACTTATTCCTGGAAGTCACAAAAGCTAAAATTAAAAGATGCCACACATTAGTGAAATCTCAATAGGTCAAAGTTAACTATTTACTTAGATCTAAATTATGACATAAAATAACTATCAACAAAAGATATGGCATAATACAAATATGTATTAATAAAAGGGTACATTATTTTATATTGGTACAACAACAAAAGTGCACTAATTCACACAATATCACTTAATTATACCATCATTTCATGAATTAATAAGATAAATAACTTGAATCACAAAAGATAATTTTTTAAAAATATTATCCTTTCTCTCTAATGCAACTTCTATTTATTTTCTAATTTCACAAGCCACATAGCAATCAAAACACGTAAAACATGGTGTTATCTAACAAGACATGATGATACAGTTATATCTCTATAATGGTGAATGAATAAAGTAGATGTGCATCCTACACACACATGCTAGTCCACAACACTAGGATTACACATCACAAGGCTTGGGAGTGGTTGCCTCTCTGGACAAGCTCTCACTCCAGGATACAATACCAGTCTCATCTATATCCAGAATCCATAATCCATAATCAATACCTCACATAGTGGCTTGATGGTGTCTTGGGCCATTGACATGAATGCCCTCCATATAAGTCCACATGTCATATCCCTTGTTTGTGTAAGGTGGTTAGCCTCCAAAGACTAGACACCACACATAGGAAGGTAGTGGATACTAGATGCATAATAGCCTCACATACCCCCATCCTCAAGGGTTCCCTGCATCTACTTCCTCGTATACACTCACCAAGTCCACCTCATGCATTTTTAGTGAGGAATCACAACACAACACAAGACCAACATTAGAAAATTCCAAAAGAAGATAGTCTTACCACCAAAGTTCATAAATAATAGAAATAGAATTATCAATCTCAAGAATAGGATAAGAAGAATCCAAGATAGTACAACAATAAATTACACCCAAGATAAATTTCATAAGTCCTGGCTAAACTATTGAAGGAAAAGATGATAAAATGGTTGGTCTACATAAACAAAGATAAAAAAATTCACCATAAATTGCACATCACATCACTATGTGACTATATCTAGTCACCTCATGAGGAAGGAGGGAACAACGTCTAGCTATCACAATAGCCCTTCATGTGGTTGGGCCTGGGCAACACTACCCACATGGCATAGGGGGTTCACCTCGGCAACACCCCTGCATCGAATGGTGCAGAATAAGCATGCCAACATACCTGACATGACCATACACCATGTGGAGTAAGCACACTCTGGTCATATGTCACATGGTAGTGTTCCTTGTGGAGTAGGCACACACAGGACACAACCCGCAGAACGATGTCTCTCATAGATCATCATCGTAGCCAGAGGTATACATGGCTAGGGCCCACCCATATGCCTACCACATCTACAAAATTGAGCATCCATGGGTGCCCCTCTACAAGCATGCAAGCATCGCCAATTCACTCTGCATCAAGAAGGGAAAAAAAATACATACATATATTACGCCTTCATGTAATTATGTACGTGGAATCATGTTCTCGATCTCAGCTCACTACCATCAGCAACACAACATCATCACCTCACACTATGTCGGAACATTAGTGGGGTGTGGCATCATATTCATTGCATCATGTCGGAACATGTGCGAATACAATATCCATCACAACATGGGCTAACAGAATCTCCCTCCACATACTGGACCACATGTACATATCCATAAATCATATATCTTCTCATAGAGGCTCATATCAAGTACTGGTATTGTGCTCAAGAGCTGTGGAAATTAGGATAAACACTTATGAACCACATGTATAGGTTCATCATAAGGAGAAGCATTGATTACTATTTTCCCTCGAGTAGTGGAAGCTAAGGTCACTTCACGCCACCATTATACATACGCCACATAACTACCCAAGGAAATGGTGACACTACTACCCCTCCACATACTAACTTACCAACACTCATGGGTTGGCACTCAGTAGGGTGACAAACAAGAAAGCAACACATGAATGGTATGGTTCTCCCATACCCTTATCCAAAACATAACTTCAATGGACGGGCAATTGTATTGCATCACTCCATGGCACTCAAATAATTACTGGTTATACACAACACCCAACATAAGTATTGGCACTAGTTTTATCACATTTACAAAGAAGTACACAATAACATCATATATTATCCATATATTCTAATTTTTATTTATTTTATTTTCACAATTCACATTTTGCCTCCTCATGGGCATATGCCAATATCCAATGTACACATATCAATCTTTGTCATTCACATAATATGAGACAATAACATCTATTTGCAAGATGACTTAAACTTATATAAAGTAAGGCACAAAGATCAACGATACAATATATTTCTTGAAGAGTCATCAAATCAACACATATTTATTTTAATTAAGGAAAGGAAACAATAAACTTGTACTATGTACATTTATTAGTCACATAATAAATTCACAACTAATCATTATAAATCATTATGGATATTCACTTTTCACCCAATCAAGGACACAAAGAGTGGACCAAGTATCATCTTTTCAAATAAATGAATTAGCTAGGTACCTTCATTACACATGATAAATCCCTCCAATAAAGACAAATCAAACCATATAGACATTTCAAGACACTAGTATTTAACATAATGATTGCAATACCCATAAGGAAATACATTGAAGTAAATTAATAAGGCTTACAATAATATTTGTCAACTAAAGTCTCATTTTTCTAATATTTCAATTTGGGAAGGATAATGACATCATTACTAAACTTACCATAATATTCATATTTCATTTCAACTCTATAAGAATGAGTACTACTATGGTAATATCTTACTCCTTATCGACAATGCAAGCAATTCAATTCCAACTTATAAAAGCTCATTAACTAGAATAATTAATCAAACATAGAAATTATGATGTAAATTTAGCATTTATAGGAAAATAGAGTGTTAAGCCTTTTCAAATCAATTAAGTAATCCTAAAATAACTATAACAAGCACTCATGATGACAATTGTTAGAGGTAGGATTAAGAGGTAAGGTTATCTACTACCAACACTTAAGGTACATAACAAATTATCATAATACTTTTAGTATTTCTAGGAGCACATCAAGAAGGTGACACCAAAGTATGAGAGATTCATTAATATTCCTTTATTAAGAAAGACATCCACAATTTATGAAAGTACTTAGGAGACTCATTAACTAATTCTAGAATGAAAACATAAGTAATTGATTTGAGACAACTTAATCAAAGAAGAACATGCATACTTTTGTAAAACAATGTAGCATAAATACCAAGAATGTGGTTCTTATATCTAGGATCCTATCTTACTAATACAATGATAAAATCAAAAGGAAACTATGTAAAACACTAGACAATAAGTGCGCTATGAGTCTTAGAGTTCCCAGTGTGGCAACCTAGGGCTCTGATACCAAATGTAATGCTCCGCCAAGGAACCCTTGGCTCAAGAGCATTATACTGATTAAGTCATACACAATATATATATATATATATATATATATATATATATATATATATATATATATATATATATATATATATATATATTTTCAATAAAGTAGCAGAACATAATCTAATTTGATTTATTTAATGTTACTAGAAGTTAAGAGAATAAAGAGATTATACTACTTGTCATGCTTAATTAACAAATTATTATTCTTGCATACCTAAATATCGCTAACTTTCTTTTACATGATGACCACCATGTCCAACACTTGTAACTACACACATGTCTAAACAACTAGATGCAACCATTAGATATATTCTATCACAAATAAATGCTTTATTGATATCTTAGCTATGTGAAACATTATTAAGATGAAGTGAAATCATTGCATTAGAAACATAAAGACAAACCCTAAGGGACTATACCTAAGCCTCATGAGCTCATCATCGATGGCCTTGCCTACATTCACACTCAAAGACTTTGTAGTTCGATTAGATCCCCATTCTAGACTATCTATTTATAAAATCAAGAAAGCGGGTACGCAACCCTTTCTAGGGTCTTGTTCCCTAGACAGTTTTCCCTTCGGCTGCCACCCACTTAGGTGGAACAGGGACAAAGTCCTAGACTTAAAATTGATAATACTAATTCCATAACTCAAAAACAAAGTTTAACTCACACTAATATAGTATTCATGAAACCTCCTTAATTATAGTACTTACTAAAGTGCCTTCCAAGTGAACATAGGAATGAGATACAACCAAATCTTAAGATAATCATAATTTAGTACATTAAAATTATCATCATGATTAACATCATTAAATTAGGATAATCATTATAAACATCACAATCCCTAAGTACGTTTACAATCCAATGAAAACATGACATAAGCCCAATACCTCCTCTATTCCCAATGATCAACCTAGTTATGATGAAATGAATCAAATGAATAATAAGTTATCCACAATTAGACTAAGAATGAATATGAGAACCAAGGATATGCCTACAAGTGCACAACCATAACCAAAGGCATCTATGAGAAGAAATGAAAAATATACAATTGCCAATTCAAACTTGTAACAATTTCTATTAATGTATAATTCAATTAGAGATACAAATATACACAACCATGTAGCCTCACACAAGCATATAGTGTAGTATTATAATTACCTTAAGACACCATCTTCATCTTCTAAACACAACACATTTAATACATCATCTCAATTAAACTATTGTAACTTAAGTATTCTTAATTGGTTATTTTATAATTCATTCTAATCTTAATAATATAAAACATATTTGTTATAGATTCCTATAGAGCTCTTTATATTCAACTTCAATAAAATTTACCTCTACAAAAGTTTAGTTTTTAACTAACTATTCACACTAATACACCATTTCACCTTCTAGAACTGGATGACAATTGAATAAGACTCTAGATAATGATTAAAGTTTTATCCAAGTCTATTCAATATTTCATTATTTTATTTTTAAATAATAATAATATTTGTTAAGCAATATTGATCTAGTAACTTATTTTTAGAAAATAAATATAACTAATATTAAATCATACTCAAAATAACTAAAAATAGTTTTTCTAACTATTTATTTATAACCAACTAATATTCTAAAGAAATTTTTAATTTAATATAATTTTAACTAAATCACAACCATAAAATTATTTATGTACATAACATGTTAAAGATTCTAAATAAGAAGAGACATAATAATTTTTATTTTAATAAAATTTATCAAGTCAAACTAAATTTATAACTTTCTTTATAATCCTTTTTTTTTTAATAGGGAAAACTTAGATTAAAACATGATTACCCAAAAAAAATAACTAGAAATCTAAGATAAGGGAAGTATTGATTCCTTACAAGCTTTCCTAAGATTTCTTACAGTTCAAAACTAAAATAAACCTTAAAGTATCCTTTGATTATTACTATTTCTAAATTTAATATTCTATCTTGATCAAGGTACAATGTGATAATCAATCCCCCTACTTAGAATAGAAATTAGATCACTCAAACAAACTAAAACATAATATAAATTTATATCACTAACAATGTAATTTCCATCTTATGGACATAATCTACTTTTGGACTTACTAGATCAATACTTTCTATCAAACTATGCTAATCTCATCTATCTAAATGATATAAGTAAACAGTTAAAGGAAATAAAATGTAATATTATCTATAGTAATATTTTTAATACAGTGAAAAAATAAATTTCATTCCAAAATCTTAATACCATAGATTTAAAGATTCATTGACTTTTAAGTCTTCTAAGAACTTTACAATAACATCTTTATTCAATACAATTTTCAGCCACTTAAAATAAAAACAACAACTATAGCAACAAACAAATTCATTAAACCAACTATAGATCTAGTAATCTATGTGCTGAAATAATGAGATAAAAATAAAAACTACAAAAGAGTAGTTGTTATGTAAAGAAAATCAAAACTGGTATAATTCTTCAATAATGATGAAACATGGAGTTGTTATTATGCACAGAGAATTTTAAAAAAAACTAGAAATGGATATGGAGTTGAACAAAATGCAAACAAGTTTTACAAATCTAAACAACCAATTAAACTATCCTATGTGGCAGATTTGAAAATACACATATGAAAAATTAAGAAAAAAGAGCATGAGATGAAAGGCTTATTCATTTCTTATGATCCTTTTTCTAAAGAGAGATTGAAGACAAATGAACCATTAATATCAAAATAGAAAAGAATAGATGGTTGCGGCAATAATAAAAATATAGTGGATGCTTACAATGAAATCATGATACCAAATGTCTAGAATCAGCCTCAATGCACAATGCTACTTCAAATCCGGAGGCTATTCCATTGCAGCATTCTATTTTCAACTTTCTTTGAAAGGAGCATATTGTTCTCCAAAAGAAATCTGCACCTCTCTCTTTTTTTTTCCCCTCTTCTCTCCAGTCACACAACCGTTTATACTAACTACCCCTCATAACTCCTCCCTTCCACCAAATAGTCACAACGTTTCAAAATAAATAACGGAACAATTAATTTTACTTTGATTGCATTAATATTTAATATATGCATTTTAAAATCCCATGTAGAAATATCCTATAGTTTCTAAGACTTTAAAAGCCCTTTCCTTAAACTCTTATGTAGATTTTTCTTCAAGTTAATTATGATTCCTTCTAGAATAAGGAATAAGATTCCTTAATTTAGTTAGTTTCTTTCTTCTTTTTTTTAATTAGAAAGGAAGTTTTTCTTTTTTTTTATAATTTTAAAATTTATTTTATAGAAAGTGGTAATTTGTTAAGAGGTTTTTATATAAAAGAATATAACAAAATAAATAAAATATTTATTTATAATGTTAAGTAATTTGAAATATGTAAATACTTTTTGAAATATTATTTAAATATATATTATATTTAATAATATATTTTAACATAAGAATAATAAGGATTTTATTTTTATTTTTAATAAAATGTTTATTTTATTTCTTCTAGATTCAGAAAGACAAATAATAAATAAACGAAATTGCATCGTTTGCAATTTATAACATATTTAACACAGAATATTAACATACTAACTAGACTATATATTTAAGAAAGTCATGTAATCACATATATTATTAACATATTTAGGTATATGTGTAGACTATCATAGGTCTAGAAACTCGAACTAACAATTTAGTAGAAGAGATGAAAGGTTTACTCACCATAATAGTTCCTTATTGACTCTAAACTAGAGAGGCACTACACCTAGAATCAAGTCCATTTGATGACTGATCTTTCTCACTGTTGGAAATCCATTAGGTATATTATCATATACAATATCCTGACACTCCAACAAATCTGCAACTTTTGTAGGTACATCTTCTACTTTCTCTTTACCAACTTTTGGAATTAAAGAGAAACACATATGTTCATGTCTCATACGTTTTAAGAACTTCCTTCCATCAACTAAACATATTATGGAATTACTACGTACCTTTTCCCTTGTTTCCTTCAATGGCTTCATCTTGTGTCAGACTCCATCCTTTGTCAAAGAATAAGTATTAGCATGACCATCATGTATAGCACGCCTATCGAACTACCAAGGCCATCCTAGAAACAAATGACATACATCCATGGGTATGATATCATAGAGTATCTCATCTTGGTAACTTCCAATATTGAACTTCACTAAGCACTGCTCATTGACCAAGACGTTGTGGTCATCTTGCACCTAGGCAATTCAGTATGGACAGGGGCATTTTTCCCTTTTCAGCTTTAACTTTGTGACCATTTCTTCTGACACTAGATTATCAGTGCTTCCACCATCAATAATCACTTCACAATACTTATCCTTGCACTTTCACCTAGTGCAAAATAGGCTCTTCCTCTGATCTAATTCTTTCTCTTCATTTATCAGGGCCCTCCTAACAACTAGGTTTTCTCCTTTGTTAGCATCATCTAAATGTTCTGATTGAACTTCATTTGCATGTGTAACTCATGCATGGCCTTCAATCCTTCTGTCCGTCCTTCCTTGACCCTGGGGACATTCATAGACTCAATGTCCTTCTTCTCCGCAATAAAAACATGTCCCATGAAAACCTCCTCTCTGAGGTCCTTGCTGTCTTCCTCTTCCTCTTTAATCCCTATTATTTTGATCATGGAAGTGATTGAAATTATTTCCCCTTTGATTTTGACTGCTACTTGACTCGTCATTCTTTTTTTTATCTTCATTTCAGCCTCCATAAGATCGTCTGCTAGATCTTCCACCACAACCTCTTCTACCTTGCTTTCTTTCAAAATTCTCGTTCAGCTTCTCTTCCACCCTTAAGGAAAACTAGTATGCCTCTTCAATACTGTTCATCCTAACCAGACTCAACTCGTCCTAAATACTTGGCCTTAACCCATGAAGATAATGGGAAACTTTTTCCTTCTCAACTTTTGCATGACCTATTCTAATGAGGATTCGGTAGAACTCTTTTGTATACTCCTACACAGATCTTCTCACTTGTTTCAACCCTTGCATTTTCTTCAACAGATCAAGCTCATAATCAACGAGAATGAATTGTCTCTTCAATTTCTCCACCATTTGATTCCATCTTGTGATTTTCTCCTTTCCTCTTCTATTCCTCTCCAATTGAATCTCCCACCACCAAATGTTTGCATGACCTTGAATTTTGACTTCAAAAATTTGACCCTATCTAGATCTTCAACATCTTCATACTCAAAATATTATTCTAGATCATTGATCCAATCAATCAATTCCTCTAGGTTAAGATTTCCTAAAAATGTGGAAACTTCAATCTTGGGTCTCTTTCCAATCTTGGAAATTGCCCTCAAAAACCTATCCTCCTCAGGATTTCTAGTTGCTTCTTGGTCACCTTTTCCTTCTTCTTTGAATTCCTCTTCACTTTCATATTTAACCACAATATTCATTCCTCTACGTAGCTCCTCTTGCAATGCTTGCACTTGTCTCTGGAGGGCTCTAAAACCCTCTTCTATGACACCTGCAACTCTCCCGGCGTGGTTCCTTCGTGGCAGCATTCTTTTCTCCTATCACTCAAACCCACAATCATAGTCCTAGTGAAAAATGCCTCATGATCATCGATCTATCTACATGACACTTAGTAAATCCTACTCTGATACCACTCGATGAAGGGTACTCCCCTTATTAACACAAACACACACAACATAATTGAGAATAACAAGAAATGGGCTTACTATTATCTTCAATGAAATGAAATTACAATATTCAGAAATATAACATGCACAACCACATGGGCATTTTCATTAGAATATTCTATAAGCTAGAGACACCAAATGTTTGTTCCCTAGAAACGGCCCTAGATACCCTACAAGCCTTCATTATATAGGCAATTTTAATTGTCCAAGAAGGTTCTAGAAATTTTAACCCTAAATTTTGAGGCCAACCATTCCTAAGATATTATTATTCATTTTTATTACATTAGAATAGGCCCAAACAACATTTTTAATTCAAAAAGAAAATTTGAAGGAATTTCATTTTCTTCTATTCTAGGTAGCGCAACTTCCGAAGACCATAACTCATCGCCTGTTGACCCGATTGGCTATTACAACACCATGTTGGAAATGACATGAAGTTCTCTACAACAACTATCTTGTGCAAGCTCCAATCAGCCAAAGTTTTGACCCCATTCAAAGCCTCTAAAGCCTTCAAATACAAGTTCAAAGTTTTTGTACCCTGCTGCCAATACCAAATTTTTTTAATATCTTCAAAACTAGACTTGATCTTGCAATAAAGGTTTACTGGAAGACTGATATAACCAAAGTGAACCTCTAGGGAAGACAATAGATCATTCTGAGCTCAAACAAAAAACTTACTAAAAATAGTAAATTTCCAAAAATAGCATCTCTACACAAGATAACCCTTATTGAAAATAAACCAGAAAATATTTTTGGGTGATGCAAGATTTCCCTTACACCCAGGATGCTCCTGCATCAAAATTTATCCCTTAAAATATGGATATAGTACTCTTGAAATTTAGGTGCACCCTCTACTTCTTTAAGGATGTTAAAATGAATCTTAACTATTTACTTGACTAATATAGGCCTCAATCCATAGACTATAAAATTAGGGGCATACAAATTCATCTCTTAAACTATGGGTACATAATACCATCTAAACTTTAGGTGTACCATTTACTCCTTTAAAGACGTGTAAATGTAAATCTAAACCAACCCATACAAGCTTTAACCCATAGACTATAAACTTTAGAGGCATACACCTTCATCCCTTGATCTATGGACATAGTACTCTTTGAAATTTAGGTGTACCCTAGGAAGTTTAGGTATGTCCATAACTAATACAACTGTACAAATACAAGTCTTCCATTATAACCTTCATTAAGGCTCTTCATTGACTTCTTCGCTCTTTTCATTCTTCTTCATGTTTTGGGCATAGATTTCTACAATTTGTGGCTCTAATTTTTGGTCTACATAGCTATCTCATCTTGTGTTGGTCATCCTTTTCTTCATCTCATCGAATTTCACTTTGTAGTAGTGAAGGGAAGTCATCTACATTACCTCACTTTGTATCTTTGATAACATATCTAGATCTTTATTTATTTCTAGTTCTATTTTTGTTTATATTTTATCAATACAATTATCTATCACCATTTCTATTGTGTTTATTTGATTGTTGTGGAGGTGGAAACAACAAAGTAGGGATTTGACTGAAGTAGGTCTCTAAAAAAACACTCCAACACTTTCTTCATCTTTGTTTGTACATGTTCATGGGGAAACAAGTGTGGAATATTGCCTCCATCAATCCTAGATTCTAGTGTGATCTTCTTCCTCTTCTTTGCATTTTCATATTATGTTGTCATATTAAGCTTCTAGTTAATTTACATTCTGATATTTATTTGTTCTGTTAATTTCTTCATTTTTGAGCCATTCTCTATACCATATTTGTATGAGACAAATGCATGCTGCACATTCATCCCATATCTACAATGTCATTCTTGACCCGCACTAGTGTCTGAGGGAGTGAGCTCCTAGAGTCAATGTTTGGTCTCTATAGCATGCTCTTTCAACTTTTGTGGTCAAAAAATTTATATTTATTTTTTATTAAGGAAAAAATAGGTTTTAAAGGAACCTGAAATGCTTTACATAGAGATTACATAAGATATATCATCAAATCCCATAAAAATAGAACAGACTAGAAAGATAACAGACCAAAAAAAACCCTATCTTGAGATCAGCAAAAAACCAATAGAATGCCTACAAAATATCATAACAGCACAAGCAGGAGGAACAACTAACCCATGTTCTTCAAAGTGTATGTGACTTCAGCTTCCAATTGATTCATCTTCTAGGCTGCATCCATCAACTCCAAGATATCCTAAGGCAAATTATTAGCCTTCTTCATGTTTTCCCTTGTTCTTTTTCTCGGGCTTGATGTATCTTCAATATCCTTCTCTTTTTCTTTCTCCAGATCAACAAAGGTCCTATCTTGGTGAAATTTCTCCAGCTTGGCAACCAAGAAAATTTATATTTGTTAGTCTCCTTTATTTCTTCACATTTATTGACATTGAACATCTTAATTAATTTAGTCATCTTAATTCATTCATATTTAATATTGTAGTTTCATCAAAACCTCTGTATCACATTTAGAGTCTTGATCTCCTAGCTCACTAGAGTACCAATTAAGTGAGGTGGCTCAAGGGATAGTTCATCCATTGAGACTTTAACTCAAAGTTGGTACACTTTTCCTTCTCCACACTCCTCTACATAGTGGTTATATGAACAATGTTTGATTGTTATAATAGAAGCACTAGAAGATAATTTATTTGTTATCCTTTATCAACCTTTGATTTGGATGATAAATGAACGAAGTGAAAATTTTGGTTGAAATCAACCATTAGTGATGCAAGAACATCCACTCCTCAAAATTTGGATTTGCGTTGGTTTGTTGTAGTTATTGTTTTTGCAAGGTTTGTAAAGTTTTAGCTAGGTCAGTTTTTCCCTTTCTTCTTTGTCTAGACTTCTTGATAATCGGTCATTGGTGTCAAAAACACAATGTACTTTTTGCATTTGGAAGATCAACGATCTCAACTGTTGTGATTCATTAGAGAAGTTGGATAGTTTTCCAGTTAGTCATATGTCTTAATATATACACAACAGATCTTTTGCAAAGGGCTTGCTATATTTTGGGGAAAAATTGGTTGGAGGCTAAATGCAAGGAAGATATTGTTTGAGAAGAACATACCTACAGTAAAGAAAAAGTGTAGGTCAACAATAGAATGCAAAGCTCTGAGTCAAGAGAGGTCACTAGATTCTTAATTGGGTTCTTTTGTGTGGATTATATATTGTTACAATGTAAAGGAGTTGTTATTGGATGTCAATAAAGATTTGTGTTTTCAATGTTTGTTGTCAACCATAGTTTTTGTTTGTTCTATTCTTATCAGTAAGAAGATTGTGTGGGTGTTTCAATAGGATCTTTGTTTTAACTGAACTTTTAGTCATAGTTTCTTATTGTTTTTGTCTCATGGTAAACCTTTGTATCTTTTTTATTTGTAACGTTGTCATCCTAAAAATATTAGAGCATCGAATTCTTGGCTCTTTAATGTGTTCTTTCCGCACTATGAGATTTTATAGCCTTTAAGGGAAAAATTATTAGGGTTTTTTTGTTTTTGATTATGGGAAACATCACCATCAATTAGAATATAAAAGACCTCAACATATAATTAACAACACTTGAACATATTTCAAAAATTTCTAAAAGTAAAATAGGTTTATAGTTTAGTGTTACGATGACCAAAACTAAGTCATAGTAATAGAGACTTTAGTGTTGGAATGTCCATGACCAAGTCATAGTAACACAATTGAATATGGTTATATGCCACATGATCAAATTAAATAAATTTTCTCTTCAATCAAAGTTATAGTCTTAGATTATATAATTGTTAGCTCTTTAAAACTATAATCAAAATTTAGTTATTTTTTATTTTTAAAAAAATTGCAACCCCAATTATAACATTTGTCTAAAGACTTGAAGGAAGACCATTAATAAAAACCACTAATTAAATATGTTTTGATAGTATCATCCAAAACTAGGGGAAGCAATCTTATGCCTTTTTATTTCTCATGTGATGTTTTAAATATAAACAAAATTGAAACAAATCATTTACATGATACATTAATTCAAATAAGTACTAATGATTTATTATCCATTCACAAAATCATCTAAAATTTGAGGTATCAATCTCATATTTGTATCTTTCTTACCAACTAATTTTATGTGTATTTCTTACCTACTAGTTTATATGTGTCTTTCTTATATCTAATACTTTTATGTGTCTTTCTTACCTACCAGTTTGTATGTGTGTGTTTTACCTACTAGTTTATATATTTTTTCAACTTCTTTAAGCATGTGTAAATATGAATCCAAACTATTTACTCAAGAATAATACAAATATACACTCCTTTAAACACCTATAAATATGAACCTAAACCATTTAATAAATAATACATGATTTAATCTGTAGTCCATTTACCTAGAGACATGCAACTTCATTTCTTAAAATTTTGGTATAATTTACGTGTCTTCTCTACCTACTTCTTTAAGCATGTGTAAATATTAACTCTAACCATTTCCATGAATAGTACAAACCTCTACTTTTTTAAGCACTTGTAAATATATATCTAAACAATTTAATATGAATCTAAACCACTTACGTGAAAAATACAAACCTCTACTCATTTAAGCACATGCAAATATGAATCTAAACCATTTACATGATACAATTACAATAGAGACCTCAGCATAGTACAAACCTTTGCTCTTTTGAGCACGTGTAAATATGAATCTTAACCATTTATGTGAAATAATACAAACATCAATATGATACAAACCTCTACTCTTTTAAGTACATGTAAATATGAATCCAAACCATTTATTTGAGAATATAATCCTCAACCTCTAGACCATAAGCTTAGGACGTACAACTTCGTCCCTTAAAATATAGATATAGTACTCTTGAAATTTACATGTACTATGTGCTCTTTTAAGAATGTGCTAATATGAATCTTAACTATTTAAAATATCGATATAGTACTCTTAAAATTTAGGTGCACCGTATGCTCTTTTAAGAATGTGCTACTATGGATCTTAACTATTTACTTGAAAAATAAGAGCCTCAACCCATAGACTTTAAACTTAAGGTCATACAACTTCATCTCTTAAACTATAGGTATAATATACTCTCTCAAATTTAGATGTACGTTTACTCCTTTAAAGATGTATAAATCTAAATCTAAACTATTTACCTGAATTATACAGACTTCAACCTATAGACTATAAACCTTAGATACATACAACTTCAATATCACTTGAACTATGGGCATAATACTCTTTGAAATTTAGGTATACCCAGGAAGTTTAGGTATGGTACTTTATAATTTAATATCCACTTTGGCAACATGTGTACTCAATAAAATAAAGGCCTGAACGAGATTGGTTCAAAGATAATCATGTATTAGAGAAACGTACCGTCTACGATGGCTAATCTGATCTTCCACTGTGAGAGAACAGCTAAGCTGTCAAAGCACGTTTTTGGACTCTACTGCTTAATTCAATGTCAATGCGGAAAGGCCATGTTATGAACAAGAGGACCACTCAGAAGCACATCCCATCACCATTTTTTAAACATCCATGAAATGTTTTTCTCCAATTAGATATTTTGTTTGCCAAACAGTGACTACTAATCCGCCGACAGTGGCAGTCGAAGTTTTTGGACTCTACTGCTTAATTCAATGTCAATGCGGAAAGGCCATGTTATGAACAAGAGGACCACTCAGAAGCACATCCCATCACCATTTTTTAAACATCCATGAAATGTTTTTCTCCATTTAGATATTTTGTTTGCCAAACAGTGACTACTAATCCGCCGACAGTAGCAGTCGAAGCTATGTTTTTTTAATGTCAATAACAAATACAACTGTGCAATTATTACAGAATTTGATGCTTAAACAAGCTCTGTGAGATCATTATTTTGTGTGGCCAAGAAAATCAACGTACGGGGAAGCAGTTGAAGACTTTAATGCACACAATTAAGACTATCATATTCACCCACAAACAAAAAGTTGACAAAAAAACCCAATAATAGAAGCCCAATCATTCAGGGAAATTAGTTGGAAACATTCACTCTCTTAATTAATACCACCCCCCCCCCACATATTAATATGCAAAAACAAGGTAAAAGTCTAATAGAAATGGTATCTTTCATGATTAATCAATTAATCTAAACAGGTGAACTTTCCATGTAAGAAATGGTGGTTCTAGAGGAAGTGGGTTTGACTCCATGGTCCCCCTAAGATCAAAGCTTTTATTGATATAAACCAAGAGTAGATTTGGGACCAGTTTGCTCTGTTACAAATTGCCTGCAAACTTACAGAGCAATCTGCAGAATTGAGACAAAAGTGTGTAGTGGGTCTGTGTTGTTTAAGATTGTGAACGTTCATAATGTCTTGCATGGCCATGCAAACTATTGAGGAAGGAAAAGGCTTGGATGTTGAAGAATTCAAGATTAATGGGCGTGGGACTCCTGTCTGGAATGTTCTCAGATTTGTAGTTATGATGCTGAGAAAAGGAATTGCAGCCAAAAAGTTGCAGAAAATGGCTGTAGATCTGCATATGGCTATCAGCAGGAGTATAAAATCTGGTGGGCTAGACAAATATGTGAGTAATGGGGGAAGTTATATGAATAACAATAAGAAATCTCTGGGTTTCATGGATTATGAGTTTTCTTGCAGTAGTACTCCAATGGTGAAGAGAAGGGCTTCTCTGTTGAGTTACAGTGGGCCAAAAAAACATGGCAGCAGATGGGATCAGCGTTTTCTGATGGCCACCATGCCCTGTATTGCAAAAGAAGCAGAATCTGTTATCAATTCCACCATACCCAAGTTTATTCAGTGTGGAGAAGATTATTTTGACCCATCCAGAAGAACTTCCTCTAATCCTTCATATCTTTCCACCAGGTCTGAGTTGTCAGAGATTGATAGGCAGGCTGAGGAATTTATTGCTTCTTTTTACAATGATATGAGATTGCAGAGGCAGGATTCGTTTTCAAAATACAGAGAAATGTTGGACAGGGGATCTGGTTAAGAAGATTTCTTAGCTGTTGTTGTATATTTGTGTGGGTTTTTTTCTGTTTCTTCAGTAATTAGTTGTTGAGTTAGATGAGATGAGATGAGATGAGAGGAGTTGTGAAGAGCAGCTATGTATGGTGGCAGAATGGGGAATTAAATTATATGTACGTGTGTGATAATGAATATGTGCATATGTTCAGGCTTTGCATCTTCTGCCATGACTGGTTAATTGGTAGGTCAATTTTGTAGTAGAAAATGATCTATTTTTGTTTAGATGTCAGTTTTGGCCAAGAAATCAGTTTATGAGGATTTTTTTAGTGGTAGAATAAATTTGAAGGATAAAGAGAAAAAATTTTGGAGTTTGATTGATGGATTTGATTATGTAAATATTTTTTCCATCATAATTGAATTTAAGAATTTTCAAGTTAAAATTTGAGATGATGCGTAATTTTAAGTATATTAAAGATTGACAATTTCTATTATGTCAATAATTTTCTTAGTGGTAGTTGAATTCAGAGATATTCAAGCTAAAATTTGAAGAAGATGTGCAATTTTAAGTATACTAAAGATTGTTGGATTCTACTATGTCAACTTTTTTCTTCATCAAAGTAGACTGGAGAGATCTTCAAGTTAAAATATGAATATGATGTGTGATTTTAAGTATACTAAAGATTGTTGGATTCCATTATGTCAACATTTCTTTTCATCATAGTCATTTCAGGCATCCTCAAGTTTGATGTGTAATTTTAAGTATATTGAAGATTGTTGGATTCATTATGTCAACATATTTCTTCATTGTAGTCTAATATAAGAATCCTCAAGTTAACATTTGAAGATGATTTGTAATTTTTAGTATATTGAAGATTGTTGGATTCCATTATGTCAATTTTTTTTTTACCATAGTCATTCCGGGAATCCTCAAGCTAAAATTTGACGATGATGTGTAATTTTAAGTATATTGAAGATTGTTGGATTTGATCATGTCAACATTTTTCTTTTCATGGTAGAATCTAGGAATCATCAAGCTAAAATTTGATGATGATGTGTAATTTTAAGTATATATTGAAGATTGTTGGATTTGATATGTCAACATTTTTCTTTTCATGGTAGAATCTAGGAATCCTCAAGCCAAAATTTGAAGATGATTTGCAATTTTTGAGTATTGAAGATTGTTGGATTTGACTATTGAAGATCTTTCACTAAAATTTGAAGATGGTTCATATTCTTAAGTATATTTAATAAATTTCTAATATTTTAATTATAATAGTAACTAGCATAAGAGATTAAGGTATCATAGTTAATTTTTAAATAGAATGTCATCATATTGTTGATAGATCTTATCATAATCTAATTGTACAATGATATAATAATATGATCTAAAATGTTGAAAAATATTCACATAATTTTTATCACAAGCATTTTTCATCAACTTATTTATTTTTTAAATTTTAAATACTTTAAACAAAACAATCATATATATTATAACACTTATATTTATTGTTTTTTCTAATTTTCAATATTAATTGTTTAGCATTTACTTGATTAAATAAATTACAATGTATAATATAATTAATTTTCAATTAGTTTTGTAAAAAATAAAATATTATACTATGTATTTTAATTGATATTTGTTGTCTTAAAATATTTGAT
This sequence comes from Chamaecyparis obtusa, assembly GCA_027943335.1. Taxonomy (NCBI): domain Eukaryota; kingdom Viridiplantae; phylum Streptophyta; class Pinopsida; order Cupressales; family Cupressaceae; genus Chamaecyparis; species Chamaecyparis obtusa. The sequence goes on along the minus strand of BSBK01005157.1, from coordinate 147,662 downwards.
ATCTTGTAAATTGTTTCTTTTGAAATTTTAAAAAATAAATTGTAAATTATTTTACGCATGCAAGGTAGACAAAACAAATAATTTCACAACTACTATTTTTTTTAATGATTGTTACATTAATACATTATGGCATAAGTGGGAGCCTTCTAGACTTTAATATATGTGGTGGTCTTTATTTTACATATGTTGAAATAGACATTGTGATAACAGAAAGATATATTATATAAAGTTGTCTTTGGACTCATTACATAAAGAAGAGTGATTTTTATTTAAATTTATGATAGTGATATTAATTTTTAAAAATAATTTTATTACAATTATTTTAAATATGAAAAGTAAGAAAAAATATTGGAATAGAAGAATTTACAAGAGGAAAAATATTGGAATAGAAGAATTTACAAGTACTAAATGATATATATAAATGAGCCTTGTAGACTTCAATGTATGGTGGTGGTCTTTATTTACAAAATATCTTCATTAGAAATGATTTTATATATAGAGAAATTGACAAGTGATAAAGAAAGGCATATTATATAAAGTTGTCTTCATCAATAAAATCATGGACATTATTTTTTATAATTGTTATTAGTATATAATTATGAAAAGGAGAGTATTTTTTACTTAAATTTATAATAGTGATATTAATTTTAAAGATATTTTTATTACAATTTATTTTATATATTCAAGGTTAAAAAATATTGGAATAGAGGAATCCACAAGTATTAAATGAAGTTATATATGTGTCTGTGTGTGTTTGTGTAGAAAATTTGAATTCAATACTATTTAGGTGCCTACAATATGACTTTGTCACTAAACCAAATGTCCATGAAGCTATACTAGCACTTGAATTCAAAGGAGGTACAAGGATTATGCCAATAGTAAATTATATAAGTCAATATATTAGAGAGATACAATTCACATGTACATAAAAGACACATTAATTTAATTTACAATGTTTCAATATATTTATCTTTTTTTTTTAAAGAATAAAATAATATAAAATTTAAAAATATATTTGTGAATGTGTTATTTGAAGTGACATATAGAGATGTAGAGAGAGCATGACATGTTGAGTAAATAAAAAAGAGAGAAAAAGGAGAAAATAAATTCTCTCATCGACAACTATGTTCACTTTTTTTCCTCTAAATGGGTGAACATTTTTTATACTTTTTAAAGCTTAATGGAAAGAGACACCACCCTTCACTTTTATGAAGGGATGAATTTACCTACAACCTTTTTTTAGATTATTTATAAAACTCAATACAAATTAAGTATTTATTACGTTGCAATCAAACATGATAATTAGTAGGTCACCTATATGCTTTAGACTTAATTCAACATTATCTTTTATTTATATTAGATATATTATATATTTAATATTTATTGGTATTTCCTTTATAAGATCTATACTATTTTTATTTTGATATTTTTTATGTTATATTTAACATATATTAACAAGTATAAATATGATTTTAAGATGATTGATATATAATATAATTTTTACATACAATATTAATTAAAATAAAATATATATATATATATATATATATAGATATATATAATTAATTTATTTAATTAAATATCATTAAATATATTTTTTTATAGATAATATTTACAAATAATATAATAACATGTCAATTATATTACATAGATTGTAATAATATAGACTCACTTCTAAATCACCCCTACTTTTTTTGTTAAATTACTAACTTTGTCTTGATTAGAATTTTCACAAAAGACATTTTAGTGGTATTGTAGAAGATTTGAACTCAATATTATCTAGGCTTGACATCAACACAAATCTTAATAGGCAACACGAAATATTTTGTGTCCAAAAGAGAACCCTCACCCCTTTTGTTTCCAATCCTCCATCGACTCTTGATGAAGCATAGTGAAGGGGTGCAACCAAGGAAATTGTTTGGATACCAAGGTCGTGGGTATAAATGAAGAAAATAAAAATATAAGTTTGTATTTTAGAAAAATATAAGTTTGTATTTTGGAATAAAAAATAGTTTCCTTATTAAACAAGACGTCACCTTTTTAATATAGCTTATATCAAAATAGACAACAAAAATCTAAAATGTATATGTTTCCCCTTTGTTCTATTATTTTTGTATCAATGTTATTAATGGTAGTCCATCTTTTACTTTCATGTATGAGAGTAAAATTTTATTGTTGTTTTTCTTCAAATAGAGCACCCTAGTATGAAATAAATTAGCTAAATGTTTATATTCAAATGTTCTACCATGCTATTATATTTATATTCACCTAAATAAATTTAGTTTTCTAAGTAATAAAAGTGTAGTGATTTTATGAAGCTAGATCAACAAGGTAAAGAGTATTGGTTTTATTTGAATGAGAGTTTTTTCTTGAGTTTTTCTTAGAACTTTTTGTTGTTGGAAAGTCCAAAATCTATATCAAAAATATTTTATGTGGAGAGGTTCATCAATGGTAGTGGAGGATTGTTTCTATGTTGTTAGATGAGAAATAATAATAAGAATAAGAAGAGCATGGGAAAATAAATTCAAAATCTTCTTACAAATTTGTAAGGTTTTCCTTCTCATGAAAAGGTTGAGAGTAGAGGTCAACTTTTATTTTCTGAGGTACATTGTGATTAATAGCCTCTAAAAATTTAGTGATATTTTTCTGAGATAGTCAAAGAAAGAGCTAGAAAATGTAAAAATAATGCTTCACAAATCTGAGCATTTCATTGATAAATTTACCAAACTACATTTTTGCGACTAATTACTCTACACTTGCCTTCGACACTTTAGTGATTTTTTCATATTAGAGTTAAAATTGTCACTCTTGCACTTACTATGGTGAAGATTTGGGCTTTGCAAAACTTTGCATTGGTTGGGTCAAGATTTTAGATTTATTAAAGATGTTATTTTTGGATATTCAGATTTTAATTTTGTAAAAGTTTTATATGTTGGGATGAAGATTTAGAGATCAAAAGTGTAAAAGAATGCATGTTTTAGGGATCAAGATTTGGGATGTTTTGTGCTTTATTTGTTTAAGTAATAAAAATTAATATTTTTGTTTGTGTCTTTGACCATAACTATGTCTAAGGAATTAAATTTTGGTATTTGGTTATTTGAGATTTGTAGTTCTTGTACCATCCTAAAAAGTAAGCACCCTTATTAGGTGCTCATTTTTAGCATCTATGGGTTCCCACATTGATTTCACATCTTTCTATCCCTTTTTCATCTTTCAAATCAATACTATTTGTTCAAAAATCAAGAACGGCTCTAATTTCTATGCATGACTTCTCATCTTCCATCCATTTGAACATAATTCATTTCACACTTAGGTCCTTCACATACTTTTTTGGATCTTGGGATTTATCCTAAGCTCCTGATGGTTTACAACCTCCAATACCCTTGCTAGTGCGTAGTCCCGAAGCCATTTCAAAATTGGCCTCTTAGGGACTAGGCTGAATTTGGCCTAGTCCTAGACTAGGCCGAGTCAAGTTGGCCTAATCCTTTAAGGTTCATTTTTGGTGGATTTGGGCCCAATGCAAGGATGTTTCCTTTGGGGGTTTAATATAGGTCAAATTTATAAATTTGGGCCACTGAAATGTGCATAAAAGGAGACCTAATCCTCTCATTTTGACATCCATTACATACCTACATCTCATCTTCATGCAAGCATTATCAATCAAGCTATTGTGCATTCAAGGAGTACAAGAGATCATTCAATCCCATCAAGCATTCGATTGCAAGGAATCCATTCAAGCATTTCAATTCTTCTTCTTCTCTTTCTTCTTCAATCCAACATTGTGGAAAACTACAACATTCATCATTCAAGGGTTTGGTTACATGATTTCCTATTGGGTTTTCTAGACTCCAAGATATTGCATCAACACTTGTTATCATATTCAAAGAGGCATTATATTATTGAGGTATAAGGTTTAATTTATGTTTCATATCTATAATACATTTCCTCATGCAATTTCAATTTCATTTCAAGGTTAATTCCTATACAGGAGCTAGACCAAGGAAAGCCTCTTTGCAAAAAAAATTCCCCTTTTTTCTTATGTGAAAGAATAGGTGGCACAATTTTGGATCCAAGTTTTCAGGATTTAAGAACCATCGATTGATCCTCTATAGAATTCATCAATTTTTATCCTTCGAGGACTAGGTCAAATTTATAGGACTAGGACAAATTGATTTGGCATGTTCCTAAGAATATGAAATTTTCATGATAAGAAGCTATAGGTCTTACAATCTAAGATCTCGGACAACTCCTGATTCTGACAGGTTTCTGACAATCAATTGCATATCTTAAGTTCACTTGTCCTCTTGTAAAAATCAAGGTGAGTACATCATCCTCATTTTCCTTTAGCACTTACTTTGGTACATCCAATCTGATATTACATCTTGTTAGAAATCATTTCTTTAGTTAGAAAAAAAGCATATTTCTTTCATTTAATAAGACTTTCTATCCATATAGGGAATACCTAGACCCCCCTTTACCTAGATCTTGCATTTGCACCACTTTATCCTTTTGGGTTCTGCAAATCAGGTTTGGTTTAAATGTGGGTTTAGTATTATAATGTACATATAAAGTGGGGGTCTACCATTTATCACCATTTCCTATATCACATTTTAGTGAGCCCAAATCTTCCATGCATTATACTTTCTCATTTGGTAGTTAGATCTTCTTTGTGCATTGATCCTTGCAATTACATATCTGCATCTATTTTTCATGCATTAACATTATATTGCTACAATCTATACATTTAGATATTTTGGTAGTTAGATTCTCTTTGTATGCATCTAGATATACTTCATATACATTATTCTATCACATTTTTACTACATCCTACATATTCATTGATTTGAATGTACTTTTTTCTTTCTTCTCATGTTTCAAAAGTTATTTAAGGAATTATCTCAAAACCATTCTATCACTTTTGAGATCAAACAAAATCCTCCTATTAAATTTCCTTTATAATATGTTACCACCAAAAATAATCAATTTAAGGTATGTGATGCTTCTTTTCCCTGTCTTCTATCAACTTCTAAGGATATATTGGAGCAAGAAGATGATTTTAACCTTTGTCTTAATGATCTTCCTCTTTGGGGAGGAGAGTTGAGAATTCATGTCAAATATTCTCCTCATATAATCCTTATCTATGAGGATACTTTGGTTAGGGATGATACTTCACCTTTCAATTCATCTCTCTTTACAGATCCTCCCTTAACGAACTATGACTATTCCTCTTCTACAATGTGCTTTATTTATAGAGATATTCCTACCCTTGATGATTCTCCTATTTGGGATGAACCATTGGATAATGACATGGATTACTCTCTCCCTCATGAAGAAACCTTCAAGAAGATGATACATTGGTTGACATTTCTTCTACTTCCTCTATAGATGATGCATCCACATTTGATGTTTCTCCTTCTAAGACATACCCCCTTTATGAAGATATTTTAGAGAAAGAGGAAGACATTATAAACAATTTCCTTAATATCACCTTACCTTAATTTGCAAATCCTTCTAGATATTAAGTATTAAATGAAGTCCCTAATCCCTATTCTAAGGACATCTTGGAAGAAGAGGATTATATCATTACTAATGTTCTCCCTTCTAGTCATCAACTCATGAACAATCAAGAGCTTGATCAAGTCAATATTATTGTTCATACTCAACCTACAATAGTCAGCAAGCCTATGATAACCGTCAAAGAATGCACTCAATCAATTTCCTTTCAAACTCCTAATTGACCTATCATCACTGTTAAGGCTTATCCTCAACAATCAACCCCTCAAAATTTCAAACTCCAAACAAGCCTATTATAACCATGAAAGGAAAACCTGAGTCATTTCAATTTTATTTTAATGATTATCATGTGGTGGCTTTGTTGGCATAACTGATGCTAATTGATGTTGTGATGGTAAGTGATTTATGGAGTTTTCATGGTATAGATTTGATTACATGATGATCAGTTATTGAGTTGTCATTGATATCAAGTATTGACCTACTATTTCTAGTATGTTGTTGAGTATAAGATTGATGATCAAATTGGTGTGGTAAGTTTCAGTTGTAGCGATCCATATGGGAGATTCAAAAATGTCTCAAAATGTTAAATTCATGACCACCACTATTGATATTGATCTATAAGAAAGTTATGATCAGATGAAGTATAACAATGTAGTTCCAATAGAATAGTTAGTGATATAGGCAATGGGTGATTTGATTGGTTTGTCAAATATTTTTTGTGTCTTGTAATGTGGTTATAGGATATGGTGGCTAACAGTGTTTTATGTTATGATTGCAATCACAACTAATATGGATGACCATAGTGAAGGTTAGATGACTGGTGAGAAGAGTCAAAGTTGTTAATAGGTTGAATTATTTATGTTCTTGAGCGATTGTTGCGAAATCTTTGACTGGTGATTGGTGAAGATGTTGTGGTGATTTTGGTTAAGTCATTCATGATCTAGTGATGCATCTTAAAGATTAGAGGTGATGATCTGACATCACATTGTTCGATGCTAGCATGTAGAGAAGATTCTAGATGAAGGTTGTGTGTGGTTGAAATGTGTTTGACCCTTGGACATAAATTTCTATGTAAATCATTGTGATGGCCAATGCAGTGTTGGAGATTTATGGTGTATATTAAATTTTATTGTTTAATGAGTTGGATTCCAGCAGGGAGATTAAAAGTTAAATTGTAGGTCGTTTAGGGTAATCTTAAGGCGGTGAAAAACTTAAAGGCTTGATAAAGAGTATATATTGAATAAAGATGAGAGTTTTTATTATTGATCATATGTTGAGATAAGTGTGTTAAGAAGTGATTATGTACTTTAGTGGAGTTAATCAAGCAAAGGTAGTGATATTCTACAGATCATTGTTCTTGTTGTTTCCTAAAAGTTACAACAATCAAAATACCTTAATCAGGTGGACCATAGAAGGTCCCTATTGTAAATCCTCTAACAAGGTGGAACATTAGTTTTTGTTTAAAATCCTCTAACAAGGATACTCTTAACAGTGTAAAGGTTCTAATAAACCTAAAGTTAAATCCCTTAATTGGGTAGCACCTAACGATTCTATTGTAAACTCCTAAAAGGGTTAAGCTCCTCATAGGGTATACTTAAGAAAAGTACATCATTTAGTGGGTACTAATCCCCACTGTAGATTTTTCTTGATTTGGGTTTCCACATGATAAATATATGTGTCATGTATTTCAATTATTTTGTTGATGTTCTTATGGCTATGATTTTCATTTTCTTCTATTAAAGTGAATCTTGTGAATGTTGTTATAAAGTTTAGGTGGTTGATAAAGTTAGAAAATTGGTAGATAATTGATTCACCCCTACCCTCTCATTAATCTAATCTTAGGATTAATAGTCTCACATCTATCATATGAGAAATAATCCTCAACCTACTAATATGGTTATTCCTACTTCTCTCCCACCTTCTCAACCCTCATCCACCCCATCTTCCTTAACATCTTGTAAAGGAGTATGATTTGGTAGATAAATTACGTAATAGCCCTGCCAAGACATCTCTTTGGAAACTTCTTCAAACTTATCCTACATATCATGAAGCCATGCAAAAATATTTAACAACTCTTCCAATTCCACCACCTAATAAAGATAACATCAATTCCTTTTTTCAATGCATGCATTCTTCTCCTATCCCACCTCAAATTATTTTTACTCATGATGATTTACCTTCTAAAGAAGTCCAAGATGATATTATGCCCTTATGGTAGTTGTCCTTATCAATGGAAATCTTAATCATTGGACATTATTTTATAATGGGTTTGGACTTAATATTTATAGTATGGACATGTTGAAAGAGATCGGAGATGATGTTTCAACTATTAAAGTTGATTACATTCCTATTTGTGGCTTTGACAATATTTCTATGAATACATTAGGCATAATCACATTACCTATTAAAGTAGGTCTGATTATTCTAGACACTCCCATTCATGTGATGCATGGACCTCTTAATTACAACCTTCTTTTGGGTAGACCTTGGTTACATGCTATGCATGTTGTTCCTTTCAATATTCATAAAAAGTTCAAATTTATCCATAACAATTTGATGTACACAATTATAGAAGATGATAGACCAAATATTTTTTTGCATATAAAATCAAAAAATAAAATAGTGTCTATTTAAGAATAACAAGATCAATAACCTAAGGATGATACTCCTACTTGTGTCTTTTTTGATAATGATTGGGGATCCTTATATTTCAACCCAACTTATATTTGTGAATACAAAGTTTCAACATTGAAATTTATGCAATCTAAGCCTCATAAAGATTCCAACATCACAACTCCTTTTTCTAATGAGATTAGTAATAATTTTTTCACTAGTTCCATTCCTCACAAATTGTTAGAAACTATTAAACCTGATTGTGATGACATAGTGACTAACGAAGCTCCATTAACTCTTTCTGATATGACTTCTTGTTATGACCTTGGTTATCATTTGTTAGAAAAATACAGATTCAATGGGAACAAATGTGGAAAATGTGAACAAGGAATTTAGGTTCCCTTACAAAATGAGGGACATGGACATTCTTATGGATTAGGATTTAATCCTTACAAGCATCCACAAGGAGTTACTATTAACACCATAGTGAATCCCAATTCCAACCACAATTCAGGATGTACGCAAAAAAGTGTTGAGAATAGTGATAAACCTATTGAAGCATTTGGTTTTGAGTCTCCTTCTTTGTCCATATCCTCTCCTTCATCATCTAACATTTCTTCTACATTTAACTTTAATAAAGAAATTATTTTGTCTAAACTTCTTTGAGCTAAGGTGATTACTAGGCCTAAATGGAAAAAGAAATGTAGTCAACATCTTATGACTCTTCCTTTCTATATGTATCATCGATATCATGATCACTCTACTAATGAATGCCAATATTTACATTACAAAATAAAAAAACTCATTGATAATTCTATTATTCACATAACATGTCGCAATGAGTTATTTTGCAATACTAATTCCTCTAAATAACATCTAAGTTCCTATTATGTTTCTCCACACTATGTAACATTATTAGCCTATTCCTTGGGGGATCATTTTCATGCATGGTGTAATATGTTTTGTGAGTAGCATAATAGGCCCCCTTATCCTTGTCCCCACACTTGGGGGACAAGGGTATTCTATCAATCTTTCTCATTCTTCTTCAAGGATCCACGTTTTCCTTGGTTAAGTGATATTTGTTTACTATGCAATATCCAATATTACATAGATATGTTTGTTTACATCAAAGATTCTCTTCTATATAATAGGTATGCATCCTTGATCATAACTACTTCATTGTTCGCTATTGGGTTTCCATGGTAGACAAAGCTCTTACCTTGGAGAATAAATGACGTGTCATCTTTCAGAAAGATCTATTTTAAGATTTATTGCATGTTATCTCTTTAAATTCATCCATTCCATGACCTCATAGGAGTTGTGACCTCTTTGGTTTGGATTGGGTGTTTCTTTTGCATACTATCTTGGTGTTAAAATTGCTTCATCATTGTTCTTCTTTTCTTTAAGATGACCAAATAGTACTTATTTTTCCATCAAAAGGGGGAGCATACATACAACCTCCCTTGCACATTTTTAAATAGTATACAACCCATCCTCATGGATATGATGGATACTAATATCCATCCATGAGGTACATGCATACAACCAATCTTAAAGGATATGATAGATAGTATCATTTATCCATGGGGTGCACATGCAAACAATCTTGATGAATAGAATAGATACTACATCTATTCATGAGGGTTCAACACACACACATAGAAAAAGTCACCATTCAATGCAAAGACACTTTCAAATTCACATTTCCAAAGCTGAGACACACACTGACAAAGCCACTAGTAGGCACAACATTTTCAAGGTAGATTTGACTAGTATAACACAATTTTCTAGACCATAAATCCTCCTTCCTCTCTCTTCTCTCTCTCATGGATCAACTAGAGGAACATAATTTCTTAGCATGTATCATCCATGATTGTCTTGATCTCTCCTCCATGGATCCATAGAATAACACACTTTTCTATTGGATTAGATCATGGAGTCTTACCTTATCTTTGATGTATTCTCTTTCTCTTTTTAGGTGACCACTTATGCTCTTGCAATAGCTTTCTGAGTATGATAGTAATGGTTGAGACATTTTCTCTAGCGAAACTAGTTGGATTCAAATCTTAGTAAGCTCCATGAGTTTATTGTTTCTTTTTGTATCCATGCATATGGATGTACAAGTTAAGATCCTTGGTTTGGGGGCTTATGTCCTTAAACTTAGTGATGTATTATCTCCTTGCATTTTTCCCATGATCTTCATCTTTCTCTCTCTTTCTTCTATTTTACCATGAGCATGAGGTGGACTCATACTCCTACCAAAGTGGGGGATAAATGTACCATCCTAAAAAGTAAGAACCCTTATTAGGTGCTTGTTTTTAGCCCCATTTTAGCATCTATGGGTACCGACATTGATTTCATGTCTTTCTAGCCCTTTTGTATCTTTCAAATCAATATTATTTGTTCAAAAATTGATAATGGATCTAATTTCTATGCATAATTTCCCATCTTCCATCCATTCACATAATTAATTTCACACTTAGGTCCTTCACATACATTTTTAGATCTCTGAATTTACCCTAAGTTCCTAATGGTTTATAAACTCCAATACCCTTTCTAGCACCTAGTCCTGAAGGCATTTCAAAATTGGCCTCTTAGGAATGAGGCCAAATTCAGGCTAGTCCTTTGAGGTTTATTTTTGGTGGCTTCAGGCCCAATGTAAGGATGTTTCCTTTGGGGGTTTAATCTAGGTCGGCTTCATGAATCCAAACCCCAAAATATGTATAAAAGGAGACTTATTCCTCTCATTTTGAAATCCATTACATACCTACATCTCATTTTCATGCAAGCATTATCAATCAAGTTATTGTGCATTCAAGGAGTTCAAGAAATCATTCAAGCCCATCAAGAATTCAAGTGCAAGGAAGCCATTCAAGCATTTCAAGTGTTCTTCTTCTCTTTCTTCTTCAATCCAACATTGTGGAAAACTACAACATTCATCATTTAAGGGTTTGGTTTCATGATTTCCTATTGGGTTTTTGTAGAGTCCAGGCTATTGCATCAACACTTGTGATCATCTTCAAAGAGGCATTGTATTTTTGAGGTATAAGATAATTTATATTTTAGATCTAGATTATGTTTCCTCATGAAATTTAAATTTCATTTCAAGGTTAGTTCCTATATAGGGGCTTGACCAAAGAGAGACCCTTTTCAGAATAATTTCCCCTTCTTTCTTGTGTGCAAGATTAGGTGGCACAATTTCAGATCCAAATTTTTGGGTTTAAGTGTTGGATTAGGTATGAAAAGGTGAGTACTGAGACGGGAGGGGTGAATCAATACTTTAAAAAACTTTTAAACTAATTAAACTTTCATTTTTAACCATTTACTGAATCTATAGCTTTTGCATGCATCTCATAAAACATACAACAGATAACTCATAACAGATATTTTGGTATTGCAAAAATCCTTGTTAGAGGATAAAAACTATGGCAGGGATGGCACCCACAAGACTTCACTACTACAGTAAATTTTTTATTAAGTTAGAGCTACAATATTTAGCTATTTCTAATAGCATACCCTGCTAAGATTATTAACTTGGTTAAGGGTCTTAAGACTGCTAAGTCTACCTTGTGAAAGGATTTTACAAGTCTAATCTAAGAATCATACCTGGTTAAAGGATTTACAAAATAAGATTTGTTAGGATATTCTCGGTTAAGAGACATTATAATTTTGATTACTCTCTAATTAGTAACACAAACTTGTCTATAAAACTTGCATCAATCATATGCATATCAAACTCTTTATGCTCAATAACTCATTACCTCATACTGTGTACTAACACTAAAAATTGAGTACTCAGTAGATTCACTTTGAATCGCAATTAATTTTTGTTCTACATTGCTTTGTTACTCGGTGGCTTCTCTACTCACCAAGTTCTCTGTAATCTCTTCTCATACATGCAATCCTCCTTTGTGCATGCATGGTGATCTTTACACTCTGATTCATTTAAATATAATTCTATAAGCGGTGCTAAGTGTTCTAGAATCATCTCTACAAGTAGTGATAGCATTGTTTACTCCTCCAATGGATATTCCATAATTAATTCTCATGATTAGATCTCACCTTGTAATCATGTGTAATCATTATGTTTCAATCTCCAATGTCCTGTCATACAATATCCTCAAGATTTGTAAACCATTTTTTGTTCGGTGTCCAGGTTTAATGTATCAAAAGATTATCCTTGTGTCAGCCTGATGTGCTTAGTAACACATTTTCCTTTAACTTAGTAAATGACTCCTCTTCTTGGTTCAATGCTCAACTCCACCTTGCTTAACTTCACCTTGCTTAGTGCCTAAAATTTCTTTTCTTTTACAGAAATTTCTTGTTCCTTTATTTCTTTTACCAAATAGCTTTTCCTTCTTTACCGACTTGTCTTTCCTTCATTATCGAATGAATTTGACAAATAATATGACTTCCTCATAACTAATGAAAACCAAAATAACTCTTAGGAGTATCAATCTCTCCCTTTGGCATTAGTTTGGTACGTTTGTTAAAAACTTCAAAGTCATCAAGAAAATTTCAAAATTTTGTCCTTGTTAAAATTATCCATTCAGCTATCCATTCCTCGGTAAACATATTACTCCCCCTAAAGTATTACTTCCTGAATATATCTTTTAACATATCTATTCATCCTTCTTATGTATACATGTCACTATATTTATACATATTTTCCATATGTGTTATATATTCCCCCTTTTAACATAATTTCCCCCTTTTTTTAAAAAAAATGCCAAAATAAGAACTTACTATTTATCCAATTTGGGGATTTTTTCAAAAATAGATTTGTACTTGGCTTCAGCATCCTTTAGTGATGCCTTCCATGTATCCTTAAGTTTCTGCAACACTAGGATTTGTTCACTTAAATCAGCAGTTAAGCTTACCATGTTGTCCATAGCACTAAAATTTGGTATACTGACTAAATATTTTGCCTTGAGTACAAATTTTCTAAAATAATGAAAGAATTGATTGCAGCTCATTCTCAATTTCATTTACTAACTCAGAAAGAGTTACATTATCTAATGCAACTGATTGAAGGAGCTCTTCAATCAATGCAATATCCATCTTCTTCTTGTGTACTTGCATCATGTATTATGATGTGTTAGTACCAGGAAGGTTTATCTGACTTACCATTTCTCTCAATTGAATATAAATATCTCCTTTTTCATTTATTGTAGCCTCAAGTACAATCTCATTCAAAATTCCTTTTACTTGTTCTAATGCATTAGTTTTCTGCTTCTTTGGTATCAGCTTGTCTTATGAAACTTTTATTTTCAGTAGATCTCTGAACTCTGAGAGTTCCTTTGGGCTCAAGGTTAAGATATCAACCTTAGGAATAACAATAGGTTCACTGATATTGACCTCTTTTTCATATTTCCTTTTCTTTTATTTTCCTTTAGAACTAGATTCCTTCTTTGCATCAGATTGAGTAGATGTATCTTCTGTCTTGTCTTCTTTTTCTTTATTTTTCTCTTCCTCTTTCTTCTCTTCCTTCTTCTCTTTTTTCTCATCATTATTCTCTTCCTCTTTTTATTTTTATTTCTCTTTTTCTTGTTCCTTCTTTTTCTCTTTGGTCTCGGTAGGAGTTACAGATTCTTGATTTTGACCTTGTGCAATTTTAGTCTCTGTTGTCTCCTCAGTTTACTTCGTGGAAGTCTCTTGTACTAGATTGGTAGGGGCATCAACTTCAATAGGTACATCCCTTGTTACCTCTGAGATAACTTCCTCTATCTCAGGAAAATTTAAAAATTGTTCAATTATAGTATCTTCTGTCAACAACCTTGCCTTAAGAGAATCATCAACATTCATTTCCTTTATTTCTATGGCCTTGATTGCCATGATGTCTTCATCTGATTTGATTGTCTCATTAGGGTCTTGATCAATTATGTCTTCAATTATTACTTCTTCTCCATTTGTTGTCAAGTCAATTCGATTAGACTTTCTCTTTTTCTCTTAAATCTCTTTAGTTGTCGGTGGATCAATAGAGAAAATCTTTCTCGAAAGATCATTGATGTCCTTTTGGACTTCTTCAAGCTTACTGACCATGATGCTCAATGCTCTTCCCTTTACTCGAAATCTTTTTTAGTATTCTAGTAAGGTTTTTTTTATTCCTTTCTTTGTTAGGTCTGGAATAGTAATTGCTAGGGACCTCTCTCTCTCATTTCTTTCTCAACAACTAGAGCATACTTCCATCTATGATCAATTTTTTGACATAATTATCCTTCAATATTCAGTGCCACTTCAATAGGTACTATTCTGAATTTGTGTAAGGTGGCAATGAAAACCTCTTTAATTTTACTTTTATCTTCATTTTTCCTCTTTTCATACTTCAACTATTTCATAAACGAATATCCTCCATATTTCTCAAGTGTCTTGAGCAATTCATCAAGAATCTTCCCTTTACTTTGTACAACCTTAAATTGTGATAGGTCATTAGATTCTATGTCACTCTCTTTTTGTAGCTTCAATTTCATTCTAGGCCTTCCATTAGCCTTATTTTCTCTGATGTAAGTTTTTGTTTTAACTGGTTCTACATCTGCTTTCTTCTTTTCTCTCGATGTGGAGGTAGACCTTGTAGATGGTCTACAATTGATTAGGCTAGGGGTCTCTTTCTTTACTCTTGTCTTCTTCCCCTTGTCCTCTGATGGTTCAAAAAGATCTTCATTAGACTCAATACCCAAATTCTCTGACAAGTTATTTATCATTCTTCTTATCTTTTTGATTGCCTTAGGTATCAATATACCTATCCCGATTTTCTCTTTCACTTCCTCAAATGTTCCATACTGAGTTGAACTTATGTCAACTGGTTTCTCTAACAGTCCTTTAATTTGAATAAATTAGCATCAATTTTCATCTCGTATCCCATAGGTCAAAACCACTCAGTTCTTGGCTCCACAACTCTTATGATACATATGTTAGTATCCACTTCAAAACATATTTCATCTTTATATTCTTCTACTAACCGAGGTGGAATCCTGAATATTTTATGCATTCTTGCTTGAAATTTACTAAAATAATCATTCATGACTACATCAAAATTATCTCCTATAATTTTAATATACTCATTAATTTGATAAACAATCAGTTTATCTTCTTTCCAAGTTACTTCACCGATTGTAGGGAAAAAGTTATGAAAATAGAAGAAAATACATACCAGAAGTGGAGAAAAATTCAAAGTATTGGAATTTTCTTTCCTTATAGTATTCATGTTGTCATTCAACTACTTCAGCAATATCTGACACAAATCTATCTTCATATCCTTCTTGGCAATCTTGTATGCTATGTCATCTACTCCAAATGGTACACTGTCTACCCGAGATGATTGAAATATTTGGTAGGATATGATGTTAGATACAAATCTCAATTCAGGGTCATCCATAGTAGATAACTTCAATCCTCTTCCATCCCATTTGGCTTTTGTAAGATCACATAGCTTGTTTTTATTAGTTTTCTTGTATGCCCTTGGTCTATCACTGACCAAAAATCCTGTGACTATATATAAAATATCCTTTGTGATCTTAACTAGTCCATCAAGCCACATGAACTGATCATGTACTTGGCTAAGTACTATCCTCATCCATTCATGTTTCAATACTATTAGCACATGCATAGTATGGACCAAACCCTTAGTCTACAAATGTGTGTGGTCATCTTTTAGTTTTCCATTTAAACACATTTTTGTATGATGTGTTGATTTCCCCTTGGCACATGTCTTCAATATTGAAATGAATGAAGGTGTGAACATCTTCAATCATTATAACCCTTGGTGGGATCAATGATAAGGCTCCAGCTTTGTCAATTTCTGCAACAATGGTGGGAGGTAGCTTGTACTTAGGATTCACGAGATCAATCTTCTCAACAATAATTGGTTTTTGTATCTAAGGTGCCATGTTGATCTCGAAAATGTTCTTTAAAAACTAGGGTTCCACTTGAATAGTAATTAGAATTTTTGAACGCAACTTGGTAAACACTAAAAATACCTTGAATACTCTTTGCAAATGCTTGAAATGCTCAAATGATCGCTTGGAATTGCTCAATGGTAGATTCTTAGTCAAATACTTCATTTGCTCACAAAAATCACAAAAATTTAAGGTAGAAATGAAATAGAATACCCTCTATTTATAGTTTTTCCTTGATTAGGGCTTCCAATGGCTATAAAATTTACATTAAATGCTTCTTACCTACTTCATTTCACTGATAAACAAACTACATTTTCCTTCACCAAATGGAACAAAAATAACTCATATACTTTACCGATCAAACTTATGAAATGTTAACTTCACAACTTATATCCAAATGCATCTTAGTATGTTGATATGGATCTTTGCACTAATTCTAGGAACCTATTTATGATAGAATTTAGGTTATCAAGTCCTACACATACCTTTGATTGATTAAGTGAATACAGGTGTACCCAATCCAATGGATGTGGTGCCATTGGCTATTCCAAGTTCTGTTCCATCATCTTGAGACTGCCTTCTCCAAGGCCTATTCATCTGATCTTTTATTTCATCAATATTAACTTGAGTCTTTCACCCAAATTTTCCTTGGTTGGGGCTTTACCTTGGTACCTACAGTCTTTGGCTAGGTGACCGACCTTGTGAGAGTGAAAACAAACCATTCCAGAGTTTCTCCATGATCTTCTATTATTCATACCATGCAACCTAAAGAAATTTGCAGCAAAGTGAAAAAATCTTCCACATGCAGTACAAGTGATTCTTGTATTATAATCCCATGGTATAGTTGGTCCTTTTCAGTTGTTTGCAACATTTTATCGGTTAGGGACCCATTTCTCATTTTTTCTTTGTTACCTACATTCTCCAGATTTATTACTATATCTCTTGTAGTTGTTACAATAACCTTCAAATCTTGGCTTCCTTGGATTGTTAGCAACTCTTTCTCTACACTCAAATTTTGTATGACCATATTTATTACAATTGTAGTAGTGACCACTAAAATTAGGAGTATTCAGTGAATTACCTCTTTTGCTCCTGCAAACATTTGTTTTGTGTCCTGGCTTCCCACAGTGGTAGCATGTAGGCTTCTTTTCCTTCAGTGGGATAGTAACATTATCTCAATTGGTTGCTTGATTGGAGGACTCACCCTTCTCGGTAGAGTTGTTTGCATTATATCCAAGTCCAGTAGTGTCTCTCAGTTTTCTTTGATTTCTTATATTTTCATCCAGAATCTTCAATGCTTCTTCATTTCTTTTCAAGACTTCATTAGCATCTTTCTTAGATTTTAGTTCAATCTTTAGATGTTCATTCTCATTTCATAGGTCAGAAATCTCCCCAACTCTCCTTGCAACTTCTTGATTTACACTGACTAGTTGATTTGTCAAGTTGTAGTGATTTTTTGTCAACCCCAATATTTCCCTATCTTTCTCATCCAGTCTTGTATTCAATTTTCTTCTCTAATCTTTAGCTATTATTTTGTCATCTTCAAGTTTTCCTTTTTGTTCTAGGATTTCACGCATCCTTACCGGTTGTGCTTCTTGATCTCTTTTCAATTCTTTCACCTAATCAGCTAGGTTTTTGTTCTTTTCACACAATTCTGATATTATAGCATCAGATTCATCAGACACGCTTCCCTCTGATTGTTCTTCAAGTTCTTCAACCTGATCTTGAGTGTCTTTCAATTGGTGTGCTAGCTCCTTCCTCTTATTGATTGAATGCAACAATTTTCTCCTTAATTCATCAATTTTTTCATTGACCATTCTCAGTTCCATTTCCATATTATCAATCACCCTTTCATACCTATATCTCTCCATTCCTCCAGATCTTTCCTCTCAAGTGATTAAAATTCTTAATAAGATACAATGCTCTGATACCAATTGTTGGATTAGGTATGCAAAGGTGAGCACTGAGAGGGGATGGGTGAATCAATATTGTAAAACACTTTTAAACTAGTTAAACTTTCCTTTTTAACCATTTACTAAATCCATATCTTTTGCATGAATCTCATAAAACATATAAAAGATAACTCATAACATAGATATTTTGGTATCGTAGTGTAATCACCTGAAAATGGACAAAGACAATTGAGTAATAAATCAAGGAAAATCAAAGAAAACCAAGGACAAGATCAAGTCAATTGAATCACAATGCATAATTAGCCAATCAAAATTAAAATCAAGTCTTAATTCAAGATAAATCAAAATTGAGAGCATTTTAATCAAGTGAAATCAAATCAAAGTGCAATTAATTCTATTAATTGTATAGTTTGAAATTAAAATACAATTCAACCCATTCAAGGGGTACATGGCTAAATAAATGAATTTAAATCAATTAATAAATCCTAATTTCTCTCAACAACCCAAAAGGAGAGGAAATTCGGTTAACCAATAGGATTTGAGAAAATGCATTCACATGGATCAAGCCAAATTCAATCTCAATCACTCAAAGTGAAAGAGAATCTTGTCCATTGATCTTGTCTTCTTGTCCCAAGATTTGAGGACACAAACTTTGCATTGTCTTCAAAGAGTGGAACAAAAAACTCAACCAAGGCTTAATCATGATCAACACAACTACACCCCCTACCTTTGCATAAATCTATAAAAGGAAGACCAAAATCCTCATAATTCATAACCACACATCTGAGAATTGCATAGAACCTCTTGCATTTTATAGCTAGAAAGGAATTTTAAGAGCTTAATTAGCATTCAATTTGAATATAATTGTTAGCTTTAGCTTAATCTTTATCATTTCTCATTCTAGGACTGTCATTAATGGTAGCTTGTTGAGAGCTTCACATTAACACTCTTAGATAGAGAGCCATAGGATGCTCAATTGATCTTTCATTTGCTAAATAGTTTCTATATTGTGGTTTATTTAGTTTCTATTTCATTTATTGTCAGGACTAATCCTATGAAGGTACATTTCCTTGTACACAAAATGGCACCCACCGTGGGGCAGGATGCTTCACTTTATTAAACGCTGAGAATTATTTCATTTTTATCAAATTTGTGCATGTTTAACTCAGGTTTTTCAGGAAAAAATGCTTTTGAGAGCTCAAAGGGTGCTTCTGCACATTTAAACGATGCTTCCTAGCACTGTTTCAACACTTTCATGATGAAGTAGTGCGCCTTTGCACTAATCCATGATGCTTTTAATCCTTCTATTTTCTATCTATCATTCTTACGATGCCTTTGCACGGAGCTGTAGCGCTTATTCCCTGACCCTTGAGTGCTTCTGCTAATTTCTTGAGCACTTTTACATCATTTTTACCACCTTTGATAGATTCTGCAATGCCTTTATTAGTTATTTGTGCACTTTTGAGTTTTACTGACAGAGTTGAAACAATGCTTTTAATCAGATTAGCAGTTCTTTTAAGTAGTAAAATAACACTTTTAAGCATTATAGAAGTGCTTTTGCATAAACTGTTAATTTTCACTATCTAACTATGGTAAAATGATTTGTATGACTTTGCAGGATGTCTGATCACAGAAAAGTGAGAAAACCAGAGATCAGATTCAACCAAGAAGTGAAGGCTTTGACTAAGAAAATCAAGAAGGATAATTTTGTTCACATCAATCAGTTCTTGAGGATTCACAAGAGGAGGAAAATCAAGTTTATGAGAACTATGTTAAAATTGTAGAAGCATATAAGACTAAGTTTGTATCACTTAATTGGATTTTCTTACCTTAATTCAAGTTTGCTCAAAATTTGTAACTAAGGCCTTAGATTCAATTCAAACTTTGCTTCTTCAATTTCATTTTTGGTCTCCTTCATTGTGGCTGTTGTTGTTGACTAACTTTGTTGGAGGAAAGCACATTGGAAAGGAACTATAGCCAAGATAAGATAAAAATGGAAATAATCACTCAAAAATTCCCCTAGCTTATGCTAGCTACAAGGAAAGGTAAGCCTCAAACTACTAAATATTTTCCCTTAAATTGTGGCATTGATGTATTTGAAAATCTAGTAATTACAAAACAGCCTATCTTTTTTTGGAAAGTTTAGCATTTAGGCCTATGCTCTTCACTTCTTCTAGTGAATCAAAATTCCAAAGGTGTTGAACTTTTTAATTAAGAAGAAAGGTTGAGGAAATCAAGCACATAAAATCAAAGCCCCTTGTTTGTGGATGAGAGTAGAAATACTCAAATCCCTATAGTTAGTGGGTGAGGAAATTGAATCGTGTTTATTGTGTTTGGGAAATTAAGGAAAAAATAGGGATATGATCTTCACCATTTGGTGAATCAAATTCCCAAAAACTGATTCTTAACTCCATTTCCTTGCTTTACATGAATATGCTAGAACATTAGTGGGCTTGCCTCCTGAGAAATTGTCTTAACAAGGCCGGTGAGAGGGACAACCCAAAGTGGGATACACTTGCTTTTGCTATGAGAATCCAACCCACTATAAAAAAAAATGCATATATCCTTAATGGGGTGTGTGACAAAAGGATTTTAAATTTTCAAACTTCCTCGAGTAGTCCTCATGGATTGCACAAAATTCTGATATACTGGTGGTGGGAAGCCCCTTAACATACTTAGGGGATGAAAGTTTAAGATCCATTTTGAACATAATCTATATTAAATCCTCGATAAAATAGCAAGACCACCTTTTTAGAGCCATGTTTACAAACCAAATCTTGAGCTAAGTAGGTGCTTGAAGTTTCTTTTTGTGCAAAACTTGTGACAAAATTCTTTCAAATCAAACATTTTGTGTTAGGGGGTAAAAAGAGACAAGTGAATGCATGATTGTTGTGTTTGAAATACATAAACAAGTGAGAGAGATATCCATTGAAAGTTCATCTTACACTTTTAATCTCTTCAATTTAAAATCAACAATTATAAAATCAAGGATCACTTCAAATCAAACCCTTGTTGGATGCCAGTTTCCATGCGGTCCCACACATATAGGGTATCTTTACAAGAAGACAACACTCTTGTTGCAAATGAAGGACAATAAGTTGAGTACCAAATTCTTTTCAAAGGTCCTAATCAAGAGTAAATTTTCCCAAACTTATTAAAAAAAAAGACTTGGAGAAATGGATAGAAACTTTGTGTATCATAATTACCAACAAGGAGGAAATAATCATAACATCAACAATGCCAACCATAATCCCAAAGAAACACTTGAAGAAAAATTTGAGAAAGCAACTCAAGATCATGAATTCCTATAGGTCATGGAGAAATTAATAGATAAGGATAGAGAGAA
Source organism: Chamaecyparis obtusa (assembly GCA_027943335.1). Taxonomy (NCBI): domain Eukaryota; kingdom Viridiplantae; phylum Streptophyta; class Pinopsida; order Cupressales; family Cupressaceae; genus Chamaecyparis; species Chamaecyparis obtusa. The sequence goes on along the minus strand of BSBK01005157.1, from coordinate 126,381 downwards.
ATTTTTCTTAAACCTAGCTCAAGTAGGAGTAAAGCTTCCCCATGATTTCAATATAGAACAACTTAAGAAAGACCAAGAGCAAGATAACCCCATGAATGCTATGACTAGGAAAATAAAGGCCTTCTAAGAACAAATTGATACCATGAAAAAGGCAACTGAACCTAAGGCCTTTTCTATTGAAGCTTTGTGTCCTTTCCCATTCGACAAAAGCTTAGTTATGGAACCTTTTCCTTTTAATACCATTTTTCCTAAATATGAAAAATATATGGGTAAAACAGACCCATAGGATCATCTAAGGGAGTTTTGTGCCTTAAGCATTGAGTTCATGCACAATCATACATACCTAATAAGACTCTTTCCTAGGAGCTTAGGAGGCCCCGCCATGGAGTGGTTTTCAAAATTACCCCAAGGAATAAAGACCTTCAAGGAGCTAGCCTCCAAGTTTGTGACCCACTATTCTTATAACATTGAGCATGAAATCATGATGCTCAAGTTGTGTGATACCAAACAAAAAGATGGAGAATCCTTCTTAGGATTTCTACAAAGGTGGAGGACCGTTTTCGCAAGGTATCCATGAAGTATCCCCAAGAAAGAGAAGATGGAAATCTTCGCAAACAATTTGACCATGGAAATGAATTATAGATTACAACTCCAATGTCCCCCAACATTTGAAAAACTTATCGAAAATGGGATCAAGATTGAGGAGGTATTGGTCAAGAGAGGTGAGATAAAATTATTTAAAGATAACAAATATAATAACACCAACAACAATAACAACAATAATTATGTGCCTAAATATGTCAATAATCAAGGGTCCAATAATTACAATGATAAATATAAGTCATGGATAAAGAATAACAACAAAAACCTTGTGAATGATGGAGTGGTGGAGGTTCACAACTTGAAGGCCACCCCTTTCACCTTACCATATGGAGCTAATTCTTCAAATAATGTTAATAAATCAAACAAAGCTCCGTTTAATCCTAATAATTCCAATAACAATTCCAACAATTCCAACAATAATTCCAATAATCCTTATAATAATGCTAATGGGAATAAGCCCAAATCCTTTTACTCCACTATTAACAAAAGAAAATTCACATATCTAGGTGAACTTTTGGAAAATGCATTAAGGACCTTGGTTGCCAACAAAATCATCACATTACCTGATGTGAGAGAATATGAGCCTCAAGTTAAAGCTAATTGGTAGAATGACTCTCATCATTTTGAATATCATCAAAATAGAGGTCATCCAACCAATGAATGCATGAGATTAAAACACTTAGTGCAAGATTTAATAGATAATGGAACCATCAAAATTGAAGGACCTCAAAACAATGAGGATCACACGGCCTTCAAGAATCCCTTTTTGAGCCATGAAAAGGGTGAGTCATCTAATGCTATTCAAAGTAAAAAAAAGGGCAATGAGAAAGTGAACTTTTCTCATACTTATGATAACACGATAAATACTCTAAGAGAAGAGGATAATAGCATAAATGTTGTTGTAATAAAGGATAAGTTAAGAGAAGCATCATCAAATGTTGTTACTAGGGGGCAAGCATAAAAAATTATTCTACCTACCAACACTCCTAAAATTGTGTTATCAAACCAAGCTTCAACCTCATCATCAAAACAATATAACTTGGTTGATCAACTACAAAGAACTCCCACTTAAATCTCTATTCTTGAGTTACTCAAATTGTCACCAACTCATAAAGACATTTTGGAGAAAGCCTTATTGGAAACCAATGTGCCTCTAAATTTGGAGGTAGATAAATTTCAAAATATGGTGGGACACCTCATTTCACCCCCTTGCTTATCATTTTCCGAGAAAGATGACATGTCCCTTAATCATCCTCAAAATCTGCCTTTGCACATAGAAGTCTTGATTCACAAGTATAGGGTGAAAAGAGTCCTTATAGATGGAGGAGCCGACCTAAACATTTGTACTCTTAGCCTAGTGAAAGCCCTAGGATTTTATGAGGAGGCTGTTGACCCTAAGAAAAAGATAACCATTAAAGCCTATGATGATGAAGAAAGAGCTTCCAAAGGATTCATAGTGTTATCCATAAGATTTGGTCCCATGAAAAAAGAGATTGTATGCCAAGTGTTGGATCTAAAGTTGACTTACAATATCTTGTTAGGAAGGCTATGGATTCATGAAATGCAAGCCTTTCCATCTACTTATCATCAATGCCTAAAATTTCCTTATCTAGGGCAGGAGATAATGGTAAGTGGGGACCTAAACCCTTTCCAATATTGTAACAAAACCAAGCCTATCAATGACTCTTTAGTCCCACACAATGTAGAAGGGTCTATACCTAATCAAATGGAGCAAGGGAAAATTTCTAAAGACATCCCATTATTAAAAGGAAAAGAAAAGTTGGAAGAGGAAATTGTTATTAAAGACACACCAAAAATCACTAACCTAACTACATCAACTAAAGGAAAAGAGAAGGTTAGTGAGGATAATATTATTAAATAATCAAAAGGAGACCATACCAAATCTATTCAAGTATGCACCAAAGAGGCTCATTATCAGAAAATGGACCAAATGATGAAGAACTTTGATAAGCAATGTAAAATAAAGCAAAAAGGCGTAGGTTTAATACTCCTTATCTATGATGGACTTACCCTTATCACCCAAGTCCTATGGAAGACCCTCAACTCTACCCCATAGATATAATGATAATTTTGTGAGGGAAATTACATCATCCTCCATGGATGAAGAAGACAATGAGATCCTAAACTGGTTATACAAAGATGAAGAATCAAGTGCACATGTCAAACATATTCAAAATATAAACATTCCCACACATCAATATGGGAAAGGGTTTCAAATCATGAAAAATATGGGATACAAAGGTCAAGGACCTTTGGGCACAAAGAATGAAGAACTCATTGAACCCATAGAAACAACATGGTGAGATACTAAAGAGAAAACATGATTAGGGTATCTTAAAGAAGGATACACTCAAAAACATTATCCCAAACTCCATGGTCAAATATTACAATTAGAATCTCATAGTGATGAAGATTCTAATGAGTGGGAATGGGAGACATTATTTGATGATTCATGCCATGATAAGGGTATTGATGTTATTCATACCTACACTACTGCCAAGGATAAAGGACCAATAGAAAAATCAAGTTCAAATCAAGCATCTAGTTCAAACCAAGTGGTTCTAAATAATGTGCCAAGCATAGAAATAGAGATAAATCAATGGGTAGGTGAACCTTACATACATTCATGGAGACCTACTATGGAGGAATCAAATGTTAGGTTTAATCCACACAAATTTTATCCAATGGAATCCTTAGAGGAGTCTAGTGAGGAGGACTTTGATCCTTCTTCTTTAGAACATTTAGAAGAGGCTCATGTTATAGACTTGCATGATACAATGTATGAGCCCTCTAACAAGGTATTAGCCTGAAACCCCATTGAAACAAACCCAAGTATTGACCCATTGACTCTCATACACCCAAAATTAATTGAATGGAATTCCATTTAACCAACTACCCTTCCAATCTTCTTGAATGACAACGTGGTGTCCCTATACCTTAACGCAGTTGAACCCTCTTCTCTCAGAGAATATCAAGAAGAATTGATCAAGCAGAGCATCCAAACTTTCAATTCGAGAAAAATTGAAAAATAAAATAAAAAAGGAAACAAGAAAAGAATCAAGTGTTGAAAACCACGTTTTGTCAACATTAGATCAAGAAGAAACAAATAAAGAAATAAAGGATGTTTCCAAAGGTGAAAACCCAACTGAGGCACCTAAGTAAGGGAGTTTGGATGCTCTACCAGAACATTATGAAGAAAGATCTTCAATCTTAATTGAGCCCACATAAAAGATAAATATTGGGTTAGAAACTAAGCCGAAGATCATCCACCTAGCAACATCCCTATCTAACGAAGAAAGAACAGAATTCATCAAATTCTTTAAGGAAAAACAAATTAACTTTGCATGTTTTTATGATGATATGTCAGGATTAGATCCAAATCTGATAATGCATCATCTAAATATCAAGGAAGGAGCCAAACCTGTTAAGAAAAAGTTAAGGAAGATGCCTCCACATATAGCACTACTTGTCAAAGTGGAATTAGAAAAATTATTGAAAGTGGGATTTATAAGGGCCATTGTTTATGCATAATGGATTGCAAATATAGTGCCAGTATCAAAAGTAGATAAATCCATCAGAATCTGCATGGATTTTAGAGACTTAAACTTGGCATGTCCTAAAGATGACCTCCCACTTCCAAGTATAGATGCCATTGTGAACCTAACAATAGGACACTCTATGTTTTCACTAATGGATGGATTTAGTGGATATAACCAGATAAAGATAGCACTAGAAGACCAAGATAAGACAACTTTTACATGTGCATGGGGTACTTTTTGCTAGAATGTCATGCCTTTTGGTTTGAAGAATGTTGGAGCAACCTATCAACAAGCAATGACCACAATATTTCATGATATGATGCATAAGTTCATGGAGGACTATGTGGATGAAATATTAGCCAAATATCACTCAAGAAAAGAGCACTTACCAATTCTAGAAATTTTTTTTGAAAGATTAGAGCAATTCAAAGTAAGGCTTAATCCAAAAAAATGTGCATTTGGAGTCCAATCCGACAAACTACTAGGCTACATTGTATCTACAAAGGGAATAGAGGTGGATCCCACTAAAGTTAAGGCCATTATGGAAATGGAAGCACCTAAAAACATTAGCCAAATGAGATCTCTACAAGGAAGGATACAATCCATCAGGAGATTTATCTCTCAACTAGCAGAAAAGTGCCATAATTTCACCCAACTTCTGCATAAAGATACAATTTTCAAATGGGGTGAAAAGTGTGAAGGAGCCTTTAATCTATTGAAGAAATACCTCATGAACCCACCAATATTGATGCCACCTATCAGAGGCAAGCCCTTAATCCTATATATTTCAGCAATGGAGAATTCATTAGGGGCACTTTTAGCACAAGAAGATGAAACAGGCAAAGAAAAGAAAGTTTACTACATAAGTAGGACTCTAGTCAAATACGAGCTGAACTATACATTCATGGAAAGGGCATGCTTGGCCATGGTTTTTTCTTCCCAAAAATTATGCCATTATATGCTAGCACACAAGATAAGGATCATTTCCAAAATTGATCCTTTGATGTACCTACTTAGTAAAACAACATTAAATGGAAGGCTAGCAAAGTGGGTTATGGTGTTGAGTGAATTCGACATTGAATATGTTGATAGAAAATCAATCAAAGGGAAAGTCATTGCTGAACAATTAGAAGAAGTGCCACTTCAAGATGATCATCCCATCCAAGTGGAATTCCTAGATTCAGAGATTGTGAATGTTGAGGCAAAAACATGGCAACTATATTTTGATGGTTCATACACTCAACATGGGTCAGGAGCAGACATACTTCTAATCACTCCTCAAGGATCTACTATTCCTAAGTCCTATAAATTATTATTTCCATGCACCAATAATATAGTAGAATATGAAGCCTTGGTCATTGGAATCAAGTTGACACTAGAATGGAAAGTGATAGAACTAAAAGTTTATGGAGATTCACAATTAGTCATCAATTAGGTTAATGAAGAATATCAAACAAAGGATGACAAATTGATACCCTATAAAAACATGGTGGAAAGTCTTAAGAAGTACTTCATTCTTATTACATTTGAGCAAGTGCCAAGAGAAAAGAACAAAGAAACAAATGCAATGGAAACTTTGGCTTCACTTCTACAAATGCCTGATCAGAGTGCTAGATATGAATTTCTGGTAGAAGAAGTGGATCAACCCGCGTTTGACCCTACTCACCCTTATACCATTTTCTTGCTAAATACACATGAATCACCTTGGTATGGACCTATTTATACTTACTTAAAAGATCAAATTCTTCCCATAGACCAAACCAGGAATCAAAAGAAAAGCTTCATTCGCCAAGCTGCCTAATATACTATAATTTTTGAAACATTGTATCGCAAGAGTTTAGACGGAATGATCCTTAGATGTTTAGAAGAAGAGGAATCAAACATAGCCTTATGAGAAATCCATGAGGGAATTTGTGGATCACACTCAAACAAATTAACCCTAGCTAAGAAACTTCTTAGGATAGGATATTTTTGGCCTATGATGGAGAAAGACACTTGTAACTTTGCCAAAACTTGTAGAAAGTGTCAATTCCATGGAAAAGTGATACATGTGCCCACAAAAGAGCTCCATCCAATGACAACACCTTGGCCATTCTATCAATGGGATCTAGATTTAATAGGCATGATTTATCCACCATCCTTGAATGGTCATAAATTCATCATCACGATGATGAAATACTTTACCAAGTGGGTGGAAGTTGTACCCTTATCAACTACAACAGGAAAATAGATATCTTTGTTTATCCTCAATCATATCATTTGTAGATATGGCATACCTCATGCTATCATAACGGATAATGCTAAGCATTTTAAAAAACAAAGACCTAAAGGAATTATGTACCAAGTTTCACATGATTCATCATTCTTCATCCATCTATTACCCCCAAGGTAATGGACAAGCCGAGGTAACAAATAAAAACATTTTGAAGATTTTGAAGAGAACAGTGGACAACTCAAGTAGAGATTGGCACATCAAAATAAACCTGACCTTATGGGCTTTTAGAACAAGCATAAGAACACCAATAGGAGCTACACCCTTTTCCTTAGTTTTTGGAACATAAGTAGTTTTGCCTTTGGACATAGAACTTCCATCCTTAAGGGTATCTCTTCATGGTTTGATAAGTGAGGAAGACTATAGAGTTGCTAGGCTGTAAGAACTAGAATTCTTAGATGAGAAACATAAGCAAGCATTTGATCATTTGAAGGTATACCAAAATAGAATGTCAAGGACTTATAACAAGCACATCAAGTCAAGAACATTTCAAATAGGTGACCTAGTTTTGCGAGAGAATCCCAAAAATCAAGAATAAAGAGAAAAGAAGGGAAAATGGGAAGCAAATTGGTTAGAACCAGTTATCATCATTGAAAATTTTGGGACCAGCACATACAAATTAGCAGATTGTGATGGAGAAGAGCTGCAAGAACCTATTAATAGGATACATCTAAAGAGGTTCTATACATGAGGTAGATGAAAGAGTATAAAGAGTATTCGATGGAAAGCATCATATTTATTGTATATAGTCAAAAGAGATCTGGAAAATACCAAAAACATTTGAAAAGCAGAAAAGATAAACAATAGTAGAAAATTGAGCATGGAGAAATACCAAAAACATTCATATATGATCCTAAAAAAGATGTTGTCTTTGTGAGAACCTAGCAAATAGGTGCCTCGATGATATGAAAAAAAATTTGAAAAAAAAGAAAAATACAAAAAAAGAGAAAAAAGAGAAAAAGTGCCTTGGTGAAAATCTAGCAAATAGGTGCCTTAGTAGCAAAAAAAGAGAAAAGCTTTAAAAACAAAAAAAAGAGCAAGATCTATTCAATCAGTGAAAACCTGGTAAATAGGTGCCATTGAAAGTCCAAGTCAGTTGCATGCCTAGAAGGTCACCTTGTAAATATTGCATTCGCCAACATTTGTATATATTGCATAATAAAACCCCACAATTGCATTTTCAAGTACCTTAAGATTCTAGTCACCTAATCTACAAATTGTCCTAGGTCCCACAAATGAAATTATCTCAAACTAGGGGCAATCGACTCAAAAGGAGAAAGGATTCATCAAAGCAAGTTTTATTCAATCATGGAATCAATTCATCAAATTCGAAAGAAGAACACTTAATCAAATCTACATTCTAATCCAATTTGAGCCAAACGCAAAATTTGATCCAAGATCTTACATGACCTTATCTTTATCAAGATTAAAAGTATGAAATGGATGGAACTACACTTGAAATATGGATTTGAAAAACATTGCAAGAAATTTTTCTAAGTGTTGACTAAATTGATGAAAGCACACCTTTCTAGCAAATCGATGAAAGTTTTAGACTAGACAAGCTATGATGAAAGGATGATATTTTTGTTGATTTCTGAATGACTATCTTAAAATCAAAGTTTTAAATCATGTGTTATTTTTCTAAGGACGTGATCATCAAAGAATCATCGAGGACTGGTACATAGGCTAAAACAGAGATTTCTGCTTGTTTACGCAAAAGGATACCTTGGCTATTTTGATCTTCAATATCATAATACCAAAATCCACTTGCAACATAGAATCTGACAAAATTGGTATTCACACTCTCATGATTGGCTTCAATCAATGATAGTCATACTGAAGAGTGAAGGGAAAGCAAAGAAAGAGGTGCAAAAAGTATTCATATCATCATAGTTGAACTAGTGATCATTGTACTAAGACAGGATCCCAAAAATGCTCAATGATGATTATAAGTTCCAAATTTTGAATAATGACAGTTAGTTGCATACATCTTAGATTAAGTGCATTGTATCTTGTTTTTCCTTTCTTAGCTTAATTTTCATGAGGAAAATAAAAAAGGGGGTGTACTCAAATAAAAAATCAAAGGATATCAAAAACAACTATATCGGATTGAGTGTGTTGGAAATCAAAAACAAATAAAAAACAAAGGGCATTTCATTAGTTCACTTGCATTGATTAAAGTCATTTTTAAGTTGCATTAAGTCATCTTCATTAAACATTGCATTCTTTTAAATGTGTCCAACATTTGAATCATTAAGTGGCATAATCATTAGATTGCATCTATCGTCATTTCATAAAAAGGCATCCATTTAGATTGCATTAAGTTCATTATTATCATTAAATTGCATTCATCTCATTTAAAGTGCATCTATTAAGGGCATTGCATTAAGTTCATTAATCATTCTTTGCATACATTAGGATCATTCAACATTAAATTCATATCATCCATGATAGTATTATTTAGCCATATTGCATATATCATTAATCATTAAAAGCTCATGATCATTACATCATTACTTAGATCTATCACATTTGCATATCAAAAGAAAGAGATCCATTAGATCAAATATTCATTATTCATCTAACATCCTACATGTATTCATGGCATACACACAATATCATTAATCATTAAAATAACATTGCATTCATCTATTCTATGTCATACATAAGACAATCATTTAAAGAATAATTAGAACATATGCATACATTTGAAAAATTGCATTCTGAAAAGCATAAGACAAAGCATAAAGGAGATAGAGTCATATAGATCTGCATATTATGCAAAACACCTAAAAAAAGAGATCCAACATATGATGACATCATATATAGTAAAATCAAAGAAAGTATCAGAGTCTATGGTACCATCATCATAAAACCAACAAGATATCAAAGTCTAAATAAATGATCATAAAAGCAATATCCAAATATCAATGTCCATCAAACTATTAGAGTATCAACATAAGCAACATCAATCGATCAAAAAGATAAAAAAAGAGTCCAAGGTCTCAATAAAAACAAAGAGAAAGATCATGTATATCAAATCATGTAAACCATGGATATCTTGAGAAACTAAATCACCAACACCATCAGTACCATCAGGACCATCAGGATCATGAGCACTATCTAGAGGCTAACTCGAACTAGCCTGTAAGCCATGCTGACTCATAGTAGCCATGAAAGTATGCATCATCAAGCTCAATTATGAAACCTGCTACTGTATTGCCGATATCTAAGTCTGCAAAGATACAACATTTGATGCTGAGGCTAGGGCAAAAGTCTGTGCTATAGAAGACTATGGAGGAGGAACAAAAGAAGATGGCATTGAAGAGGATGGATCACTAAAAGATGGAACAAACCGAGAAGATGATGGATGTGAAGAAGATGAAGGCATCAAAGAAGAAGCATGTGCTTGAGATGAGGTAACCTGCGGAACAACTGGAGGAATGACCTTTTGAACCTACTGAGTAGGAGGACCCTATGCTTGATCAAGTAATACCTATGCAATATCTGCATCAACATCTCTCTGACACCTGACTCTAGGTCTATCTACTAGATCCTTGGAAACATGATGTAATACTCTGTCAACCTAATGACCCCTCACCTGATCATTACCCCTAGGAGGAATAGGAGCAGCAACAATCACTAGCATAGAGAATCTACCTTCTCTAACTCCTCGATGACCCTGTCATCCATGCTATTCCCTGATCCTACCAACTCCATCACCATCTCCACCATCATCTCCATCATCATCAACATCATCATTTCTTGCACCACCATCATCTCCATCTAATAACTCCTCAATGGTAGGAACTCTGTCCACAGGATCAGTAAATCTAGGGAAAGGATATCATAGAAGCCAAGCACCATAACCATCAGTAATACCTACATCCATCACATGTGATCTAGGAGACCAAGGACAATACCCAATCTCTCGTATCTCCCACATAGTTGTCCTGTAATCTACACATGGGCCCCATAACGATCTCTCAGCCTATACACGAGCATACATGGCTACTCCCTGTGGCATATCCTAAGTACATCCATACTGATGGAAAACTCATCGAAAGAAAAATCTCTCAATAGTATAAGTGGAACACCCGATCATCCATCGGGGGTAGAACATGTAAGGAAGCTCACCATCATCCTCTAGCCAAACCTCGCAACCAAGATATAGCCTCCATACAACAATTTCTATGTCATCAAGAACCCATCGCCAGTAATCCAGTTTACCCATATGGGTCTAGATAATAATACCATCGTACATCCAAGAAAATGGCCAACCTGGCTGATGATCTCATGCAGTAATAGGACATGTCACTGGGATATGCTCCCAGGTCCACAACTAAAGAAGGATTGCACCAGCAGTAAGTGTAGTAGAATGTCTATAAACCACTATATGCAACTCATGGTATAACTAGGCTAGAACACAAGAACCCTAGTCAAAGCGACGAGGATGTGCCATCAGATCCTTGAGAATGGGACCCCAACCGATAGAAAACCATGCCCGCGTCTATCAGGAAGAAGGAAACCTCCAATCAAAGTACCTAGAATAGCAGGCAATACAGGAAAGGAAATGAACTGAGCCCACTAAATGTGCTGGTCACCAATAGTATGATCACCAAATACTCATCGACATGTTGCTCCATCATACAAAGAGTCATAATAAACTAGCTCAGCATGAGTAGATAAGTAGAGGATACGATAAACATCCTCGAGAGTAATAGTCATCTCCCCTAATGGAAAATGAAAGGTATTATGGTCTGAGTGCCAACACTCAGCCATAGCAGTGAGAAGACCCCGATTCACTTGGAATCAAGGAAGATGAAGAAGGAAAGATAAGCCACAAGAACTGATATGGCGATGATCTGCTACACTGAGATCATCAATCACGCTCCATGATAGAGGATAACAACCATGAAAATGCAAGGACCCAAGGACCTCCTACAAAAGCAAGTTCAAACACACCATAATTGAAATCAATTATAATCTGGATCATTCATAGTCAATCAAAAATTTTCAAAATATCAAACCACAATCAGTTTTCATGTTTCTACTCAGATAGAACAGAAAATTTATCATCACCCACCATCGGAATCTAGATTGATGAGAAATATTCAAATGATAACTAACTCATACTGACATATTACAACTTGCTAAAGACATCAAATTTAGGAACTTAACCTATTAACTGATCGATGACATCAAAAAAATTACAAAGTGGACTTAACCAAATTAAAATCATTTTTGGGAGAGTGAAAGCGTTGTTTCAAGTGTTAAAAGCGCACAAAAGCAAAAGCATTGTTTTACATTGTAAAAGTGTTATTTCATGGGTAAAAAGAGGAAAAATAATCAAAAGCACCTAAAGAAGTCAAAAGCACTATTAAAATTATCGGAAGCGTTGTTTAAAATGTTAAAAGTGCAAACAAGAGCAAAAGCACACTTAAACAAAGTAAAAGTGGGTTAGGGCCAAAATTTGGCGAACAAAAGCACACAATCGGATCATGGAAGCGCACCTAAAAATTGTAGAAGCACAACTTGGAGGGTGAAAGCACTGTTTAATTGGGTAAAAGCGCTCTTTGGATGGAAAAAAGGAAAAAAAGAGGGAATTTACAGGAAAAATCTAAAAATTTGGAAATTAAATGCAAAAATTGACAAAACGAGGAAGTATAGGCACTCACTAGAGGTCCAGAGCCTGGTAGATGTGGATATCGATGACATCACTCAAACCTATGCTCGCGGATGGGGACAAACATCGTGAAAGGTCAAACAAGTCAAAGAGGTAAAAAGTGAAAAGTGAAAGTGACAATGAATAGTGAAAAATGAGTTTTAACCCCTTTATATAGCCTTTTGACCTAAAAAGGGTATATTTGACATAAAAAGGGAATCTTTCATTACAATTGACCTAATAAATACTAATTTCCATCAAATCAGCCAAAATAGGGGCATTTGTAATCAAACAGATGCAAAATCAACATCGGAAATGAAATTAAAACTCATTAAAAATTAAACTAAATCAACGTGATTTAACCAAGAACATCAGAAAATTCAAATCATTGAACAAATTTTATTTCATTTCTAAGGGGGCATACCATCGGATAATAATCAACATTAGTAAGATCATCATCGACAATTAAGAGATCAATCATCAAATCAAAGAGAAAAATTTGATCATAAAATTTTTCGTAAATCAATCAACTAGGGCATCACATCGGAATCAATCATCAAATCAGGTACCACATCAAAATCAATCATCAAATCAGGTATCACATCAAAATCTTTCATCAGAATCAAACATCATATCAAGAATCCATCATCAGAAATGATCATCAGAGTACCACATCAATTGAAGGAACATCATCAGAATTGCATCAATCTTGTATTAGATATCAGAGTCGAACATCAAAGATCGACCATCAATGAATCAAGACCTATCATCAAGCAAGATCAGAGTATTCTTTGAATCGACATGCTTCTCACGTCAACTTAAAGAGGGGCATTTGTAATTAGCTAAAAATGGATAGAGACAATTGAGTAATAAATCAAGGCAAATCAAAGAAAATCAAGGACAAGATCAAGGCAATTGAATCACAATCCATAATTAGCCAATCAAAATTAAAATCAAGTCTTAATTCAAGATAAATCAAAATTGAGAGCATTTTAATCAAGTGAAATCAAATCAAAGTGCAATTAATTCTATTAATTGTATAGTTTGAAATTAAAATAAAATTCACCCCATTCAAGGAGTACATGGCTAAACAAATGAATTTAAATCAATTAATAAATTCTAATTTCTCTCAACAACCCAAAAGGAGAGGAAATCTGATTAACCAATAGGATTTGAGAAAATGCATTCACATGGATCAAGCCAAATTCAATCTCAATCACTCAAAGTGAAAGAGAATCTTGTCCATTAATCTTGTCTTCTTGTCCCAAGATTGAGGACACAAACTTTGCATTGTCTTGAAAGGGTGGAACAAAAAACTCAACCAAGGCTTAATCATGATCAACACAACTACACCCCCTACCCTTGCATAAATCTATAAAATGAAGACCAAAATCCTCATAATTCATAACCACACATATGAGAATTGCATAGAACCTCTTGCATTTTATAGCTAGAAAAGGCATTTTAAGAGCTTAATTAGCATTCAAATTGAATATAATTGTTAGCTTTAGCTTAATATTTATCATTTCTCATTCTAAGACTGTCATTAATGGTAGCTTTCTGAGAGCTTCACATTAACACTCTTAGATAGAGAGCCATAGGATGCTCAATTAATCTTTCATTTGCTAAATAGTTTCTATATTGTGGTTTATTTAGTTTCTATTTCATTTATTGTCAATACTAATCCTATGAAGGTACATTTCCTTGTACACACGAAGAAATCCTTGTTAGAGGATAAAACCTGTGGTGGGGATGACGCCCACAAGACTTCACTACTACAGTAAAAAAAATTCTTGGTTAGAGCTACAATTTTTAGCTATTTGTGATAGCTTACCTTGCTAAGAGTATTAACTTGGTTAAGAGTCTTAAGACTGCTAAGTCTACCTTGTGAAAGGATTTTAAAATTCTAATCTAAGAACTGCACCTAGTTAAAGGATTTACAAAATAAGATCTGTTAGGATCTACTTCGTTAAGAGACTTTACAATTTTGATTACTCTCTAATCAGTAACACAAACTTTTCTGTTAAACTTGCATCAATCATATACATATCAGACTCTTTATGCTCAATAACTCATTACCTCATACTGTGTACTACTCACACTAACAATTCAATACTCAGTAGATTCACTTATGAATCACAACTTCTTTTTGTTCTGCACTGCTCTGTTACTCGGTGACTTCTCTTCTCATCACCTTCTCTATTATATCTTCTCATACATGCAATCCTGCTTCATGCATGCATGGTAAAATCCACACTCTGACTCATTTAAATACAATTTTTTAAGTGGTTCTAGGTGTTCTAGAATCATCTCTACAAGCGGTGATAGCATTGGTTACTCCTCCAATGCATAATCCATACTTAATTCTCATTGGTAGATCTCACCTTGTAATCATGTGTAATCATTATGTTTCAATCTCCAATGTTTTGTCATACAATCTCCTCGAGATTTGTAAACCATTTTATGTTCGGTGTCTAGGTTCAACATATCAAAAGATTCTCCTTGTGTCAGCCTACTTTTCTTAGTAACACATTTTCCTTAAACTCAGTAATTGACTCCTGTTCTTGGTTCAGTGCTCAATTCTTCCTTTCTTGGTGCCTATATTTTCTTCACTTTTATCGAAATTACCTGTTCCTTAGTTTCTTTTACCGAATAGTTTTTCCTTCTTTATCGACTTGTCTTTCCTTCATTACTGAATGAATTTGACAAATAATATGACTTCCTCATAACTAACGATAACCAAAATAACTCTTAGGAGTATCATTAAGAACTAGAGATTGATCCTCTACAAAATTCATCAATTTTTATCCTTTTAGGACTAGACCGACTTTCTAGGACTAGGCTAACTTTATGGGACTAGGCCGACTTGAGTAGGCATGTTGCTAAAAATCTGCAAGTTTCATGGTTATAATTTCTAGGTCTCACAGTCCTAGATCCCAAACAATTCCCAATTTTGACAGGTTTCCAACACTCAATTATAGATCTGAAGTTCACTTATCCTCTTCTAGCAATCAAGGTGAGTATATCATTCTCATTTTCCTTCAAAACTTACTTTGGTACATCAAATATGATATTACATCTTGCTAGTAATCATTTCTTTAGTCAGAGCATACACATATTTCTTTCATTTAATCAGACTTTCTATTCGTATAAGGAATACCCAAATCCCCCTTTACCTAGATCTTGTATTTGCACCCCTTTATCCTTTTTGGTTGTGCAAATCAGATTTGGTTTAAGGGTGTGTTTATTATTCTAATGTATATAGAAAGTGGGGGTCTACCATTGATCACCATTTACTATATCACAGTTCTAAGTTTATAATTCAACTTCATATTGTACTTCCAATGATTGAACTAGGAGTAATTGTTTTAGATTTCTTCAATTCTTCCAATGAATAAACTTGAAATAAATATTTTAGATTTTTGTAGTCCATATATTGTGGAAGTTTTTTCCTTTAAGTTTATCTAAACATCTAACTCCTTTTATCCAACCTTGTAAAATCTTAAACTTTGTAATGATGAAGGTTTGAGAAGTTCTAATGTATATCTATTGTAAAGTATTATACTTAGCAATGGTTGAAGGTTTGAGAAGTTCTAATGTGTATCTATGCTTGTAATACTTTATAAAGAGGATATAATGAAAAAAATTTAGTTTTTGATTTCTCATAATTTGTAATTTCAAATTTGTCTTTGCCTATGTGTTTTATGTTATCTAAGTATTATAAAAATAATAATAAAATTTGAAAGAAACATAGCGTGTAGAAAATAGTTGGAAGTATGTTTAGGTATCTTAGTAGGTCAACCTCTTAGATCATTATATTACATAATATGATATTAAAATAATATTTTATTTTTTTACAATATCAATATAGAGTCTCACAGAGATTGACTTACAAGGTGCAACCAATGTAAGGCCTACATTGAGGTTGGGTCAAAATGCACCATAACATCTTAACCATTCGATCCACTACCTCCAACTGACTTCAGTTTTGTAGTACTCCAATTAACCTTTTACTGACCAACTTTCCCACAACCTTCTCAGTCACCACCATCTCAAAAGCCCAAGAAAGAAAATACCAGTCACCATTGTTCATATTGGAATTAGGGAGATTGGTTACAACCATATTCCTTTTTCGACTTACAATATCAAGAAGCACCATTCCAAATCTGTATAGTGACTGAAATTTCTCATTATATCAATTTGACATCAAATTCAATGATTTCTAGTAGTGTGGCATATAAACTAAGCCTTGAGAGAATCATAGGGAAGACTAAATAATTGATAGATTCAAAGGATTTGATTGAGGAAGAATTGATGGAGTCCCCTAATAGATCTCCTAATTGTGTTTTATGATAAAAATATGATTTTAAGTAGGATTATTTAAGGAATGTTTGAAAATGATTATTGAGGTTCTAAACAGAAGTATTGTTCACTGATCTATATAGGAAAATAATGTTTAATAAGATCATAAATATTACACAAACAATTACAGTACCCCTTTTAATGAGTAGGGGTCTAAAATAACTACCATTTATTGTTCCTATTTAAATCCAATACTAAAGATGGCCATGTTTGAAAAAGGTTGAGAAATTCAAAGAAAGCATAAAAACCCAAAAAATCTAATTTTCACTAATATACTCAAAATAATTAGATCAAGTGAAATGAATATGATAAAATTCAAGTCACAAACACCATCAAATGATAGGGAATTTGTTTAGGGACTAAAATTATTTAGTGGGATTCAAGATGCCATGGTTTGTTCTGGTAAAATATGATCCAAAATAGAAATGCTTTAGAAAATGTTGGGAGTTCAATGACACCATACACCACAAAAACCAATCTAAATCTTACAACAATTAAATATCTAGGGGATTCCATTGTGATAGTTAGAAATCCTATCAATATAAATAATTCATATTAAATATTGAAAAATAAGCTAGGTATGTGTTATTGGTACATAATTTTGAAAATCTGAGCTAAATTATTCATCCCGTATCCTAACTTGACTCTTCAATTTTTACATTCAATTTTGTGTAATCTTGAGCTAAAAGAAAAGTAAGTAAATTTTAGCCTTTATACTCAGTGATTTTCATATATTTGTTTCATATAGTTCCTTAGACATTATGTAATTTTAGATTCATCTACTTTTATATTCCATATTAATAGGGGAAAGAATACTATAGGTGAATATGTTGCAATAGTTGTTATAGCACTTGATATAATCTCAATTATTTTTAAAAATATTACACCAATAGTTGTGACTTTAAAGTTCTTAGTGTTGATGATTACTAATCATAATTGAATGAAATGTATTTCTTAGATCTAAAATATAAAAAATCATGTGTTGCCACAATAGTACATGATCAATATATGCCTTAGTGCATATGTATCAATCTCCTTTTTTGGGCATTTGAGAAATCTTGGCTAAAAAGCATGTTGAGGTGGCATCATATTTGATGGTATGGTGCTAAAACCTTAAGTAGTGGACTTTTCAAGTAAATTTTTGTTATTTTATAATTCTTCATGATTTATAATGTCACCCCATTTAATATATTCCATAATTGGATACTACATTCATACTATGCTATGGTTATCTTTACTATGATTACATGTTTATGCTTCATATCATTTTTATGTCCTACGATTCAATGATCTTTAGTATGCTTACACATTTTGACCACTAATCTAAGTGTGGATCTTAGAGGTCAAGTTTACATTAAGAGCACCAAATCCAAAAAAATGTAACTCAAAAATAAAATTGTATACACCTAAAAATGGTTAAAGAAAACATCACTTGATTATATAGTTCATCAAAGAATTAAATCAAACCCTTTCAATAATCAATACATGGATAATTAATTAATTTTTTAAAATTAATTACTCTTAAAAACTCTCACCTACCACTACATGACAAAATTGAATCAACCATTGAGAGAGGAGGAAAATGTGCACATGGATCACTAAAAGACTTTTCTATCTTGACCATCTATTCCTGAGATAGAATCTCGTCCCTTAAAATTAGACACCTCAACAAACACAACTCAACCTCTTACCTTGATCATGGTTAACTCAACTCACATCTAACTAACCCTCGACACCTTGGTAAATCTTATAAATAGGATGCACAAATAGATAAATTCATCTCTCAATTTTTATAGCAAGTGCATTATAGTCACATTTTGTTACGATATCATAGAAAGTGAGTTCATTTAGCTTAGAATCATCATATAGTGACATCATAATGAAGTAATTTTATCAAGCTTTGAGGGATTTTGATTATTTAGGATAGCATCTACATCAATTTGTATCAATCTTGCATCGTAGATCATAGCTTTATTCATCTTTACATATTCCCGTATTGTAGGTTGTCACTTGAGGATCTTGATGTAGCTAAGGGCACACTTCAAGTCCTTGTAATTAGAGATCCATAGGATGCTTTTGACTCTTTTATTTCAAATGATTTAATTAGATATATCTAATGATTTTGATTTGAAAGCATGTTGAATTAATGTTTTATGAAGGTTTGTAAGCAATTTACACACACCCAAATGGCACCAACTATGGAGTGTCCTTTGTGTGTGGATAAATTATTTACAAACCTTCATAAGATATTAATTCAACATGCTTTGAAATTAAAATCATTAGATCTATCTAATTAAATAATTTGAAATGAAAGATTCAAGATCATCATATGGATCTCTCATTACAAGTACTTGAAGTGTGCTCTCAACTCCATTAAGATCCTCAAGTGATAACCTATAATACGAGAATATGAAAATATGAAAAAGGCTATGATCTATGATGCAAGATTGATACAAATTGATGTAGATGCTATCCTAAATGATCAAATTTCCTCAAATCTTGATAAAATTCCTTCATTATGACATCACTATATGATGATTCTAAGATAAATTAACTCAATTTCTATTATATCCTAATGAAATGTGACTATAATGCACTTTCTATGAAAATTGAGAGGTGAATTTCTCTAATTGTGCATCCTATTTATAGGATTTCCCAAGGTGTAGGGGGTGAGTTAGATGTGATTTGAGTTAACCATGGTTAAGATAAGAGGTTGAGTTTTTTTTGTTGAGGTGTCCAATTTGAAGGGACACGATTCTCTCTCAAGAGTAAATGGTGAAGATAGCAAAGCCTTTTAGTGATCCATGTGCATATTTTCCCTCCTCTCTTATTGGTTGATTCAAATTTTGTCATGTAGTGGTAGGTGAAAAATTTCAAGAATAATTAATTAAAAATAAATAATTAATTATCCTTATACAAATATTGAATGGGTTGGATTGAATTATTTAAATGAACTATATAATCAAGTGATTAATTCAATTACGTAGTAATTTGATTTTTCATTTTAATTAATCCAAATGACTGGAATTTGACTGATGATTTCTTTGACCATTTTTAGGTGTATAGAAAAATAGATAGAAGGACACCCATATGATGGTAGGTCTCTCAATCACCATTCTAAAACTTGCACACCAATAATTACAAGATTCCTCTTTAAATATTGATCATAAACACCAACAAAACTGAGCCTGGCTTGATTGTTCCACTTCAATGAAAAATTGAAACTTAACATCTATTTTCAAATTGAACTTCTTCGGATGACATTTTGTAGAATATATTTTTAACACACCAAAGGGAAATGCCATTTGTTCATACCGTATCTAGTAACAACTCCTTAACAACAACCAAAAAAATATAGAGTCCCTCTAACAGTCATCTCGATATTGTGAATATCATTTTGACTAATATAAGTTGATGTTCTTTGAGGTACAAAATCAACTAATTTATGACCATTGTATATCACTTTACCAGATACCTACAATTTTTACATAAGACCTATTTCTTTAGAGCTACTACTTATAAATTTTGGAAATTATGTTTATACTAACCAATAGTTTATTACTTATTTCTCACTCTGAGGTCAGGATTGAGCTTCCCAACAAGAGCCAATAGTAAAGTTGTCTTTCCAAATCTCAGAGGCCCAAGAAGAAGATTCATTTTGAGGGAAGTAAGGTGAACCATAAGAATCTCATACATGCAGTCAATTGTACAATATTCTCAAATAATTTTAGGGAAAAATCTCCCATCCATAAAAATGTTCTGTAATTTAAAGTCATGATGTAGAACCCATTAGATGCCTATCTAAGGAGATACATGGGATGAATTCATCTACAAACAATTTTTTCTCCCTTAAAGCACAAAAATACCCATAGATAAACAAGGTTGATATGATGGATCCATCCAATAATGGTGACTTATGCCCTAAATTATTTCTCATTTTGTTGAAGCCCTTTTATCTTTTTCTTTTCAATCCATCTCTGGTCAGGAAATTTTCCCCTTGTACACAGGCCCAAATCCCCCTTCGCCCAATTTGTTATTGAATTTTTTCATGGTTTCTTTCAACTCTTCATATGTGAAATTATTGGGCCTCCAAAAGACATTAGATCTAGGGGAAAAAATTGAGCTATGTTTATGAATCTGGAATACTTTCTCATAAATGCCTAGAAAGTAAGAATTCTACACAAAAGCTTGATGTTGAATAAGGAATAGATTATGGCCAAATATCATGTTGTGTGGTATGAATCCTTTGGGGGGAATTCTTTTCAGCGTCAGTGACACAAGAGTAGGGTAGGAGGGGCCAACAATGGCACACCCTAACCTAAACCACCTTGCTTAACAATACGCGGAAGCAATAGACATACAACAATGAGAGAGAGAATGCAAACTTTCATATATTATCTTCAAATTGATTCATAGATGCTGAGTTGTAAGGCCTTCCCAGTTTTGGCTAGATATTACAATCAAGTACAAAAGTCCTCAAACATGCAAGGATCTGCCAACAATCTCTACTTTCTATCTCCTATCTTCTATCCAAAACTGACTCCCAAAACTCTAACCAAACAACTACATTTATACAAGAGGCTACTGAAACAAGTCGGCCTTCAGATCCATAATCAATAGAAGGGATGACCAGATATAGGTCCACATGCTTCCCAATGATGGATACCAACATTAAATCCACAACCCAAATTAAATGCACATGTCGGCCTCAAAAGAAATCCAAAACAAACAACTTGGTAAGCAAGGAAATTGAGTGCCAGACAAGCATCACTGAGTGCTAGGGAGATTCACTAAGTGCTAGAGAGATAACTGACAAACACCAGTGAACAAAGGAAACCAAGAAACACCGAACCAAATCAGTCAAAGAAGGAACTGAGCAACACAAACAAACTCAAATATGTTTTTGGTGACACAGGATTGCCAAGGACCCAAGATGCTCTTGCATTAGACACCTGGGTTTATTTGAAAATGATTCTCCAAATCATTCAGTAGGTATGATCTGAGTTTCATCCAACTCAGATTGTGAAATCCATGAACTGTCTTTAATCAGTCCATTCTTCCACTTTACCAAATATTCCATATACTATTTTCCTCTTGTACTTCTGCCAGTTCTTTGCTCCAAAATATGCTCAACTTCTTCATTCTGCTTCTTACGATAATCCATCGGTACTGCTATGTCTTATTCAAATTCATGAAACTCATACAAATCAGTAATGTTGAATATAGGTGAAATATCCATGTCATCAAGTAACTCAACTTCATATGCATTTCCACTGTCAAATTTTATCAAAATCTTGCAAGGTCCAAACTTTTTCATCTTCAGCTTCCCATAAATTCCAATAGGAAATTTTCCTTTCTTCAAATGAACCATCACTTCATCACCAACATCAAAAGTCTTATGTCTTCTTGATCTATCAGCTTTGTCTTTGTATTTCAGATTACTCTTTTCCATCTTAAGCTTCACATCTTCATGCAATGTCTTCATGTACTCAACAAATTTTACTCCTTCAACACTTCTTTTTCTTTCATCAATGATGTCTCTCAAATCTGATATACCTCTTAGTTGTATGCCATTTACAATCTCAAAAGGTGTTTTTCCAATACTCCTATTCATTGAATTATTGTATGCAAACTTTGCTTGTGCCAACATAGAATCCAAATTACCCAGTGTGTCTCCAACTAAACATCTCAAAAGATTTCCCAAGCTTCTATTCACAACTTATGTCTATCCATCAATTTGTGGGTGAAATGTAGAACTATATTTCAACTCAGTATCCAACTTTCTCCAAAGAGTCTTCCAAAAGTATCCAACAAATTTACTATCTCGGTAAAAGATAATACTCCTCGGTAATCCATGCAATCTGACAATTTCCTTAAAGAAAAGATCTAGTACATGTACTGCATTTGATGTCTTTCTACAAGGTATAAAATGTGCCATTTTAGAAAATCTATCCACAACCACAAATATAGAATCATTACCTCTTATTGTCTTCAGTAAGCCAAGAATAAAATCAATACTGATGTCAATCCAAGGTTTCTCAGGTATAGAAATCAGTGTATACAATCCAATATTCTGACTAACTCCTTTTGCAACTTGACAAACTCCACAACTTTTCACAAATTTCTAAACATCTTTATACAACTGTGGCCAAAAGTATTTCTCAGGAAAATTCAATGTCTTATCAACTTCAAAATTTCTAGCCAAATCACTACTATGTTTCTCCTTTATCAAATTAGTTCTCATTTCTCCTCTCGGTATACACAACTGAATACCTTTAAACAACATACCTCCTTTCATAACATATTCATCCCATTTAGTACTTTGTTGATCTTGAATAGGTGCTCTACACTTTCTCCATGGCTCAGAGAAATCAAGATCAAATTCATAAGAATATCTCATGTCATCAAAGCCTAGAATTCCAATTTTCATCTCAGTCATCAAAGACCTTCTTCTACTCAATGCATCAACAACTTGGTTAGTGATTCCACTCTTATGCTTTATCACAAATGTATAACTCTGCAAATACTCAACCCATATCATATGTCTCTGATTCAACTTATTCTAACTAGCCAAATACTGTAAAGCTTTACGATCGGTATATAACAAAAATTCACTCGATATCAATTAATGTCTCCATTTCTTCAGGGCTTGAACAATAGCATAGAATTCTTGATCATAAATAGAATATTTTCTCTTTGCATCATTTAACTTTTCACTAAAGAAAGCAACATGTTTACCTTCTTGACTCAACACAGCTCCAATTTCACTTCCACTTGCATCACATTCCACTTAAAATACCTTATTGAAATCAGGTAATGCCAAAACAGGCAATTCAACAACCTTCTACTTTAGAGTCTCAAAAATTTTATTGGCTCCATGTGTCCACTTGAATTCTCTTTTTTCTCCTCTAATAGTATCAGTCATAGCATTACAAATTAAACTAAAATTTCTAATGAACTTCCAGTAAAAATTTGCCAAACCATGAAATGATCTTACCTCACTAGCATTCATAGGTGTAGGCCAATTCAAAATAGCTTCAACCTTTTTAGGATCCATTTTCAAACCATCAGCTGAAATCCCAAATCCCAAATACACAATCTCCTCTCTCATGAATGAACACTTTTTCAAATTTATTAGTAACTTTTCTTCTTTCAATCTCTACAAAAATTTTCTAAGATGCAACAAATATTCTTCTCTGGTCTTACTGAATATCAGAATGTCATCAAGATATAAAATCACAAACTTACCCAAGAATTTCTTCAAAAATTCATTCATCAACATCATAAAAGTACTTGGTGCATTAGTTAAACCAAAAGGCATAACCAACCACTCATACAAACCTTCTTTTGTCTTGAAAGCAGTCTTCCATTCATCACCTTCTCTAATTTTGATTTGATATTACCCACTTTTCAAATCAATCTTGGTAAAATACTTTGCTCCAATCAAACTATCCATTATATCATCCATTCTCAGTATAGGAAACCTATACTTCACTGTTATCTTTTTTATTGCTCTGGAATCAGTACACATTCACTATTCTCCATTCTTCTTAGGTGCCAATACTACAAGTACTACATAAGGACTCAAACTTTCTTTGATCAAACCTTTCTACAACAATTCTTGAATCTGTCGGTTCAATTCCTAATTCTTGATAGGTGTCAACCGATGAGGTGCCTTATTTGGTAAACTAGCTCCAGGGATAAGATCCATGCAATGATCAATGCTCCTTTTCAGTGGCAACCCATTAGGTACATTATCAAAAATTATTTCACTGTACTTAGTGAGTAACTTATCAATCTCCTCAGGGACATTATCCTATGTTTTCTTACTTAGTTTGTTAGGAATCACAACAAAACATACATCATTTCTCTTTAAATCCTTAACAAATTTTCTTCCTTCCATCAAGAAAACTTTCAAAGATGTGAAAACATTACTAACAGGTTCTTCCATCAAAGGTAACAAGATTTGTCTTTTTCCATCAACCCAAAAAGTATACTTATGCAATCTCCCATCATATATAGGATGTCTATCATATTGCCAAGGTTTACCCAACAAAATATGACAATAATTCATAGGCATGATATCACATTACACCTTATCATAGTATTTTCCAATCTTCCAATTCACATAACATTGTTCACTTACCAAGAGTGTATTCTCATCTTTGATCCATGAAATCTGATAGGGTTTCAGATGTTTCAACCTTTTCAACTACAACTTTGTGACCATTTCCTCAAATTCCAGATTCTCCAAGCTACCACTGTCAATGATTACCTTCCAAGCTTTATCAGAAACTCTACATCTGGTCTTGAATAAACTTTTCCTTACCAGATCTTCCTTTTTACCTTCATTCCAAAGTTCTCTTCTTACCATCAAGTTATTTTCCTTCTCAGGTTCATTCGGTGACTCTTCTTGCACCAAAGCATTCTGACTATTACCAGCCTTCTTACTTGCATGTGTACACTCAAATGATCTATGTCCTTCTTCCCCATAATTGTAACAAGTTCCTCAGAAACCACCTCGGTAGTTACTGCCTCTACCTCTAGATGAACTTTCACCTTTCCACTCGGTCTTCCATTTATCTAGATTTGTCTTTTCAGGTTTAGATCTACTGTTTTCACCATGGGATCTACCTCTTCCTCTAGGGAATCTACCACCTCTACCTCTTTATCTTTGTGCATGCCTCTTGTTTAATTTCTCCTCAGCTTTCAATGCAAATTGATAAGCCTCTTCAATGTTCTCCAATTTGACCAAACTGATTTCTTCTTGGATGGAAACTCTCAAACCATTCAAGTATCTAGCAATTCTTTCCACATCATCTTCATCATGTCCAGATCTGATATCTAATCTATGTAATTCCTCAGTATAATCCTTTACCAAGCTATCTTTCTACCTCAAACTTTGCATTCACCTAACTAGATTAATCTGATAATCACAAGGTAAGAACTTTCCTTTCAATTTATTCACCATTTTACTCCATACCTTGATTTTGTCTTTGCCTTTCCTCTTTCTATCTAGTTGGAGATGTTCCCACCATAAGGATGCATAACTTTTCAACTTTGTGCTTGCAATTTTCACCTTCTTTTCCTCAGGTACATTTTCATACTCAAAATACTTTTCCATCTCAGTGATCCAATCCACTAATTCATCAAAATCCAATTTTCCACCATACTTAGGAGGATTAAAGTGTGGTGTAGACTTCAGACTTGTCAAAGACTTCAAGAATCTTTCTTCACCCTGATCTATCATAGGTGCAGGTTCTACATCACCTTGTTCTACCTCAATTTCATTATCACTAACATCTTCAAGATGTCTTCCTCTTCTCAAAACTATTTCAATAGATTCTAATCTAGCAGCAAGTTTTCTCAACATGTCTACCAATTCTAGATCCGCATCTCACCTCCCACGAACCAGCTTGAAAACCCTCTGCAATTACAGGTCAGATCACAATCTACTACCCCGCAACAATTCAACTAGGGCTTCACAAGAAGGAACCTTCAAATCTAGATTCACAAATCTAGATCCAGATCTCACCTCGCTCTAATACTACCTAATGCAAGAGTAGGGTAGGAGGGGCCAATAATAGCACACCCTAACCTGAACCACCTTTCTCAATAACATGCAAAAGCAAAAAACATACAATAGTGAGAGAGAGAATGCATACTTTCATATATTATCTTCAAATTGATTCATACATGTCAGGCTATAAGGCCTTCCTAGTTTCGGCTAGATATTACAATCAAGTACATAAGTCCTCAAACATGCGAGGATCTGCCAACAATATCTACTTTCTATCTCCTATCTTCTATCCAAAACTGAATCTCAAAACTCTAACCAAACAACTACATTTATACAAGAGGCTACTGAAAAAAGTCGACCTTCAGATCTACAATCAATGGAAGGGATGACCGGATCTAGGTCGACACACTTCCCAATGATGGATACTAGCATTAAATCCATGACCCAAATTAAATGCACAAATTGGCCTCAAAAGAAATCCAAAACAAACAACTCGGTAAGCAAGGAAACTGAGTGCCATACAAGCATCACCAAGCGCCAGGGTGATTCACTAAGTGCCAAAGAGATAACTGACCAACACTAGTGAACAAAGGAAACTGAGCAACACCGAACTAACTCGGTCAAAGCAAGAATCGAGCAACACAAACAAACTCAAATATGTTTTTGGTGACATAGGATTGCCAAGGACCTAAGATGCTCTTGCATCAGACGCCATGATCAAATTAGATTTATACACGCTGACTAGAAATTTCTTACTAGAAAAATGAGATTATTTTTGAGTGCCAGACTCTGTTGCCAGAAATGCAACGATTGCATGTCATTTCATGTTTCAATGACAACAACATTTTTCAAGAGGAGAAACAACCATTTCCAGGATGTATACATGCAGTTTTAATTTTTAATTTTTTTGTTTTTATTAGTTCAGCTGGAGAAACAGCCGTTCTAGGCTATATGCACGGAGTTAAAAATATTTTTTATGTTTTTATTAGTTTTGAAACTAATAGCTCAACCTCAGTTTTAATAATTAATTTCAAAACTAACATCTCATCCTTAGTTTTAATAATTAATTTCGAAACTAACAACTCATCCTCAGTTTTAATAATTACTCATTATTTCCAGTTTATTAAGAATTCAAGTAACTGTTTATTTATTCATTGAACTTATAGTCACAGACCCTTGTAAATTACATAATAAAATATATTATTTAAAACACATGTTAATCTAATCCTAAGTAGGAACTAAGTGAGGTTAACTACAGATAAACATTATCATGGATTATTCAAACTACCTAATGAACTCCATTAAGTCAATTTTACAGCCTATATCTCAAACATAGGTCCTCAATCTTCGCATGTGGCCTTGTTTTTAACATTTTTTATTTTGCTATATAAGAATTGCAATAGAGATTATAATTCATCTATTGATTGAAATATTCAGCACAAGAAGAGAGTTAAAGAATTGACATTGCAAATCAGGTATGAATTTTTATACAATTGTAATTTTTTTCAATTAAAAAGTTTATGTTTAAGTTTTTGAAACAAATCTATTGATTGTGTAAATTTTATTTTGAAATTGTATATACTTGTAAATAGATTTTGAGGAATAATGGATGGTGCTTCTTCAAATCCTTCTATGCTCAAATCACAGAGTCAACACATGAATCCCATTAACTATCACAAAGCAAAGAGGGAATTTGATGAAGGGCGCTCCCCTTAATACCACAAACACATAACATAAATAGAGAAACAACAACAATAATATGCAAGAACAGAAAATTGGCTTCTTATTATCTCCACAAATGTGGAATTACAAACTTTCAGAATTACAATATGCAAAGCCACATGGGCATTCCCTTACAATATTCTGTAGGACAAAGCCTCCAATCAATACCCAGATCTACTACCCAGAACTATTCCCAACTGCCTAAGACAATAATACAGCCTTCCTTATATAGGCAATTTCCACCGCCCGAGAAGGTTCCAAAAATTTAGCCCTAAGAGCCGACCAAACTTAGAATTATTTTATTTTTTAATTTATTACATCAAAGTCGGCTCAAAATAACTTTTGAAACTCGAACAGAACTTTTGAAGGAAAATTATTTTTCGCCATTTCAGGTGACCCGACTTCCGGAGATCATAAGTCATCACCAGTTGACCCGATTGACTATTATAACCCCATTTCAAAAACGTCACGAAGCGCTCTACAGGCTTGACCCGCGCAAGCGCCCGTCACCCAAATTTTCAACCTCATCCGGGGCCTCTAAAGCCTTCAAAACTGAGTTCGAAGTTTCTGTACCCTGCTGCCAATACCGAAAAATCTTCAATATCTTCAAAACTACACCTGATCTAGCCATGAAACTTTGCTGGCAGACTTATATGACCAAAATGAACCTCCAAGAAAGAAATCAGATCATTCTGAGCACATACGAAAATTACCAAAAATAGTAACTTTCCACAAATAGCAGCTCTGCACAAAATAAACCTTATTGAATATAAAAATAGAAATATTTTTTTGGGTGATGCAAGATTGCTCTTACACCCAGGATGCTCCTGCATCAGACACCTGGGGTAATTTGAGAAGTGACCCTGTCACGACTCAGGTGTGCAGAGGAAAACCAAGATGGCTAACCTCCTCCTTTGTCAGCCATGATGAATCTTCAACAGGTCGTCCTTTCCACTTGACCAGATATTCTTCATATGTCATGTTCCTTGTGCTTCTGCCAACACGACTGTCCAGTATATCTTCGATCTCCTTAGTGTCTGAACTAGTTGCTGGAATACTCCACTGTGCTGCTGTGATCTCATCTTCAACACCTCCTTCATGATACTGTATCAAATCTGAAATATTAAACACTGGTGAAATATTTAGCTCAGTAGGCAATCCTACCTCATATGCGTTTCCTGAATCATATTTCTTCAGTATCCTACATGGTCCAAACTTCTTCATTTTCAACTTGTTATATGTACCAACCGGAAACCGCTCCTTCCGCAAATGAACCATGACTTCATCTCCAACCTGAAATTCCTTGTGCCTCCTTTTCACATCTGCCTTAGCCTTATACTGTGCATTCATCTTGGCAATATGCTTCCTCACCTCCTCATGGATGTTCTTCAAGTGTTCTGCAAAATCCTCAGCTTCAGCACTACTTATTTCTCCTTTATCTATCTTCCTCAATTCAGATGCATTTCTTGGACTACTTTTATATACAATCTGGAATGGTGATTTACCAGTGCTTCTATTGACAGAATTATTGTATGCAAATTCTACCTGTGGTAAAATCAAATCCCATCCTGTTGGCTTATCTCCAACCAAACATCTCAGCAAATTTCTCAAACTCCTATTCACCACCTATGTCTGTCCATCAGTCTGTGGATGATGTGATGAACTGAACTTCAAATCTGTTTTCAAATTCTTCCACAATGTACACCAGAAATATCCAACAAACTTAGTGTCCCGATCTGAAACTATGGTCTTTGGAAAACTATGAAGTCTCACTACTTCTCTGAAAAATAAGCCTGCTACATGAACAACATCATTAGTCT
The DNA here is from genome assembly GCA_027943335.1 of Chamaecyparis obtusa. NCBI lineage: Eukaryota > Viridiplantae > Streptophyta > Pinopsida > Cupressales > Cupressaceae > Chamaecyparis > Chamaecyparis obtusa. The sequence goes on along the minus strand of BSBK01005157.1, from coordinate 96,857 downwards.
TCTTGTAGGGAATGAAATGTGCCATCTTCGAAAATCTGTCAACCACCACAAAAATTGAATCATGTCCCCGCTGAGTCCTCGGTAAACCAAGAACAAAGTCCATGCTGATATCCTCCCAAGGCTTCTCTGGTACAGGTAATGGCTGATACAACCCTGTATTCTACTTCACTCCTTTCACCATCTGACATACTCTGTAACTCTGTACAAACTTCTTCACATCTTGCTGCAATTGTGGCCAATAATAATTCTCACTAACCAAAGAAAGGGTTTTGTCACGACCAAAATGTCTAGCCAATCCTCCGCTATGCTTCTCCTTGATGAGATTCTCCCTCATAGAACTTCGTGGAATGCACAACTGACTCCCTTTGAATAGCATATCATCTTGGATGATGAAATCTAGCCATTTCGTCCTATCTAGAGTAACAGGTTCTGTACAAGTTTTCCAAACTTCACCAAAATCAGGATCTTCTGGATACAAATTCTTGAGTTCCTTGAACCCAACCACCTCAATCTGCATCTCTGTCAGCAATAGTTGCCTTCTGCTAAGAGCATCTGCAACCCTGTTAGACTTTCCACTTCTGTGTTTCAAAACAAATGTATAACTCTGCAAAAACTCAACCCATTTCAAATGCCTTTGATTCAATTTTCCTTGACTATTCAAATATTGCAAAGCTTGATGATTAGTATACAAAACAAACTCTTTAGGAAGTAGATAATGTCTCCACTTCTTTAATGCCTGAACTATAGCATAAAATTCCTGATCATAAACAGAATACTTCCTCTTGGCATCATTTAACTTCTCACTGAAATATGCAACAGGTTTACCTTCTTGGCTCATAACAGCTCCTATTGCAGTACCACTAGCATCACAATCCACTTGAAACACCTTATTAAAATCTGGAAGTGCTAAAACAGGTTGTTCTGTAACTTTTTGTTTCAATAATTAAAAACTCTTTTCTACTCCTTTAGTCCACTTAAACTCTTTTCTATCCCCTCTTATTGTTTCAGTCAAGGGTCCACAAATACTGCTAAAATTTCTGATAAACTTTCTGTAAAAGCTAGCCAAACTATGAAAAGATCTTACCTCAGTAGCACTCCTTGGAGTAGGCCATTCAAGGATAGCCTGTACCTTCTCTGGGTCTATTTTTAGACCTTCTGCTGAAACTACAAACCCCAAATACACCAACTCTTTCTTCACAATACTGCACTTCTTCAAATTAATCAGAAATTTATCTTCTCTCAACTTCTCAAATACCATACGAATATGCATCATATGCTCATCCAATGTCTTACTAAAGATCAAAATATCATCTAGGTAAACAATGACAAACTTACCCAAAAATTCTTTCAGAACCTCGTTCATGAGCCGCATGAAAGTGCTCGTTGCATTGGTTAGCCCAAAAGGCATGACTAACCACTCATATAGTCCTTTCTTTGTCTTGAAGGCAGTCTTCCATTCATCTCCTTCTCTGATCCAAATCTGATGATATCCACTTTTCAGATCTATCTTTGAAAAATACACAGCTCCACTCAAACAGTCCATAATATCATCCATTCGTGGCAATGGAAACCTATACTTGATTGTGATCTTGTTTATTGTCCTAGAATCTGTACACATCCTCCATTCTCTATTCTTCTTTGGTGCTAATACCGCTAGTACAGCACAAGGACTAAGACTCTCATGGATCAATCCTTTCTGTAAAAACTCATGTACTTGTCTGTTCAACTCCTCACTATCTGTAGGTGTCATTCTGTGTGCTACCTTGTTCGGCAAACTCGCTCTTGGGATCAAGTCCATCTGATGACTGATCTTCCTGACTGGTGGTAATCCATCAGGCACATTATCGGATACAATATCCTGAAACTCATTCAACAAATCTGCAACCTCTACAGGAACATCTTCTACTTCCTCTTTACCAGCTTTTGGAATTAAAGCAAAACATACATGCTCATGCCTCATACCATCTAGGAAATTTCTTCCATCAACAAAAGTTATCCTTGCATTACCACATACCTTTTTTTTAGTCTCCTTCAATGGTTTTAGCTTATGTCGCACTCCATCCTTTGTCAGGGAATAGGTATTCGCACGGCCATCGTGTACAGCACATCTGTCAAACTGCCATGGTCTACCCAACAACATATGACATGCATCCATAGATATGATATCACACAATACTTCATCTTGGTATCCACCAATCTTGAACTTCACCAGGTATTGTTCATTGATCATGACCTTGTGGTCATCCTGTACCCAGGCAATCCGATATGGATGTGGGTGTTTCTGTCTCTTGAGCTTCAACTTTGTCACCATCTCTTCTGACACCAAATTGTCAGTGCTTCCACTATCAATAATCACATCACAACATTTACCTTCACACTTGCACCTGGTGCGAAACAGGCTCCTCCTTTGCTCAGGTTCATTCTCACCACTCAACAGGACTCTTCTGTTAATCAACATTTCTCCTCTTTCAGCATCTTCAGAATTTGATGATCTGGAATCTTCATCTACATGTGCAACTCTAGGCTAGCCTTCATTTCTCCTGTCTATTCTACCTTGGTGCTGAGGACATTCAAATGCCCTATGACCTTCTTCTCCACAGTGAAAACATATTCCACAGAAGCCACCTCTTCCAGATCCTTGTCCTCTTCCTCTTCCTCTCTGATCTCTATTATTCTGATCCGGGAAGCGATTGAAATTATTTCCTCGCTGATTCTGACTACTACTGGCCTCATCCTTCTTTTTCGGATCTTCATTTCGGCCACCGTATGACCGTCCACCAGATCATCCACCGCGACCTCTTCCGTTTTATCTGCTCTCAAACTTTTTATTCAGCTTTTCCTCTACTTTTAGGGAAAACTGGTATGCCTCTTCAATACTGTTCATTCGAACCAGATTCAGCTCCTCCTGAATTCTTGGCCTTAACCCATTAAGGTATCGAGCAACTTTCTCCTTATCAGCTTCTGCATGGCCTGTTCTGATGAGAAGTCGATAGAACTCCTCTGTATACTCTTGAACAGATCTTCCTGCTTGCTTCAAACTCTACATTTTCTTCAGTAGGTCAAGCTCATAATCAACAAGAATGAACTGTCGCTTCAATTTATCCACCATCCGATCCCATCTCGTGATTTTCTCCTTTCCCCTTCTATTTCGCTCTAACTGAATCTCTTGCCACCATATCTTCGCATGACCTTTCAGTTTGGCCTTCGCAAATTTGACCCTATCAGGATCCTCAACATCTTCATACTCAAAATATTCCTCACATTCATTGATCCAGTCGATCAATTCTTCTGGGTTAAGATTTTCAGAAAATGTGGGAACCTCAATCTTAGGTCTTTTCCCAATCTTGGAAATGGCCCGAAAAAATCTTTCTTCCTCCTGGTTCACAATTTCAACTTCTCCTTTTTGATATTCTTCTTCGGCTTCATCCTCGCTTTCGTATCTGACATTAAGATTCATTCCTCTATGAATCTCTTCTTGCAATGCTCGCACTTGTCTCTGTAGCTCTCTAACCTCAAGTGTCACAGCACCAGGTCTTCCACCACGTTCTCTTCATGGAGGTATTTTCGCGATGCGCGCTGAAACCCTAACCACGGTCCTGGTGCAAACTGCCTCACAGTCGGTGAACTGTTTACACAATCAAGAACCCCTACTCTGATACCACTTGATGAAGGGCACTCCGCTTAATACCACAAACAAATAACAGAAATAGAGAAACAACAACAATAATATGCAAGAACAGAAAATTGGCTTCTTATTATCTCCACAAATGTGGAATTACAAACTTTCAGAATTACAATATGCAAAGTCACATGGGCATTCCCTTACAATATTCTATAGGACAAAGCCTCCAATCAATACCCAGATCTACTACCCAGAACTATTCCCAACTGTCTAAGACAATAATACAGCCTTCCTTATATAGGCAATTTCCACCGCCCGAGAAGGTTCCAGAAATTTAGCCCTAAGGGCCGACCAAACTTAAAATTATTTTATTTTTCAATTTATTACATCAAAGTTGGCTCAAAATAACTTTTGAAACCCGAACAGAAATTTTGAAAGAAAATTATTTTCTGCCATTTCAGGTGACCTGACTTCCGGAGATCATAAGTCATCACCAGTTGATCCGATTGACTATTATAACCCCATTTTGGAAATGCCACGAAGCGCTTTATAGGCTTGACCTGCGCAAGCGCCCGTGACCCAAATTTTTGACCTCATCCGGGGCCCCTAAATCCTTCAAAACTAAGTTCGAAGTTTCTGTACCCTGCTGCCAATACCGAAAAATCTTCAATATCTTCAAAACTACACCTGATCTAGCCATGAAACTTTGCTGGCAGACTTATATGACCAAAATGAACCTCCAAGAAAGAAATCAGATCATTCTGAGCACATACGAAAATTACCAAAAATAGTAACTTTCCACAAATAGCAGCTCTGCACAAAATAACCCTTATTGAATATAAAAATAGAAATATTTTTTTGGGTGATGCAAGATTGCTCTTACACTCAAGATGCTCCTGCATCAGACACCCAGTGTAATTTGAGAAGTGACCCTGTCACGACTCAGGTGTGCAGAGGAAAACTAAGACGGCTAACCTCCTCCTTTGTCACCCATGATGAATCTTCAATAGGTCGTCCTTTCCACTTGACCAGATATTCTTCATATGTCATGTTCCTTGTGCTTCTGCCAACACGACTGTCCAGTATATCTTCGATCTCCTTAGTGTCTGAACTAGTTGCTGGAATACTCCACTGTGGTGCTGTGATCTCATCTTCAACACCTCCTTCATGATACTCTGTCAGATCTGAAATGTTAAACACTGGTGAAATATTTAGCTCAGTAGGAAATCCTACCTCATATGCGTTTCCTGAATCATGTTTCTTTAGTATCCTACATGGTCCAAACTTCTTCATTTTCAACTTGTTATATGTACCAACCGGAAACCGCTCCTTCCGCAAATGAACCATGACTTCATCTCCAACCTGAAATTCCTTATGCCTCCTTTTCACATCTACCTTAGCCTTATACTGTGCATTCATCTTGGCAATATGCTTCCTCACCTCCTCATGGATGTTCTTCAAGTGTTCTGCAAAATCCTCAGCTTCAGCACTACTTATTTCTCCTTTATCTATCTTCCTCAATTCAGATGCATTTCTTGGACTACTTCCATATACAATCTGGAATGGTGATTTACCAGTGCTTCTATTGACAGAATTATTGTATGCAAATTTTGACTGTGGTAAAATCAAATCCCATCCTGTTGGCTTATCTCCAACCAAACATCTCAGCAAATTTTTCAAACTCCTATTCACCACCTCTGTCTGTCCATCAGTCTGTGGATGATGTGATGAACTGAACTTCAAATCTATCTTCAACTTCTTCTATAATGTACGCCAGAAATATCCAACAAACTTAGTGTCCTGATCTGAAACTATAGTCTTTGGCAAACCATGAAGTCTCACTACTTCTCTGAAAAATAAGCCTGCTACATGAACAACATCATTAGTCTTCTTGCAGGGAATGAAATGTGCCATCTTCGAAAATCTGTCAACCACCACAAAAATTGAATCATGTCCCCGCTGAGTCCTCGGTAAACCAAGAACAAAGTCCATGCTGATATCCTCCCAAGGCTTCTCTGGTACAGGTAATGGCTGATACAACCCTGTATTCTGCTTCACTCCTTTCGCCATCTGACATACTCTGCAACTCTGTACAAAATTCTTCACATCTTGCTACAATTGTGGCCAATAATAATTCTCACTAACCAAAGAAAGGGTTTTGTCACGACCAAAATGTCCAGCCAATCCTCCACTATGCTTCTCCTTGATGAGATTCTCCATCATAGAACTTTGTGAAATGCACAACTGACTCCCTTTGAATAGCATATCATCTTGGATGATGAAATCCAGCCATTTCATCCTGTCTAGAGTAACAGGTTCTGTACAAGCTTTCCAAGCTTCACCAAAATCAGGATCTTCTGGATACAAATTCTTGAGTTCCTTGAACCCAACCACCTCAATCTGCATCTTTGTCAGCAATAGTTGCCTTCTGCTAAGAGCATCTGCAACCCTGTTAGACTTTCCACTTCTATGTTTTAAAACAAATGTATAACTCTGCAAAAACTCAACCCATTTCAAATGCCTTTGATTCAATTTTTCTTGACTATTCAAATATTGCAAAGCTTGATGATCAGTATACAAAACAAACTCTTTAGGAAGTAGATAATGTCTCCACTTCTTTAATGCCTGAACTATAGCATAAAATTCTTGATCATAAACAGAATACTTCCTCTTGGCATCATTTAACTTCTCACTGAAATACGCAACAGGTTTACCTTCTTGGCTCATAACAGCTCCTATTGCAGTACCACTAGCATCACAATCCACTTGAAACACCTTATTAAAATTTGGAAGTGCTAAAACAGGTTGTTCTGTAACTTTTTGTTTTAATAATTGAAAACTCTTTTCTGCTCCTTTAGTCCACTTAAACTCTTTTCTATCCCCTCTCATTGTTTCAGTCAAGGATCCACAAATATTGCTAAAATTTTTGATAAACTTTCTGTAAAAGCTAGCCAAACCATGAAAAGATCTTACCTCAGTAGCACTCCTTGGAGTAGGCCATTCAAGGATAGCTTGTACTTTCTCTGGATCCATTTTTAGACCTTCTGCTGAAACTACAAACCCCAAATACACCAACTCTTTCTTCACAATACTGCACTTCTTCAAATTAATCAGCAATTTCTCTTCTCTCAACTTCTCAAATACCATACGAATATGCATCATATGCTCATCCAATGTCTTACTAAAGATCAAAATATCATCTAGGTAAACAATGACAAACTTACCCAGAAATTCTTTCAGAACCTCGTTCATGAGCCGCATGAAAGTGCTCGGTGCATTGGTTAGCCCAAAAGGCATGACTAACCACTCATATAGTCCTTCCTTTGTCTTGAAGGCAGTCTTCCATTCATCTCCTTCTCTGATCTGAATCTGATGATATCCACTTTTCAGATCTATCTTTGAAAAATACACAGCTCCACTCAAACAGTCCATAATATCATCCATTTGTGGAAATGGAAACCTGTACTTGATTGTGATCTTGTTTATTGCCCTAGAATCTGTACACATCCTCCATTCTCTATTCTTCTTTGGTGCTAATACCGCTGGTACAGCATAGGGACTCAGACTCTCATGAATCAATCCTTTCTGTAACAACTCATGTACTTGTCTGTTCAACTCCTCACTTTCTGCAGGTGTCATTCTGTGTGCTGTCTTGTTCGGAAAACTCGCTCCTGGGATCAAGTCCATCTGATGACTGATCTTCCTGACTGATGGTAATCCATCAGGCATGTTATCGGATACAATATCCTGAAACTCATTCAACAAATCTGCAACCTCTACAGGAACATCTTCTACTTCCTCTTTACCAACTTTTGGAATTAAAGAAAAACATACATGCTCATGCCTCATACCATCTAGGAAATTTCTTCCATCAACAAAAGTTATCCTTGCATTACCACATACCTTTTCTTCAGTCTCATTCAATAGTTTTAGCTTATGTCGCACTCCATCCTTTGTCAGGGAATAGGTATTCGCACGGCCATCGTGTACAGCACATCTGTCAAACTGCCATGGTCTACCCAACAACATATGACATGCATCCATAGATATGATATCACACAATACCTCATCTTGGTATCCACCAATCTTGAACTTCACCAGGCATTGTTCATTGACCATGACCTTGTGGTCATCCTGTACTCAGGCAATCCGATATGCATGTGGGTGTTTCTATCTCTTGAGCTTCAACTTTGTCACCATCTCTTCTGACACCAAATTGTCAGTACTTCCACTATCAATAATCACATCACAACATTTACCTTCACACTTGCACCTGGTGCGAAACAGGCTCCTCCTTTGCTCAGGTTCATTCTCACCACTCAACAGGACTCTTTTGTTAATCAACATTTCTCCTTTTTCAGCATCTTCAGAATTTGATGATCTGGCATCTTCATCTACATGTGCAACTCTGGCCTGGCCTTCATTTCTCCTGTCTATTCTACCTTGGCGCTGAGGACATTCAAATGCCCTATGACCTTCTTCTCCACAGTGAAAACATGTTCCACGGAAGCCACCTCTTCCAGATCCTTGTCCTCTTCCTCTTCCTCTCTGATCTCTATTATTCTGATCCGGGAAGGGATTGGAATTATTTCCTCGCTGATTCTGACTACTACTGGCCTCATCCTTCTTTTTCGGATCTTCATTTCGGCCACCGTATGACCGTCCACTAGATCGTCCACCGTGACCTCTTCCGTTTTGTCTTCTCTCAAACTTTTTGTTCAGCTTTTCCTCTACTTTTAGGGCAAACTGGTATGCCTCTTCAATACTGTTCATTCGAACCCGATTCAGCTCCTCCTAAATACTTGGCCTTAACCCATTAAGGTATCGGGCAACTGTCTCCTTATCAGCTTCTGCATGGCCTGTTCTGATGAGAAGTGAATAGAACTCCTCTGTATACTCTTGAACAGATCTTCCTGCTTGCTTCAAACTCTGCATTTTCTTCAGTAGGTCAAGCTCATAATCAACAAGAATGAACTGTCGCTTCAATTTATCCACCATCCGATCCCATCTCGTGATTTTCTCCTTTCCCCTTCTATTTCGCTCTAACTGAATCTCTTGCCACCATATCTTCGCATGACCTTTCAGTCTGGCCTTCGCAAATTTGACCCTATCAGGATCCTCAACATCTTCATACTCAAAATATTCCTCACATTCATTGATCCAGTCGATCAATTCCTCTGGGTTAATATTTTCAGAAAATGTGGGAACCTCAATCTTAGGTCTTTTCCCAATCTTGGAAATGGCCTGAAAAAGTCTTTCTTCCTCCTGGTTCACAATTTCAACTTCTCCTTCTTGATATTCTTCTTCAGCTTCATCCTCGCTTTCGTCTCTGACATTAAGATTCATTCCTCTGCGAATCTCTTCTTGCAATGCTTGCACTTGTCTCTGCAGCTCTCTAACCTCAAGTGTCACAGCACCAGGTCTTCCGCCACGTTCTCTTCGTGGAGGTATTTTCACGATGCGCACTGAAACCCTAACCACGGTCTCGGTGCAAACTGCCTCACAGTCGATGATCTATTTACACACTCAAGAACCCATGCTCTGATACCACTTGATGAAGGGCGCTCCCCTTAATACCGCAAACATATAACAGAAATAGAGAAACAACAACAATAATATGCAAGAACAAAAAATTGGCTTCTTATTATCTCCACAAATGTGGAATTACAAACTTTCAGAATTACAATATGCAAAGCCACATGGGCATTCCCTTACAATATTCTGTAGGACAAAGCCTCCAATCAATACCCAGATCTACTACCTAGAACTATTCCCAACTGCCTAAGACAATAATATAGCCTTCCTTATATAGGCAATTTCCACCGCCCGAGAAGGTTCCAGAAATTTAGCTCTAAGGGCCGACCAAACTTAGAATTATTTTATTTTTCAATTTATTACATCAAAGTCAGCTCAAAATAACTTTTGAAACCCGAACAAAAATTTTGAAGGAAAATGATTTTCTGCCATTTCAGGTGACCCGACTTCCGGAGATCATAAGTCATCACCAGTTGACCCGATTGACTATTATAACCCCATTTCGGAAATGCCACGAAGCGCTTTACAGGCTTGACCCGCGCAAGCGCCCATCACCCAAATTTTTGACCTCATCCGAGGCCTCTAAAGCCTTCAAAACTGAGTTTGAAGTTTCTATACCCTGCTGCCAATACCGAAAAATCTTCAATATCTTCAAAACTACACCTGATCTAGCCATGAAACTTTGTTGGCAGACTTATATGACCAAAATGAACCTCCAAGAAAGAAATCAGATCATTCTGAGCACATATGAAAATTACCAAAAATAGTAACTTTCCACAAATAGTAGCTCTGCACAAAATAACCCTTATTGAATATAAAAATAGAAATATTTTTTTGGGTGATGCAAGATTGCTCTTACACCCAGGATGCTCTTGCATCAGAATTTGACCAAAAGCTATGGAACATTGTCACAATAACTGGAAATTATCCAATGGGAAATTATGGTAGTTTTGGAAGTAGGCAATGGAAGTGCTCATATTGCAAGACAAACAAGGCTAGCGCAATTGTATGTGTTTGGTATCATTTATTGGGAGTCAAAAAGAGAGAACAAATAGCTATTTGCAAAGCAATTTCAAAAGAATGAAGAGCTGATTTGATTAGAGAGTTTAATTTTATAGAGTCTTTAAAACCTATTGAGGAGAAATCAAAAGATTCTCAACTAGGGATGCCACAAACTTTAGATGGTTCTTCTACTTCTATTTATGAATCTCAAATTGTGAAAATGTTTAATGCTACTAACAGGAAGAATGTAGATGCAGCTATTGGAAGACTTTTCTTTGGTTGTGGAATGCCATTCAACATAGCTAGGTTTCCTTTATGGAAAGACACTATAAGTATGGTCAATAATGCATCTAAAGGATATGTGCCTCCAAGTTATGAAAAACTTTGTACTATTGTTCTAGATGATGAGAAGAAATGCATTGAAGAAAGGCTACAAGATTTTCGAGGTAGTTGGTCATATACAGGTGTTTCCATAGTTTCATGTGGTTGGACTGACATTGCACATCGACCACTAATTAATATTCTTGTTTCTTCACTGAAGGGTACAATGTTTATCAAATCACATGATACTTTAGGCCATGTGAAAGATGCCACATATTTGGCAGGTCTTTTCCGAGAAGTAATTAAATAGGTAGCGAGAAATAATGTTGTACAAATTATAACTAATAATGCTTCAAACAATGTTTTGGCAAGAGGGTAGATTGAAAATGAATTTCCAAACATATTTTGGACACCTTGTGTAGCTCATTGCATGAACTTGCTTCTTAAAGATTTGCACAATAAGCTTCCTTGGATTCATGATGTAGTTGCAAATGTTAAAAAAATACAACATTTTATTGTCAATCATTCTATTTCACATGCTATATATAGGAAATACACTTCTTTGCAGCTACTTAGATTTGCTGAAACAAGATTTTCTTCAAATCTTATTATGGTTGACCGAATTGTAAAGGTAAAGCAAGCATTAAGGCAAATGGTTGTGTCTACTGAAAAGAAGAGATGGAGGGATCAATCAAGTATCAACAACCAAGCATGTGATGAAATTTATGATCTCATAATTGGTAGTGGGTCATTTTTATTTTGGCAACAGGCAAGTGATCTTCTTACCCTTTCTTGGCCTATTCTTGAAGTCCTTCATCTTTTTGATAATGATAGACCATGCATGGGAGATGTGTTTGAGAAGCTAGATCAGATGAGGGAGAACATAAAATATATGCTTTCTATTGGGGCTGATGAGACAAATTATTGTCTCATTTTTGTTATAATCTTCATACTTTATTGACACTCTTTATGCTCTGATAGACATTTCTAAAACATTTATGACTTATACCTATGTGAACTTATGCTAAGTACAACTAAAGCCACAAATTCTATGGGTAGCTAGAATGACATGTTTGTTGACTATTATAAATATAATACAGTACTAAGACATATAGTTATTTTAAGCTATGTTCTAACATTTGAAGTAGGAGCTGAAATGTTGACTTGAATATATATGCACACCAAATGCTACTAACCTTTTAGGTAAACAAGGAGCAATACAAAGAGTGGTGCAACCACATTAAAGAAGGAGCATTAGAAGACCGGCCATGGTGGAAGAATCTAGCATGGTTCTGAAGGATATGCCATTAGATAAGAAGGAGTTATCGTTCCATAAGATATAGGAAATAGTTATGCTATATTCCCTCAGTGTTGTTATTCTGTTATCGACACTTACTGTAATATGTCGTGGTTGTTTTATCTCCTCCTTATTTGGTGAGGTTTAGTCAGACTTTTTTGTTATGTTTTCAATAAGTGTCAATCCTATTTATAAAGGGATTTGATTGACTTAGTTAGGTAATGAGAAAATATAGAACGATGTATTCAATATAGCAGAAGTTGCTCTTTTCCATTCTTCAGGAGTTGTTCAATTGTTATGTAACCAGTTAAGAAGAATTTAATGGAAGATTGATTTTGAAGTATCTTTTGTGTTAGTAGTTAGCAGAAGCCAACCAAGGGGGCCCACTTGGAAGGTGGATTAGATTAAGTTAGAGTAGAATTGCTTACTATATTTTATGTGCTTTCAAGTAGAAGTTACTATTTTACTCTTGCAACATTACTACTGTGAATGTTCCTGCAGCACTTGCAGAGATAGACATAGTGAATGGCTTGAGTTGATAGATAGGTTTAGAATAAGTTCACAAGCTTTTTGCAGAAATTCCATTAAGTAATCAAGTGTGTTTACTTTCCTGCAGAAATAACATAGGTTCCTTTCATGCAGTTTATCTTCCTGTTGCATAGGTGTTATGAATCTTAGAGGAACTTAGTGCATAAACTGTGCTTTCCCATTTCAAGTCTACATCCCTGGGTTGACAATCTAAATGCATTTCATGATAGGAAAAGTAATCCTTAGCATAGATGTATTATTCCTAAGAGAGACAATGGCATGATTATTATTACCTATTGTGAGACTATTCATTTTTGGCACCGTTGCTGGGGATGGTGTCAAACTAGGAACCTTAATGAGTCATTTATTTTTTAGATTAGTTTCTTGTTTTAGTCAATACAGAGTAGTTGTGAGCTTGCTTCACAAGTTCATCAACTTACTTGCATGCATCAAAGAAGGTGAGATGTTCACATGGCAGATTTCTTCCAAAAGAACTTGTTAAACTGAAAGAAGAATTTGAAGAGCTTGAGTTACCATTTCTCGATGCAAGTCCTGAGTTTGCTGCATCATCTTCAATAGAAGAAGACACTCATGATACATTTGACCTCCGTCCTTTTGCAAAAATATTAGCTAGTTTCCATAATAATCCAAATCTAGGACCACTTGTTGTCCAAAAACTTCTAGTCAATAATACTTTCCAGCCATAGTTTCAATATCCAACACCTCCAGTAATGGTAGCTCCTACATTTCCATTTCCTATTCCAAGTCTTATCAACAATCCTAACCTCAAGAATATACCTACTTCAACACTACTAAAGTTCTATGGCCTTATTACAGAGGATCCTACCACCTTTTTGTTTGAGTTTGACATACTGTGTTGAATTTTTGACTATAATACTGATCGTCATAAGCTTAAGCTGTTTCCAGCAACACTGAAGGAGTCAACTCTCAAATGGTTCATGGGCTTATGATAAAATGCAGTTGCTAATTGGGATGGAATGAGAGATTTTTTTCTAAGGAAGTATAAGGAATACTACAAAGGAGGTGATTCAAAAGGAGATGACATCTTCCGTATGTCACAGAAAGAAGATGAGACATTGGAGGACTACATATCATGCTTCCTAAATCAGCATCTTCCAACTGAATATTTAAAGATAGAAGGAGAGGATGAGAAAGTATTCTTTGTTTCTCAATGTTGGCCATGGGCCACGAGACAAGGTATGCCTCAAGACCCACTACAAATTTCAAATCCTTATAATAGTCAGTGGCAAAACTAGAATGTCCAAAGTCCTCCATAGTATAATCAACCCTATTGGAATAATGCTTGGCCAAATAATCAATAGAATCAATGGTATCCTCCACAACAACCCCAATGGCCACAATTTCCAAACCAATGGCAACAACCACAAGGGAACTGGAAGCCCACTAACCAGTGGAGAGAACCTCAGCAATGGCCTAATCCAAATCTTGGATATCCACCTTTACCACCTCCAATAAATACACCTGCAAATATAGGTCCTTAAAAGAAAACATAGTTACCTGCTCAACCATAGCCGAATCCAAACAGTCAACAACCATAGCAGCAAATGTATGCTACCGATATTCAGCAGTACCCCACCTATGCACTTAACATAGCTGATATACACTTAAGATCAGGTACTACCTTGCCTGTACCTGAACCACCTCTTATTATCAAAGTGCCAAAAACTCCTAGGGCATCAGTACCAATTTCAGAGAATGCTTTACCAAATACTGCTGCCCCAAAAAATGTTTCCAATTTAGCTAATGTTCAGACATCAGTTAGACCACCTTTTCCTCAAAGGCTCATCATAGACAAACCTATACCAAAAGAAGACGAACCATTTGATATCCTTGAGAAATTAAAGAACATGCATATCCAGATTCCCCTATTTCAAGCAATAAAGGATGTCCATGTCTATGGAAAGGCAATAAAAGAAGCTTGTCTTAAAAATCCTTTTAAGAAAGAAAAAGGATCCTACAACAGTTCATGTTATAGGACAATTGGCTGATATCATGTTAGGAAAATTGGCAACTCCAAAATATTCAGATCCAAGGAGTCCAGTTGTTAACATCATCATTAATGGTCAGTCTATAAAAAATGCATTAATAGACTTAGGTGCTGCCATTAATGTGATGACTAAGGATACTATGAATAAACTAAGCATTGAAGGGTTGAGAGCTACTCCAACAATATTGCAATTAGCAGACAGCTCTACTATCACCCCTGATGGAATGATAGAAGACATAATAGTTGCCTTAGATTCTTGGGAGTACCCTGCCGATTTCATGATTCTATCACCAAAGGTCAATCTTGCTGGTTACCCTATTATCCTAAGACATCCATGGTTGGCAATAAATAATGCAAACATTAGTTGTAGATCAGGGAACATGACAATTTTAGATGGACAAGCCACTAAGAAACTAGCATTGTATCCTCCAGTTCAACCTCAACTAGATTTAAGTAAACCTATATGGCCAAATTTAGGAGATGGGGAAGAAGAACTCAATTATGTGGTTCAGCTCATGATGTTACATAGGAAATATTTTCTAAAGCTGCAAGAGGAAGATGAAGTCATTCAGAGCATTCTTAATAATGACTGTGTTATAATCAAAGATATATCGGAGAGTTCTGTGTTAGAGTTAACTACATATGAAGACAATCTTGAGAACTATGTATTACCTTTAGAACCCAATATTATCCATCAGTTGCTACCTAGTGAATTAAACACAAGTCCTATCCCTAAAGTGTCCATGCTTGACCTTACATCTATTGTTGAGATTTCTAAGGGTCATAATCTCCATGTGAATAATAAGCTTCCTTCACAATAGATGGAGCAACTAACCAAACTATTGCAAACACATGAGAAAGCCTTTGCATGGGACTATGGGGACATGAAGGGATTAAGTCCTACACTATGTACTCACATGATTTATATCAATGAAGGAAGCCTACCACTCTGTCAACCCCAAAGGAGGATAAACCCAACATTAAGGGAGATAGTCAAAACAAAATTACAAAATTTATTAGATGTTGACTTTATATATCCAATATCTGATAGTAAATGGGTATCGCCTTTGGTTATAGTGCCCAAAAAGGGGGGTAAATGGAGAATCTATGTAGATTATAGGGATTTGAATAAAGCTACCAAGAAAGATCACTTCCCATTACCATTCATTGACCAAGTACTTTATACTTTAGCCGGTAAAAAGTATTTTTCCTTTCTTGATAGATATAGTGGATACAATCAGATAACTATTTCTCCATAGGACCAGGAAAAGACTACATTCACATGTCCATGGGGAACATATGCATTCTCTATCTTACCATTTGGGTTGTGTAATGCTCCAACAACATTCCAGAGGTCTGTAATAAGTATTTTTGTTGACATATCACATGATTGTATGGAGATATATATGGATAACTTTACAACATTTGGAGTGACATTTGAAGAGGCTTTGAAGAATCTTGAAAAGGTGCTAATCCAATGTAAGGAACATAATCTATCCCTTAATAGTGAGAAATGCTTTATGATGATTCAGGAAGGAGTGGTACTTGGGCATTTTATTTCAGCAACAGGCATTCAAGTGGACCCAACTAAAGTTGAGGTAATACTCACATTACCTACCACTACTAAGAAAAAAGATATAAGATCTTTCTTAGGACATACTGGATACTATAGATGCTTTATTCAAAGTTTGAGTCAAATTGCTAGTCCTCTATACACATTTCTTACAAAAGAAGTTGAGTTTAAATGGATACAAGCATGTGATGAGTCCTTCTTATAGCTAAAGAAACTTCTAACAACTGCACCAGTCCTCAAAGGATTGGATTGGTCTATTCCATTCCACATCCATATAGATGCATCAAATTACACCATAGGTGTTGTGCTAGGACAAAAGCCTACTAACCTTGAGAATGCAATTTAGTATATCAGTAATAGCCTCCATGGACCTAAATTAAACTACACAGTTACTGAAAAGGAACTCCTAGCTATAGTTTATGCATTGAACAAATTCTGACACTATGTAATAGGCTATCCCATTTTTGTTCACACTAATCACTCAACAATAAAATATCTGATGAACAAACCTACTATAATAGGTAGATTAGCAAGATGGCTTTTACTATTGCAGGAATTTGATATAACAATTGTTGATAAGCCAGGGAAGGCAATTGTAGTTGTTGACTACTTGTCTAGACTACAAAATGCTGATGAAGACACCACTCAGGTTGAAGATACATTTCCTGATGAACACCTGTTCCACATAGAAATAAAAAACATGTGGTATGCTGACATAGCCAATTATCTTGTAGCAAATAAGATGCCCCCACACTTTTCTTAGAAGGACAAGAAAAATCTTGCAAAAAAGCTTTCAATTTTCATGGATAGATAACAATCTATTTTACACCGGTCCAGATCAGATCATGAGGAGGTGTGTGAGAGAAGATGAAATATATGACATATTCCATGCTTGTCATGATGAGCCATGTGGAGGTCACTTTGCAGCAAAGAGAACAACCCTGAAAATCTTAACAACAAGATATTATTGGCCAACATTACACAAAGATGCAGCTAGTTATATAAAGAAATGTGATAAATGCCAAAGGATGGGTCTTCCAACAAAATCAAATGAGATGCCACTTAATCCACAAGTGATGATGACACCCTTTGATAAATGGGGTATGGACTTCATAGGACCAATTGATCCTCCATCAAATGGAAAATATTACATCCTAGTATGCACAGATTATCTGACAAAGTGGGTGGAAGTGAAAGCAATGTAGAATGTTAGAGATCAAAAAGTAGCCAAATTCTTGTATGAGGACATTTTTACCTGTTATTGAGTCCCAAGAGAATTAGTGACAGACCAAGGAGCACAGTTCACTTCAAATCTGATCAGTGAGCTAATGAAGGAGTATAGTATAAGGCATTGGAAGTCTAGCCCTTACCATCCGAAGGAAAATGGATAGGCAGAGGTGAAAAATAGAGAAATAGAGGCCATATTAACAAAGACAGTGCAACTGCATCGTAGGGATTGGAGCAGCTGATTAACTGAAGTAGTCTAGGCTTATCGTACAACATGGAAGACCACAATAGGGTTCGCACCATTTGAATTAGTGTATGGAAAGGCATCAAAGTTTCCCATAGAATTTGATCACAAAACATTGTGCACAACTCTGGAGTTGAACATCAATCTTCTTGCAGCACAATCAGAATGCCTCTTCCACCTCAATTCCTTAGATGAAATGCCAAAATCAGCATTGGAGAGAACAGAGATAATCCAAAACCAAAGGAAGAGGTGGCATGATTCACATATCAAGAATAATCACTTTCAAGTAGGTGATTGGGCTCTATTGCATGATTCTTGATTCAAGGAAATTCTAGGAAAGCTGCAGACCAGATGGATGGGACCATATGAAATTCAATATGTTTTTGAAAATGGAGCAATCCAATTGACAAAATTGGATCCAGTCCAATTTAAACTACTTGTTAATGGACACCTCTTGCACCTGTATCACAAGCCACAAACCAAAGAAGAATTCTTGTAGCAGTTTAGTACGCAAAGTTTAACAACACCTCAGGTAATAGTTCCTATAGCAGAAGGTGAAAGCCTTCCTCCTACAACCATACCATAACATGCCTTTAGAAATTACCCATAATAAAAATTCATTTAATATGAGGTATATTTCTTCATTCAATTTTCTCTCTTCTTCTCTCCAACTCATTCTCATTTCTCTTTCTACCACCCACTCAAACACCACGTCACCCACACTTTCTATTTCCATTGCTTTCAATAAAATACCACATCAACACTCTTATGCATATGCTAGAATTGACACTCTCATCAAATTGCATTCATGTGTATAGTAACTAATCACTAGGTACAACTTTTTAACTCCTTACTCACTTTTAGCACATAGGTTTTAATAATAATATATAGTACTGCATTACATGTATAATATCGACATTACGCCAATTTCCCATTCTTGTGCTAAATTTATCAAGTGAGGACAGTTGTTAATGTTTTGTAGGGGGTAGGGGAAGTGTAATAAATTCCAAGTGTTATTCCTAAGCCATCCTAGTCATATCCTTGTCACATCAATGTTGTACTTAGGCTGCGTTCTATTAATTCTTTTAATCCTACACATTTCTCGTACCTACAAAATTCTAATTTTCTGAGCTAGATATGACTTGAAAGGACTGCAATAAAAATGTGAGGTAACTCCCACTTAAATTTGTGATGTCCTCTATAATCAATGTCATTATTATTGTTCATGTTAAGCGTAACGAAGGTAATGTAAGCAAAAAAATTAGTATTTTCAAGAATTGCAATTGGGATTTCAAGAAGAAGGTATTTGCAGAGTGTAAGAAGACCAAAGATTAGCAGTAAATTTGAGAGCAAAAAATTGAAGACTAGGCATTACTAAGATGGGTGGACAATTAAAGAGGCATGAACCAGTTCACCATGGTATTTTACTGGCGGATATTGAAGCAGTCCGCATATTTAATGCATGCGGCTGGCTGGGGTATTTTCTTCAGTTAATAGAATCTAATGAGGAGGTTGCATTATAATTTATGGGCACTTTTGAAGAGGGAGAAGCAACTGTGTGGGGTTTAATATTTGTTACCACCGAGGAAAGAATTGTAGAGGTCACCGGGTTGCTAGTCATTGGAGAGCACTATCCTAACAAGCATGACGTCAAGTCATCTTGAGCTCAATTCTCCCGACCGCGTGATCCTCCACTTGAAATTACTAAGAAGGGATGCAAGAGATTGTCTCTTCCACCACCACTTCTAGAATTGGCTACCCACATTATTAGGTATTTAACTTGTGATCAAATATTATCAAACCTACATGCCCATCATTTCAAATTGCTTAGTTGTATAAGGCATAATCTTTAGGTCAATGTTCCTAATTTTCTCTATAATATGTTAAGCATTAGTGCCGAGGAAACACAAAAGGGTAATGCAAATTCCATAAGCCACCATGCCCTAATAAATCTTTTGGTTGAAAATCCCTTAGGGATGTCTCTCCCATGTCCTGGGTAGAATTTGTTCAGTTTAAAACTTTGCAACCCCAAGTTAACCCTGTTGCTCAACCTCTAGGGAATGAAGTAGAGTCTTCTGGGCCTACTGAAGAAACAACTGCAAAAGAAAAAGAACTAGAATTGTCCCCATAAAACATGTCTTCTAACCCTACTCCAGAGAGTAATATACCTACTTCTTCCACAAAGAAAGGCAAACAAAAAGTTGAAAAAGAAATCCCTAACCTAGAAGGTGAAATTCAAAACCCTACAGTTCAAATAAATAAGAGAAAAAGGTCAAGTCCTGCAGTGTCTACTCCTACAACATCTACTTCTACAACACAAAAGCCAAAAAGGTCCTACCAAAATAAAACCTTAGTGGTCGAGGATGCAACTATGCATAGAATCCCTCGTATGTGAGGACAAGTGTCTCCGCCTTCCCTTGGAAATCCAAATGTTCCAGCACTAAGGAGATTACCTGGAAAGAACAAGAGGATTTTACTACACTTTCAGGAGTGGAAAGAAGGGAAAGACAACTTTCAGTGACTTCAGGTCTATATCCAGGAAATGCAATGCTTGAGGACAAGCATTATGTTCGTTAGGGGCAGATGATGAGATAAATTATTGTCTCAATTTTGTTATAATCTTCATACTTTGTTGACACTCTTTATGCTCTGATAGACATTTCTAAAACATTTATGACTTATACCTATGTGAACTTATGCTAAGTACAACTAAAGCCACAAAGTCTATGAGTAGGTAGAATGACATGTTTGCTGACTATTATAAATACAATGTAGTACTTCATATAATTATTTTAAGTTGTGTTCTAACATTTGAAGTAGGAGTTGAAATGTTGACTTGAATATATATGTACACCAAATTCTACTAACCATTTAGGTAAACAAGGAGCAGTACAAAGAGTGGTGCAACCCCATTAAAGAAGGAGCATTAGAAGACCAACCATAGCGGAAGAATCTAGCATGGTTCTGAAGGATATGCTGCTTCTAAGAAGGAGCTATTGTTCTAGAAGATATAGGAAATAGTTATGCTATATTTCCTCAGTGTTGTTATTCTGTTATCAACACTTATTGTAATATGTCGTGGTTGTTTTATCTCCTCCTTATTTGGCAAGGTTTAATCAGACTTTTCTGTTATGTTTTCAATAAGCGTCAATCCTCTTTATAAAGGGATTTGATTGACTTAGTTAGGTAATGAGAAAATATAGAATGATGTATTCAATATAGTAGAAGTTTCTCTTTTCCGTTCTTTAGGAGTTGTTCAATTTTTATGTAACCAGTTAAGAAGAATTTAATGGAAGAGTGATTTTGAAGTATCTTTTGTGTTAGTAGTTAGAAAAATCCAACCAAGGGGGCCCACTTGGAAGGTGGATTAGATTAAGTTAGAGTAGAATTGCTTACTATATTTTCTATGCTTTCAAGTAGAAGTTATTGTTTTACTCCTGCAACATTACTACTATGAATGTTCCTGTAGCACTTGCAGAGATAGACATAGTGAATGTTTTGAGTTGATAGATAGGTTTAGAATAAGTTCACAAGCTTTCTACAGTAATTCCATTAAGTAGTCAAGTGTGTTTACTTTCCTATAGCAATAGCATAGGTTCCTTTCATGCATTTTATCTTCCTACAACATAGGTGTTATGACTCTTAGAGGAACTTAGTGCACAAACTGTGCTATCCCATTTCAAGTCTACATCCTTGGGTTGACAATCTAAATGCATTTCATGATGGGAAAAGTAATCCTTAGTATAGATGTATTATTCCTACGAGAGACAATGGCATGATTATTATTACCTATTGTGAGACTGTTCAGGGGCACCATCATTTGATCAAGAGACATGTGATATTATTTGGGAATGTAGTTTAAAAAGATGGAAGATGCTTCATAGTCCTCTTCATTTTGTTTGATTTTTAATTAATCCAAAAGGGTTTCACAAAAGACCATGGTTAGATGATGAGGTTTCCACAGGATGGAAAACCTACATTGATATAGTTTATCCAACTAGAAAAGATTGTACTACAATCAAGGAGGAAGTGTCAAGATATATTGATGGAGTAGCTGAATTTTCTCATAAAGATGCTCCATTTGATTGATTGAATATAGAACCCAAATCATTTTGGGAGAATTATGGTACAAAAACACCACTACTAAAAAATATTGCAATTCGTGTGTGATCATAGGTAAATTTTTGCATTGTTAGTCTTATGATTGTTGAAATTTTTTTGATTATTAATTTATTTTTAAATACTAATATTATGTACTTTTATTTTATATAAATAGGTTTCTAGTTCTTCTACATGTGAAAGAAATTGGAGTGAGTATGCCTTCATACATTCTATGAAGCATAACAAGCTTGCTAGCAAAAAAGTAGAAGATCTTGTGTATGTTCATTAAAATCTTTGATTATTATCTCGAGCTTCTACTGCTTATAAATCAGGGCCTCATAGGATGTGGGACTATGGTGGCTCAATGGATGATAAAAATGGAATGGAGAGAGGCAAGGCAAGCAAAAACATTGCTTGAACATTAAAAATTTGATGATATTTTAAAGTGTTATTTTATGTAATTGCAAACAACTATGGTAATTATATTTTCTCTTTTGAACTGAGAATAATTTTAAATAAATTTTTTAAAAGTGATCTATGATATTATTGGTCTTTATTTTATTATGTTTTATATTTTACAAACTATAACTTCATGCATGTTTACTTACATGGAATAAAATTTTGTATTAATAAAATTTGCATGAAATTATATAAAATATTTAAAAGTGATCTATGATATTTTTCTTCATTTGATTATGTTTTATATTTTATAGACTTTAGCTTCATGCATGTTTACTTCTATGAAATAAAATTTTGTATAGATAAAACTTGCATATATATATATATATGTGTGTGTGTGTGTGTGTGTGTGATGCATGCAAGTTATATATTAACTGAAATTATATATATGAAATACATGCAAGATATATATACTAATTTTCATGCATTCCATATATATATATATATATATATATATATATATATATATATATATATATATATATATATATATATATATATATATATATATATATATATATATATATATATATATATATATATATATATATATCCATTTCTTATACGCAACCTCTAAAAATTATGTTTCTCGTTACGTTGTTGTTGCCGTAAAGTTTCTCGTTTCTCATTTCTGGTAACATAGGTGCCAGACAGGTTTAGGATGAGATCCCCTCTTATAATAGCATATTGACTAAACATATAAAGTTGTATTTGTCAATAAAATGATAGATAATAATTTTTATGATTGTTGCTAGTACATAGTTGCATAGAGGAGATTCTTCTAGACTTAAATGTTTGATAATGGTCTTTATTAAAAAAATCTTCATTATTGATGCAAGAGCATCCTAGGTGTAAGAGCAATCTTGCATCACCCAAAAATATTTCTGTTTGCTTTTCAATAAGGGCTATCTTGTGCAGAGTTGCTATTTATGGAAACTTACTATTTTTAGTAAGTTGGTCATATGATCTCAGAATGTTTTGATTTCACAGTTGGAGGTTCATCCTAGTCATTTCAGCCTACTAGTTGAGTTTCATTGCCACATCATCAGTATTGGTGAAGTTATTGAGGTTTTTGGGTATGAAATCTTTTAGGTCAATTTTGAAGGCCTTAGAGGCTCCGGATCGCGATAGACCCCCGGCTGACTGGCGCTAGCGCCTGTCAGGCACTGTAGATCTCATCATGGTATTTTTGAAAAGTGGTTACAATAGAAAAACAAAGCTACGGTTAAAAATTTATGGCCTCCAGAAGTTGGGCTACCTAAAAGCATATTTTATATTTCTTTTGAGCTGACCCTATTGTAAAAATTGTGAAAATAAAATAATTCTATGTATAGTCGGCCTGAAGGGCTAAATTTCTAGAACCTTCTCAGGCGGTGGAAATCGCCTATATAAAGAAGGCCCATAGTGTTGTCTAGGCAGTTCAGAGTAGTAGATCTGGGTATTGATTCAAGGCTTTGTCCTACAAAATATTGTAAGGGAATGCCCATGTGGCTTTGCATATTGTAATTCTAAAAGTTTGTAATTCCACATTTGTGGAGATAATAAGAAGCCAATTTTCTCTTCTTGCATATTGTTGTTGTTTCTCTGTTTCTGTTATGTGTTTGTGGTATTAAGGGGAGCACCCTTCATCAATTATTAATTAAGGATATTTCTAATATTTTTTAAAAATAAATACATAATTATTTTAAAATTTTTTAGATTATATTTTTAAAAAATAATATAAACTCATATGAGATAGTACCAAATACAAATGGTTTGATAAAATTATTATATTTTTTATAGGAAAAATAAAAAATTATATTAAAAGAGTCTCAATACATATTACAATACAAATATTTTCAAATTGTTAGAAAAAAAAGAAAAGAAAAGAAAAAAGAAGACCCAAAATAGTTTCCCACAAACTCACTCCAAAAAAAGATGTAGTGAACCCATCAAACAACAATGTTTTGAAAATAATGTGTTATCATATTAGCAAGGTTAGTAAGATCAAGATAACATCCATAAAGAATCCATAAAGGTCTTAAGACCAACACAAGGCCTTTATAGAAGATTTTAAATCATCATGTTTGATCTATTTAAAAAAAGGAAAAAACAACTTGACAATAGGATTAATTTTTGGGAATAATATGAAGAAGTTGAGAGGATTTTTCATGAGGTAGAGACTCTCACTCAAGTACATTTCTATTTCAATTTCCTCTATAGCCCATTGAGTTCCATGATTCCTGAGAGATATGAAAATTGAAGAATCTACTTAGCTAGAATCACCAAGTATTAGAAATATTCTAGATTCCTCTCTCTATTCAATATAGAAACCACAATTAAGGAATCAATTTCACAAATGGTCTCTTTTAACCCAATTCACAAGTCTTTTGAAGAGTCAAAAAAATAGAAAAATTTCTATATAGTTGTTAATCCCTTAGTTAAGAAGAAAAAGTACACAAAATTCATCTTTAGCATAATTGACCCCCTCAAGCTTGGTACTACTCAGATTTCCATGGGAAGAGCAATTCAAAAAATTCTCTAGTACTCTAGCTAAAAATTTATTTCTAATTGTATTTATTTATTTTAGAGAACTAATATTTAATGGGAAAAAAAATTTGTGATCTTGTGTAAGGACTAATATTCTACAACATAAGAAAGAAGCGAATATATCAGAAAAGTCAAGCATTAAAATCTATAAATGAAAGACAATGCTTTGAATTGACTCATGAAAAATTCCTAATTCTTATTGTTTATAACATTATTGATCACTTGTTAATTTGGAAAACTTTACACAAGACCAGAGAGTTTTTGATCTTCTCGTATGTGCATCATTTTTATATCATGTAAATCAAATATGGATACATCAAATATAAAAATACATCATTTAAATTTCAATTTACATCATTTGATACAATAAGACCATAAAGGTTAAAATTAGGAAAACATGAAACATAAAGTACTATACATGTGTCGATCCTTGTCTCCTCCAACCATCATGCATCTTTCCATCTGCTATACTTGAGACGAGAGTGTGTTCTAGGAACTTTTACCATCCAACCACGGAGTGGTTAGCTCCCTTGGTGCTCAACTTGACACATTGACCACTTTGACCCTGCCCAAAAAGCCTAGCAACTTGGAATTGGTGAATCAGATGGAATTTGGTGTAAAAATGATCTAACACTGATTTGGAAAGGAGATGAATCAATAACCAACATATAAAGAAATACATATGCAAGACCTTTGGACAAAGAATTAAACCAATTTCTACTAGTAGGTAGGTATACAAAAAAAATGTCTTTGCCCTACCCTTTCCTATTAAACCCACATTCGACACCAGTGCAAAAATAAATTATAAATGAGATAATTAAAATTATAACATATTGATACTCTTGTTCCCCATTCAAATGAAGGATTTCCTTTCCCTTATACTAATGTTACCCTTCAAGGATACCTATCAAGCATGGATGAATTCTAATGATTATATGCAAATACCAGAAGAAAAACAAAAAACAAAAAAATGTCGACACACATATAAGAGTGTGTGAGAGTCTGTAGATTCATTTACTAACATAACTACTATTCCTTGTAGAAAGAAAAATTCTAATAGGCAAGTGAAATTCCATATCAGCAATTAAGTGAATGGTGGAACAAAATCACCTATCCTCTAAGGAGGTGTTCAATTGTATTTATCAAGATAAAAATGCAACCTATGAGTAGAGAATGTTATAGACTTAAGAAGAAAAAAATTATGTAGTATATATTAATAAATCATTGTGCAGTACAATCAGGTTTCATTATATAATTCACACATAGTAAACACAATTTAGTCATCTAACCAAGAACATTTAGTTTTAAAAAGATATCATGAAACAAGGATCTAAAGGTGAACACTCAATCTATTTGTGAAGATTAATGGGTAAGTGCACAAAGATGGGGGACCAAAAGATGCCACTCAACTTTTTGGTCCAAAAGAGAGCATATGGCGTGCACCCTATATGGCGTACACCATATGGTTTGGCGTGCCAAGCCTATTTGGCATGCACCATAAATGGTGCGTGCTAAATATGGCATCTTCTTTATATGGTGCATGCCTTATATGGCACATTCCAAATGTGGTGCATACAGAATATGATGCACACCAAATATGGCATACACCATATATGGCACATGCCAAATATGGTGCACACTAAATATGTCATACACCATATATGGTGCATGCCAAATATGGAATACACTATATATAATTAAAAAAAACTCACAAACTTTGCATCCATCCATAGTTATTTACATATCATGCACACTATATATGGTGTGCACCATATTCTATGTTATGCTCTCTCTCTCTCTCTCTCTCTAGATCCTAACATGTCCTAAGATACATTAATGTATCCTAGAACCCATTTAGATCCCTTATAACCCCTTATGACCCCTTACTATACATTTATTTATCTTAGGACTCCTAGGATACATTAATGTATGATGAGGGGTTCTAAGGGGTCATAAGTTGTCATAAGTGGTCATGGGATACTTTAATGTATCCTAGGACCCCTTAAGACCCTTTATGACCTCTTAGGATCCTTCAACATACATTAATGTATCCTAGGACTCCTATGATACACTAATGTATATTAAGGGGTCATAAGTGGTCTTAAGGGTCCTAGGATATATTAATGTATCCTAGAACCCCTTAAGATCCCTTATGATCCCTTACAACCCATTACAACCCCTTACGACTCCTCAACATACATAAATGTATGGTAAGAGATTGTAAGGAGTCATAAGGGGTCGTAAGGGGTCCTATGATACATTAATGTATCTTAGGACCCATTAAGACCACTTATGACCTCTTAGGACCCCTCATCATACATTAATGCATCCTAAGACTCATAGGATATATTAATGTACGGTAAGGGGTCCCAAGGGGTCTTAATGGGTCATAAAATACATTAATTTATTTTAAGATCCCTTAATACCCCTTATGACCCTTTAAGACCCCTTAAGACCCTTTAGCATACATTAATGTATCCTAGGACTCCTAGAATACACTAATGTATGT
Organism: Chamaecyparis obtusa; assembly: GCA_027943335.1. Classification (NCBI taxonomy): domain Eukaryota; kingdom Viridiplantae; phylum Streptophyta; class Pinopsida; order Cupressales; family Cupressaceae; genus Chamaecyparis; species Chamaecyparis obtusa. The sequence continues at coordinate 69,881 of BSBK01005157.1, read as the reverse complement.
TGAGGGGTCCTAAGGGGTCATAAGTGGTCTTAAGGAGTCCTAGGATACATTAATTAAGACCACTTATGATTTCTTATAACCCATTATGACCCCTTAAGACCCCTCAACATACATCAATGTATGGTAAGAGATTTTAAGAAGTTGTCCTAAGGGGTCTTCAGGGGTCCTAGGAGACATTAATCAATCCTAGGACCCCTTGAGGCCACTTATGACCCCATAGGACCCCTCAACATACATTAATGTATCCTAAGACTCCTAGAATATATTAATGTATGGTAAGGAGTCCCAAGGGGTTGTAAGGGGTTATAAGGGGTATTATGGGTTCCTATGGTACATTAATGTATCCAAGGACCCCTTAGGACCCCTTAAGACCCCTTAGGACCCTTTATGACCCCTTAATATAAATTAATGTATCCTAGGACTCCTAAGATACGTTAATATATGTTGAGGGGTCCTAAGGGATTATTAGTAGTCTTAAGAGGTCCTAGGATACATTCATGTATCCTAGGACCCTTTAAGACCCCTTATGACCCCTTAGAACCCCTGACCATATACTAATATATGTTGAGGGGTCCTAAGGGATCTTAGATTACATTAATGTGTCCTACAACCTTTTAAGACCACTTATGAGCCCTTAGAACCCCTCAACATACATTAATGTATCCCAAGACTCCTAGGATACATTAACGTATGGTAAGCGGTCCCAAGGGGTTGTAAGGAGTCCTATGATACATTAATGTATCCTAGGACCCCTTAAGAACCCTTATGACCCATCAAGACCCATTATGGCCCTTTAGGACCCCTCAACATACATCTTAAGATACACTAATGTATGTTGAGGGGTTTTAAGGGGTCCTAGAATACATTAATGTATCATAGGACCCCTTACAACCCGTTGGGACTCCTTACCATACATTAGTGTATCTTAGGAGTCTTAGGATACATTACTATATGCTGATAGGTCCTAAGGGGTCATAAGTGGTCCTAAGGGGATCTAAGATACATTAATGTATCATAGTACTCCTTAAGATCCCTTATGACCTCTTATGACCCGTTACGACCACTTACAACCCCTTAGGACCCCTCAACATACATTAATGTATGGTAAAGCTTTATAAGGGGTTGTAAGGGGTCATAAGGGGTCTTAAGTGGTCATAGGATACATTAATGTATCCTAGGACCCCTTAAGACCACTTATGACCCCTACACATATATTAATGTATCATAGGACTCCTAGGATACATTAATGTATGTTGAGGGTTGTTGGAGATTTTCCAGCAAGCCAATGTTGACTGTATGTTTGTCATTAAAGACAACATATGATAAGTAGGATGTGTGGAAGACTTATGAAGTAAAATTTAAGTATATGTAGCATGGACATGTTATCAGCATGCTATCATGGACGCATAGGTTAATTATAGACAGTTATGTAGTAGCTTGTGTCAGTAGTGTTCCTGACAGAGTTACAGGTAGTGTTCTGTGAATGATTGTTCATAAAGTTTTCATGGAGCTTTGCACATTTGGATGTGTGATGGAGACATGTTATTGTTGTTACAATCATGGACATAGATTCTGATGTGTAGTAGAAGTGAAGTTATGTAGTCACTATTCACCAGTTGCAGTTTCCTATCTTTATCCAGAAGAGCCGAAAGAGATTATATTAGTACAATAGTTGTGCCTATCATTTCAGTATGCATGCTTGGATTAATGATTGGAGGAGTTAAGAATGTTTGGTTAAGAGTGCATTATGTAATTTAACTTGAGGAGAAAGTATCAATTAATTTGGTAGAGCCAATAGTGTGTAGCATGCGTCTACACTTATTGATCTGGACAGGTCCCAGTTTGTGTTGCGTGCTTAGTAGAACCAATAGAGATGTTACTGGAGAGTATTTTTATTTCTCTAATATGATTTCAAGGTGGTTCTAATAGGTTGAATTGATTATATCATTTAGAGGAAAGATACTTATAGTTGGTCATTTGTGATCACTAGAAGTATGGCATGGAGATAAAAGATTAGAGTAGAGAAGAGAGTGCAAAGTATTGTGTCATCAAGGAGAGGTCTATGTGACAAAATAGATAGAGTGTGCTATTCATTGGAACTGATCAAGATAGTAGGTCTACCTCACAGTTCACCAAGATCCAGATATAGTGTGTATCTATTATTCTGAAGGTTGTAGCCTTCACCCCTTTGAGCAGTGAGCTCTCAGATAGTGCATCCTCACCCATAGAAGGGTCAATCATAAAAGACTCCTAACAGGGTCCAACCTTTGACCATGTCACTATACTTATCGCATTGTAAAGATCAACTCCTAATAGGGTTGTAAGATCTTCTAACAAGGATCACTATACACTAGTGCAGTTTATTAGTGGATGTTAATTCTCACTGGGATTTTTACCTATTTGGGTTTCCCTGTAACGAAAATATTGGTGTTGTGTTCAAGAGTTATTTCATTGTGTTTATGCTTAAAGTTTAAGTATACTTAACTAGATAAAGAATTGAAACTTGTAGATAACTGATTCACCCCCCCCCCTCTCAGTTATCTCTTTGGACTATTCCTAACAATTGGTATCAAAGCTAAGTGCCTCAGAGAGAAATTTTAATAGCTTGAGGTTGATCAGATAGCATTATTTAGAAAAGACAATCCTAAGTTTGATGGAGAGAACTATCTTGATTGGAAGAACAAAATGGTGACACATTTGCAGTGCATTGCTTTTGAAGTTTTTGAAGTGGCTATCAAAGAAGTTAAGATCCCCTCTCTAAAAGATCTTGCAAAGGAAGATGCTACTAGCAAGAAAAAGGATTTGTTCCATTAGAATGCAATAGCCAAAGAAGCCCTTATTAATGCCTTATCTGATAGTGAGTTTTCAGAGATAAAGAAAGTAGACACAACCTACAAGATATGGAAGCACCAAGAAGACATGTTTGAAGGAGATACATAAGAAAAGAATGCGCGCATAAAGACATGGAAGAAAAGATACAATGCATTAGAGATGCTACCTGAAGAAGACATTAGAGCTTACAACCAAAGGATCAATGAAGCAGTTGCTGGAATCAGGAACAATGGTGGAAAGATCTTGGAGGAAGACATTATGGATAAGTTAATGACTACTCTTATAGCAGAGTATGAAAACAAGATCAACATCCTTGATGAGACCATGCAACTTACAAAAAATTTCAAGAGAGAGACCCTGATCAGAAAAATTTCAACTTTTGAGATTTCAAGATTGAAGACAAAGCCTAAAAGTGAAACAGCCTTCAAAGCATCCGTCCATGGTAAGAAATCTTTAAACACTTCTGGTAATTTTGATGATGAAGATGAAGATAAAGAGATAGATGATATTATTGCCATGATTGCTAAGAAAGAAAGAAAAGGAAAAGGAAAGTATGAAGGTCAGTTACCTTTCAAATGTTTTTCATGTAATAAGATTGGTCACTTTGCATCTAAGTGTCCTACAAGAGTTAAAAAATTAAGAACTAACTACAAGCCTAAGTATACAAAAGAATGTTACTATGTTGGTGATGGAGTTTTTGATGATGATTCAGCTGAAGATGAAATTGGATTCATTGCTATTATGGAGAAGATGTTTGATGAGATGGATCGTGAAGATGAGAAAAAGGAACAAGAGCTAGCATTGATTTCACAAGAAGACATAAGGACAAATTGGATTATAGATAGTGGTTGTTCACATCACATGACAGGTGATAAAGATAGATTTGTTCATTTGGACAAATACAAAGGTGGCATGGTTAGATTTGGAGATAACACTCCTAAACCTATCATTGGTAGAGGATCTATCACATTGGATGGAAAGAAAAAAACTGATGATGTTCTTTATGTAGATGGTTTGTAGCATAACCTTCTTAGTGTTGGATAGTTGCTTGAAAAAGGTTATAGGTTGAAGTTCAAAGACAACAGGTGCATCATTAACAACAAGGATGGTGTAATGATTGCATCAGGCTCAAAGACTAAAGGTAATGTTTTTCAGCTTAATTCAGAAGTAAGTTTTTTTGTTGCTAAAGTAGATGACAGTTGGCTATGGCATAAAAGACTATGTCATATCAATTTTGATAACATAGTAAAGATAAAAAATGTAAAGAAAGTAAGAGATCTACCTAGCATAGCAAAGCCAGTTGATACTATTTACAGGGAATGTGTGATGGGAAAGCATGTGAGGAATTCATTCAGAAGAAAGCATAATTCAGCAAAGAACAATTTGGATCGGATTCATACAGACCTATGTGGACCAACTCAAACAAGATCATACTATGGTGAAAGGTATTTCATTTTGTTTGTTGATGATTATTATAGAATGATGTGGGTTGCGTTATTGAAAGATAAGTCAAAAGCTTTTGAGAAGTTTAAAATATTCAAAGCTAAGGTTGGGAATGAATCTGGACTAAAGATAAAGTGTCTAAGATTAGATAGAGGAGGAGAATTCACCTCTAATAGATTCTATGAGTACTGTGAAGAATATGGCATAAAGAGACAGTTGAGTGCACCTAGAACCCCTTAGCAGAATGGGATTGCTGAGAGAAGGAATAGGACCATCCTTGATATAGCGCACACCATCATGATTGAAGGAAAAGTTGCACACACCTATTGGAGAGATGTGGTCAATACAATAGTCTATACCATTGTAATACCCCAAAAATGGGCTATATGTTCATTAACCTCCTATATTGACACATCGAACGAAATCGACATCAAAGTCCTAACCAAAGGCACATCGACACATCATCGAATCTTAATTGATTATCTTAAATTCAGCATCGGGGAATATTCTTAGTAATATTCCTAATCATCATAATTATCTTTGATTTAATGATTATTTGGTGATAAATCCTATTTATCCTAAAGTTTAATTAATTGAATATTCTTAATATTTAATTAATTAAGTTTAATTCTGCCACTTAATTATTTAATTGAATTTAATTATATTTATTCCTAATAATTATTATTTAAATTTGACAATAAATCAAAATTCCTATCATTAATTGATTAAATTCTTATTTAATTAATTAAAGAAAGTTGTCATATTTGATGATATTATTTTTTAATAAAAGTTTGAAAAATAATTGATTAACCCATAAATCAATTGTTTTATTTTTCAAAATCAGTTAAGTTGGAAATAAATCACTTTATTTATTTATTAATTCATAATTATCCATATGCACAATCAAAGAGTAGTTAAACTCCAAATTAGAAAATCAATGCAAGTTATTAGCTTTTTTGGAACTCAACATCATTTTTGAGTTTTAAAGTTGATCTAAACTTCTAATTTGACTTAAAAAGTTGTTTTTGCATGATTTGCATATTTTTGTGAATTAAATTATCTTTATTTAAAAATAAATCAAAAATCAAGTTGAGTTTATTTGAGTGATTTATGGCTTTTTCCATGCACCTCCAAAGCCTTGGATTTCTATAAAAACAAGGCTCAACTCTTCATAATTCATCTCTCAAATCCACAAGAATTGCATAATCACACTGGAGAATTGAAATTGGAAGAATCAAAGCTTCTTGCGAATCAACATTGTTGTGAGATCAATCTTGTTTTCACATTCATTTTAGCTTCATATTGCATATTATTGTTAGATCATTTAGCATATCATAGCATATCAGTTTTTACATATCATAGATTCATATCAAGTTTTTATCATTCTTATTGCATCTAAAATAAAATAAAATATAGATTAATTGCATTCATATTCCATATCCATCTTTTGCATTCAAATCCTTCATTTAGGTGTCATCAAGGTCACTGATCTCGATAACAATTTGAGAACATCATACTCGCACCTATTAGAAGGCAGTAAATCGCCTAGTTAGTTTAGCTTTCAATTCATTGGACGATTTCATTTTTGCTAACATCTAATATTTTACTAAAGTGTTGTGTTTACAGATTAGGTACAATTTTCACACACACATTTCTGGTGCCCACCGTGGGGCAACTCACCTTTACATGCTGGTTTTGATTTTTTTTTTGGAGCTAAAGCCCTAAAATTTAAAAGATTTAATTTTATCTGTCAAACGGCTTGGATTTTTTCTCTAAAATTTATTTTGCAAGTTGAAAATATATTAGAGAAGTTACAGTAAAAAATTCAAAATTTTTTGAGATGTTTTGAATTTTTAATAATTTTTCTTGAAATTCTGGAAAAAATTAATATCTAACTCAAATCAGTATATTTTTTAGAAATTTTTATATTTTTGGAAATCTCTTTAAATTTTATTGGGGGTCCATTCTTTGTATTTTAAATTTGGATGCAATATAATAGCTCAAATAGTCAATTTACAAAAACTAGTCTATTTTGGTAAAATAAGTTTCTAGGGCACAAATGAAGAGATTTTTCTAAAATTTTTACATTTTTGGAAAGCTCACTATTTTTTAGTAGGGGCCTTTGTTTTTAATTTCTATTTTTGTAGCAAAAATCATTAAAAAAAAATTAGATCTTGTTGACTAGGTCAAATGCAGCAAAAAAAAATAAAATTTTGTGATGGGTATGCACTTATTTTTTTTACATGGTTCAATGAATGATATGAGTTGTCATTTGGGTTAATTGCTGGTTATTATTGCTGATAATAATTGATTTTTAGAGCTAACCCTATAGTTTTCATAATTTGAATATATGTTGCATATCTTGTTTGCTTGTTTGCTTGTTGGAGAGTTCATCACTTGCTTGCATGGAAAAGCTCAACAAAAATTGCTAAAAATTAGGTAAAATCTACTAAGCACGTTGCGAGGATTTTAGGTATTCTCTTTCATCTAATAACATTTCAATTTGGACTTAAAATAAATCTCTTATGTGTCTGGCTTGTGTGCATCTTTTCATGCTTTTGTCTATTTCTACACACTTGCATAATTGATACTAGATTGTGACCCCTTAAGGCTCCATTAAGTAGTTTTAGATACTTGTGATTGATCTTGATTGCTATCTTGAGTTATTGGACTCACTAATCTGCCGACCCCTCGTTCCACCTCGTGGTTGCAAGGTCAGCGCCACATTAAAGGGGAGGGGTCAACAGGACAGAAGCATTAAGTGTTCCACTTGGCAACCCATTTATACTTTTAGGAACTCACTTGTTTTCTAAGTCAGGGACTCATTTTCAGCTTGTGTGAGGTGTTAAGTGTTCAACCTTGTGGACTCATGTCATATTCTCTTTAAGCATTAAGTGTTCCTCTTTCTGCTTTTTGGGTACTTTTGGTAGATTTTCTTTTTCAAAACATACATTTGTGCTCACATAGTAATTAGGCCCTATGAACTGATGCAGGAGCATCCTGGGTGTAAGAGCAATCTTGCATCACCCAAAAATATTTCTATTTTTGAATTCAATAAGGGCTATCCTGTGCAGAGCTGCTATTTATGGAAAGTTACTATTTTTGGTAATTTTCGTCTGTGCTCAGAATGATCTAATTTCTTTTTTGGAGGTTCATTTTGGTCATATAAGTCTGTCAGTAAAGTTTCATTTCCAGATCAAGTGTATGTTGGAAGATATTAAAGATTTTCGGTATTGGCAGCCCGGTACAGAAACTTTGGACTCAGTTTTGAAGGCTTTAGAGGCCCCGAATGAGGTCAAAAATTTGGGTAACGGGCGCTTGCGTGGCTCAAGCCTGTAGAGCGCTTCGTGGCATTTTCAAAATAGGGTTATAATAGCCGATCGGGTCAACTGGTGATGACTTATGGTCTTCAGAAGTTGGGCCACCCGAAATGGCGAAAAATAATTTTCTTCAAAATTTATGTTCGGGTTTCAAAGGTTATCTTGAACCGACTATGATGTAATAAAATGTAAAATAAAATAATTCTAAGTTTGGTCGGCCTTATTGGCTAAAATTCTGGAACCTTCCTAGGCGGTGGAAAAATTGCGTATATAAGGAAGGCTGTATTGTTGTCTTAGGCAGTTCAGAATAGTTCTGGGTAGTAGATCTGGGTAATAGTTCGAGGCTTTGTCCTACAGAATATTGTAAGGGAATGCCCATGTGGCTTTGCATATTGTAATTCTGAAAGTTTGTAATTCCACATTTGTGGAGATAATAAGAAGCCAATTTTCTATTCTTGCATATTGTTGTTGTTTCTCTATTTCTGTTATGTGTTTGTGGTATTAAGGGGAGCACCCTTCGTCAAGTGGTATCAGAGTAGGAGTTCTTGAGTGTGTAAATAGATCACCGACTGTGAGGCAGTTTGCACCAGGACCGTGGCTAGGGTTTCGGCGTGCATCGCGAAAATGCCTCCATGAAGGGAACGTGGCGGAAGAGCTGGTGTTGTAACACTTGAGGTTAGAGAGCTGCAGAGACAAGTGCGAGCATTGCAAGAAGAGATTCACAAAGGAATGAATCTTAATGTCAGAGATGAAAGCGAGGATGAAGCCGAAGAAGAATATCAAGAAGGAGAATTTGAAATTGTGAACCAGGAGGAAGAAAGACTTTTTCGGGCGATTTCCAAAATTGGGAAAAGACCTAAGATTGAGGTTCCTACATTTTCTGGAAATCTTAACCCAGAGGAATTGATCGACTGGATCAATGAATGTGAGGAGTATTTTGAGTATGAAGATGTTGAGCATCCTGATAGGGTCAAATTTGCGAAGGCCAGACTGAAAGGTCATGCGAAGATCTGGTGGCAAGAAATTCAATTGGAGCGAAATAAAAGAGGGAAAGATAAAATCACAAGATGGTATCGGATGGTGGATAAATTGAAGCGACAGTTCATTCCTGTTGATTATGAGCTTGACCTACTAAAGAAAATGCAAAGTTTGAAGCAAGCAAAAAGATCTGTTCAGGAGTATACAGAGGAGTTCTATTGACTCCTCATCAGAACAGGCCATGCAGAAGCTGATAAGGAGAAAGTTGCCCGATACCTTAATGGGTTAAGGCCAAGCATTCAGGAGGAGTTGAATCTGGTTCGAATGAATAGTATTGAGGAGGCATACTAGTTTGCCCTAAAAGTAGAGGAAAAGTTGAACAAGAAGTTTGAGAGCACACAAAATGGAGAGGTCGTGGTGGAAGATCTGGCGGACGGTCATATGGTGGCCGAAATGAAGATCCGAAAAAGAAGGATGAGGCCAGTAGCAGTCAGAATCAGAGAGGAAATAATTCCAATCATTTTCAGGATCAGAGTAATAGAGATCAGAGAGGAAGAGGAAGAGGACAAGGATTTGGAAGAGGAGGCTTCCGTGGAACATGTTTTCACTGTGGAGAAGAAGGTCATAGGGCATTTGAATGTCCTCAGTGCCAAGGCAGAATAGATAGGAGAAATGAAGGCCAGGCCAGAGTTGCACATGTAGACGAAGATGCCAGATCATCAAATTCTGAAGATGCTGAAAGAGGAGAAACGTTGATTAACAGAAGAGTCCTGTTGAGTGGTGAGAATGAACCTGAGCAAAGGAGGAGCCTGTTTCACACCGGGTGCAAGTGTGAAGGTAAATGTTGTGATGTGATCATTGATAGTGGAAGCACTGACAATTTGGTGTCAGAAAAGATGGTGACAAAGTTGAAGCTCAAGAGATAGAAACACCCACATCCATATCGGATTGCCTGGGTACAGGATGACCACAAGGTCACGGTCAATGAACAATGCCTGGTGAAGTTCAAGATTGGCGGATACCAAGATGAGGTATTGTGTGATATCATATCTATGGATGCATGTCATATGTTGTTGGGTAGACCATGGCAGTTTGACAGATGTGCTGTACATGATGGTCATGCGAATACCTATTCCCTGACAAAGGATGGAGTGCGACATAAGCTAAAACTATTGAAGGAGACTGAAGAAAAGGTATGTGGTAATGCAAGGATAACTTTTGTTGATGGAAGAAATTTCCTAGATGGTATGAGGCATGAGCATGTATGTTTTGCTTTAATTCCAAAGGTTGGTAAAGAGGAAGTAGAAGATGTTCCTGTAGAAGTTGCAGATTTGTTGAATGAGTTTCATGATATTGTATCCGATAATGTGCCTGGTGGATTACCACCAGTCAGAAAGATCAGTCATCAGATGGACTTGATCCCAGGAGTGAGTTTTCCGAATAAGGCAGCACACAGAATGACACCTATAGAAAGTGAGGAGTTGAACAGACAAGTACATGAACTATTACAGAAAGGATTGATCTGTGAGAGTCTGAGTCTCTATGCTGTACCAGCGGTATTAGCACCAAAGAAGAATGGAGAGTGGAGGATGTGTATAGATTCTAGGGCAATAAACAAGATCACAATCAAGTACAGGTTTCCATTGCCACGAATGGATGATATTATGGACTGTTTGAGTGGAGCTATGTATTTCTCAAAGATAGATCTGAAGAGTGGATATCATCAGATTCAGATCAAAGAAGGAGATGAATGGAAGACTGCCTTTAAGACAAAGGAAGGACTATATGAGTGGTTAGTCATGCCTTTTGGGCTAACCAATGCACCGAGCACTTTCATGCGGCTCATGAACGAGGTTCTGAAAGAATTTTTGGGTAAGTTTGTCATTGTTTACCTAGATGATATTTTGATTTTTAGCAAGACATTGGAGGAACATATGATGCATATTTGTATGGTGTTTGAGAAGTTGAGAGATGAAAAATTGTTGATTAACTTGAAGAAGTGCAGTTTTGTGAAGAAAGAGTTAGTGTATTTGGGATTTGTAGTCTCAGCAGAAGGTCTAAAAATGGACCCAGAGAAGGTACAGGCTATCCTTGAATGGCCTACTCCAAGGAGTGCTACTGAGGTAAGATCTTTTCATGGTCTAGCTAGCTTTTACAGAAAGTTTATCAGAAATTTTAGCAGTATTTGTGGTCCCTTGACTGAGACAATGAGAGGGGATAGAAAAGAGTTTAAATGGACTAAAGGGGCAGAAAAGAGTTTTCAATTGTTGAAACAAAAAGTTATAGAACAACCTGTTTTAGCACTTCCAGATTTTAATAAGGTGTTTCAAGTATATTGTGATGCTAGTGGTACTGCAATAGGAGTTTTTATGAGCCAAGAAGGTAAGCCTATTGCTTATTTCAATGAGAAGTTAAATGATGCCAAGAGGAAGTATTCTGTTTATGATCAAGAATTTTATGCTATAGTTCAGGCATTAAAGAAGTGGAGACATTGTCTACTTCCTAAGGAGTTTGTTTTGTATACTGATCATCAAGCTTTGCAATATTTGAATAGTCAAGGAAAGTTGAATCAGAGGCATTTGAAATGGGTTGAGTTTTTGCAGAGTTATACATTTGTTTTGAAACACAGGAGTGGAAAGTCTAATAGGGTTGCGGATGCTCTTAGCAGAAGGCAACTATTGCTGACAGAGATGCAGATTGAGGTGGTTAGGTTCAAGGAACTCAAGAATTTATATCCAGAGGATCCTGATTTTGGTGAAGCTTGGAAAGCTTGTACAGAACCTATTACTCTAGACAGGACAAAATGGCTGGATTTTATCATCCAAGATGATATGCTATTCAGAGGGAGTCAGTTGTGCATTCCACGAAGCTCTATGAGGGAGAATCTCATCAAGGAGAAGCATAGCGGAGGATTGGCTGGACATTTTGGTCGTGATAAAACCCTTGCTTTGGTTAGTGAAAATTATTATTGGCCACAATTGCAACAAGATGTCAAGAATTTTGTACAGAGTTGCAGAGTATGTCAGATGGCGAAAGGAGTGAAGTAGAATACGGGGTTGTATCAGCCATTACCTATACTCAAGAAGCTTTGGGAGGATATCAGTATGGACTTTGTTCTTGGATTACCGAGGACACAGCGGGGACATGATTCAATTTTTGTGGTGGTTGACAAATTTTCAAAGATGGCACATTTCATTCCTTGTAAGAAGACTAATGATGCTGTTCATGTAGCAGAATTATTTTTCAGAGAAGTGGTGAGACTACATGGCTTGCCAAAGACCATAGTTTCAGATTGAGATACTAAGTTTGTTGGATATTTTTGGCGGACATTGTGGAAGAAGTTGAAGATAGATTTGAAGTTCAGCTCATCACATCATCCACAGACTGATGGACAGACAGAGGTGGTGAATAGAAGTTTGGGAAATCTGCTGAGATGCTTGGTTGGAGATAAGCCAATAGGATGGGATTTGATTTTACCATAGGCAGAATTTGCATACAATAATTCTATCAACAGGAGCACTGGTAAATCACCATTCCAGATTGTATATGGAAGTAGTCCAAGAAATGCATCTGAATTGAGAAAGATAGATAAAGGAGAAATAAGTAGTGCTGAAGCTGAGGATTTTGCAGAACACTTGAAGAACATCCATGAGGAGGTGAGGAAGCATATTACCAAGATGAATGCACAGTATAAGGCTAAGACAGATGAGAAAAGGAGGTATAAGGAATTTCAAGTTGGTGATGAAGTCATGGTTCATTTGTGGAAGGAGCGGTTTCCAGTTGGTACATATAACAAGCTGAAAATGAAGAAGTTTGGGCCATGTAAGATACTGAAGAAGCATGATTCAGGAAATGCATATGAGGTAGAATTGCCTAGTGAGCTGAATATTTCACCAGTGTTTAACATTTCAGATTTGACAGAGTATCATGAAGGAGGTGTTGAAGATGAGGTTGCAACAGCACAGTGGAGTATTCCAGCAACTAGTTCAGACACTAAGGAGATCGAAGATATACTAGACAGTCATGTTGGTAGAAGCACAAGGAACAAGATATATGAAGAATATCTGGTCAAGTGGAAATGATGACCTGTTGAAGATTCATCATGGCTAACAAAGGAGGAGGTTAGCCATCTCGATTTTCCTCTGCACACCTGAGTCGTGACAGGGTCACTTCTCAAATTACCCTGGGTGTCTGATGCAGGAGCATCTTGGGTGTAAGAGAAATCTTGCATCACCCAAAAATATTTCTATTTTTGAATTCAATAAGGGCTATCCTGTGCAGAGCTACTATTTATGGAAAGTTACTATTTTTGGTAATTTTCATCTGTGCTCAGAATGATCTAATTTCTTTCTTGGAGGTTCATTTTGGTCATATAAGTCTACCAGTAAAGTTTCATTTTCAGATCAAGTGTATGTTGGAAGATATTGAAGATTTTCAGTATTAGCAGCCGGGTACAGAAACTTTGGACTCAGTTTTGAAGGCTTTAGAGGCCCCAGATGAGGTCAAAAATTTGGGTGATGGGCGCTTGCGTGGGTCAAGCCTATAGAGCGCTTCGTGGAATTTTTGAAATGGGGTTATAATAGCTGATCGGGTCAACTGGTGAAGACTTATGGTCTTCGGAAGTTGGGCCACCCGAAATGGCGGAAAATAATTTTCTTCAAAATTTTTGTTCGGGTTTCAAAGGTTATCTTGAGCCGAATATGATGTAATAAAATGTAAAATAAAATAATTCTAAGTTTGGTCGGCCTTATTGGCTAAAATTCTGAAACTTTCCCAAGCGGTGGAAAAATTGCCTATATAAGGAAGGTTGTATTGTTGTCTTAGGCAGTTCAGAATAGTTCTGGGTAGTAGATCTGGGTAATAGTTCGAGGCTTTGTCCTACAGAATATTGTAAGGGAATGCCTATGTGGCTTTGCATATTGTAATTCTGAAAGTTTGTAATTCCACATTTGTGGAGATAATAAGAAGCCAATTTTCTGTTGTTGCATATTGTTGTTGTTTCTCTATTTCTGTTATGTGTTTGTGGTATTAAGGGGAGCACCTTTCATCATGAACACTATTTGTGATTCTTGAGAGATTGGATTCCTAGCGAAATCCTTCTTGATGATAGAATCCTTGTAGGTAGGGAGGATACTTAGTGCGTTTCACATTCAACTTGGTTAGTGCATCTTCTCTTATTGATCGATACATTCTCTCCTAGGAGAGGTTGATAGATCACATGGGGTTGACATCACAAGCTTTGGTGAATCAAAATTGGTTAGTGCACCTTCTCTTATTGATCGATACATTCTCTCCTCAAAGAGGTTGATAGATCACGTGGAGTTGACATCATAGACCTTGGTGAAGCAAAACTTTATCTTAGCGTGTCAGATTTATCTATTTTCTTTGTTTGGGTTAAAAATGAAAAGGTGTCAAAAACTTTGGATTTGGAGCCAAGTCCCCTTGTGGTACAATACTATGAGTCATCTTTAGAGAGGGTTAACCATAGCGGACACTCCCTTCACAGGGTAAACTGCGTTGATGAAACCTCAAGCGGTAATAGCCATTTTTGTCGTGGTAGTGACGGTCACTATATAAATGTCCTATTGGAAGAAATATCCAAAAGTATGGTTCATTGTTGGGTTGTCAGATCTCCCTAGCAGCTCCTGAAGATTAAGTTCTCAAACTGTGTCAAAACCCTGGTGCACCGGGATTAGAGTTCACCCCTTTGGATCATAAAAGTTGCAGAGTCAAACCATTACTAAAAACCCTAGTGAGGCCAAATTTTCATTTTCTAGGGTATATGTGCATTATTGCAAAACATTTTTGGAACATACACAATTAGCACTTCTGAGGATTAGAACGAATAAGTCACTTGCTTGTTCATGTGCAAGGTTGCTTTTTCCCCTGTTCATTATTTTCAGACATGCTTGAAATCACTTGTTTGCTATTTTGCGTGCTTGTTTATCTATCTAGCTATTGAAAATGAACAAATCTGTTATAATCCTCAAATCTGGACAGTACAATTTGCAAACAATCCGAATCTAAAAACTCAAAATTTGCAAAATCTGAAGTAAAATTTTTTTCTAGAGTCAAAATTCATCTTAGGAGGTCAAAAAGTCATACGAGTTTCTATCAAATATCATTTCATTACTGCCCAACTATTGTATGGTAAAGAACCCAGTGTCGTATGAGTCTTTCTGCCAGTTAAATTCAAAAAGTCAAATCCTACTAGCAACTGTCGTGCGAGTTTTGCAACTGTCATACAAGCTTTTCAACTGTTGTTTCATAGCATACCCACTGTCGTACGAGTCTACAGAGTGTCATTTGGAAATTTTTTGAAAGTTGTCAAAAAATGTTCAAAATTGCTAGATACTTAGCTTTTTCAGCCTAGTTCCAAAATCTGTCAAACAAATCACTGTGTCAGGAACAGAGTAGTAGCTATTGAGAATCAATACACATGTCTCAAAGAATCAGTACACATGAGGAAGAAATTCTAATCACAGCTATGATGAAGTAGATGCAAGCTATGCAAGTCAAGCTTAACAAACTCAAAAAAAAAAAGAACCTAAAGAGTTCTCCATGGAAGCTTTGTGCCCTTTTCCATTTGATAAAGACTTGTACATGTCACCATGCCCCCAGACAGAATGTGAGCAGCATGACAATCCTTATGATGCCTCTTCCACGAAGAGTGACACATCCATCTTTGGAGACTATGATGACTATGATGATGGACAATATAATGATACCTATGACACCTCTATTCCTAAGAGTCCTCCTCATCGTGTGTTCCTACTTACTGGAAATGGGATGTCACATTGGATAGATCATGATGGTGATCCATATGATTCTGATTTTGAAAAAGACTTTGATGATTTTTGTGAACAATACCTTGATTATGATCCATCTACTACTGCTAAGGACTATAAAATGCATCGTGCTAGCTTGAAGCATCAATATTATAAGAATCCTTCTCCTAAGGACTCTCCTGCTGAAAATAAAGATTATCTTCTCAAGCAAGATCATGTTAATGTTGGAACTTGTCTTGTGATGGTTCCCTTCCATCCCCTACTTCTTCCAATACCCGTACATTTCCTAAAGCTTCCGAGTCTTCCAAATCTTTCACAAATCCTTCATCCAACAAAAGTTCTGATACTTTTCATACGATTCCCTATAGTTATCCTCAAGGGCTACCCCTTGAAGAAACTCAAGCTAACCTTCACTTGGCTACCAATACTTTCAATAATGCTAAACCTAAAGAGCCTAAGCCTTCATATGCTATAATTCCTACTTCAACTGGTCCTTCACCATCTCTGCAATAGTCTTCCATACAATCCCAACATGCCTTTGTATCCTTAAAAGTGGCTCCATGTCAAGAGAACTCTAAAAATGATGAAGAAAATAACATAAAGAAAGATCAAGATCAAGAACCCTCCATGTCATCCAATCCTTTTCATGATGTCTCTTATCCGCTTCAGGGTTCTTTTGATCCTGCACATCTTTTTTCATGCATTCCACCATGTCTTAATTCTTCTTCTAAGCAAGATCACGATACTACTTACACTGTTGAGCTTATTGACAATCAAAATAACTTTACTACACTTGCGCTTTCCAAAGATGATACTTCCATTAAGATTATTGAAAATGGTGTTGTTACTTCCAATGTTAAGCCTATTGAAAATGAAGAGAAAAATTATGTGCTTATGCTATCCAAAGATCCTTGTCAAGATCAAAGTCTTCCATCTTCTTATTCTACCACTCCATGTTTATTTTCACTTTCTACTCTTCCTAAGTCTTCGCAAGCTTTGAACAATCCTATCAAAGAAGGTACTCATATTCAAGATGTCCATGATCCTATTGAAAATCTTAATGCTCACTCTAAAGATGCTGATGTCCTTGGTTGTCATATAGATGCTAATGAACTTATTGGTTATCCTTTTGTATCTTCCACATCCATCCTTGGACCTCCTCCACCACTACTAAGGGCTTCATGTCTACCTTCCATCTTGGTTCCTTATGTCCCTTCACTTTCCCCTCCTAACTCTCCTAATTTGGCATCCATCTTGGGTCCTTACGTCCCTCCATCTCCCATCTTTCCTCAAGATCAACATAGATGCACATCCTTGAGTCCTTTTCATCCACCCACCCATTTAAACCAGTCATATCCTTCTTCTTCCACAAGTCCCAAGTTCTTTGGAAGTAACTTAAATGTTCAATACAAGAAAAAGAAGCAATACAAGAATCCATCAAAAAAAAAAGATCACCATGTCTCCTCTAAATCACATGAAAGCATAAAATCAAAAGAGATATCTAAGAAGAAAACTACAAGACAAGTATGGGTTCCAAAATCCATCATTGAAGATATTCTCTCTAGATCATCAAAAAGAAATGAAAAGCCTATGGCTATATAGATTCCAAAGTCTCTACTGAAAGAGTCTGGTGTTGAGCCAAAAGTAAAGTTGACATTCAAGCTTCCAAAGGCTTCCACTTCATCTTCTTTCAAAAACATTCTTCTATTCCATGCGCCTAAACCTCAACCTCTGCTATCCATTCACCATATTCCTTCACGTATTCCTTCATTCACGTTTCCTCCATCCTCTTGCCACCCTTCAAGGTGTGTGTTGATGTTGATCTTGCCTTCCTTTCCATCTACCCTTTCACGATCCTTCCATTCATTATTCTTCTACCTTCTATCATTTTTCCTCATTTGTCTATTCCTCCTATCTTCCAACCTCACTCGCTTTACATAAAACCCTATCCTCCATTTTTCTCTTCCATCTCCCTTTCCCTATTAGCATCTTTGAGCATATCATCTTGAATCCTTGGCATATCATGGTTTATCCTTTCAAGGAGCATTATCTAAAAAGCTTGCCTTCTTCTAAAAAATAAAAAATAAAAAAAATTGAAAAATGTGCCTTGGTGAAAACTTGGAAACAGGCACCTTGGTAGCAAAAGTAAAGAGAAATAAATTCATCCTATGGTGAAAACCACTCCCTTGTGGTGCCTTGGATAAGTATCGTGATGAAAACTTGGCAATCAAGCATCATGCGTAATTCTTCTACATATTTCATCCATTCCATCTTCTCTCTTTGATCTTGACAAGGTTGACCTATACATAAATATTTGGCTATTTTGTGAGCTATCTTACGATGATCTTGCTTTCATTCCTTTCATGTTTAGCCTTCATATCCATCTTCCTCCATTCATTTTTGCCTATCACTATCCTTTTCCCCTTTGGTCTTGATCTAATAAAAAAAGAAAAAAAGAGTAAAACACAGTGTTGTGAAGTCTCTTGACATGTCTACTCCTTTGGACTACATCCTTTTCTTCTTTGACATTACGCTTTTGTGACTTATCCTATGCTAGCCTTTCATTTCTTGTCCAAATGTGATTTACATGACAATTTTTCCCTAGCTTGGATATTCTTGAGGAGTTTTCCCTTGAGGATTTCTTCCCTTCATTCTCCTTCATTCTCTTGTCTTCCATCTCTTCCACTAGCTTGCTAATCCCTCTTGTTCTCCACCTTGCTAGACATTGAGACTGCATGATATGATTCTACTTGGGAGTTTGCAATGGAAAAAGATGCTATCAAGTATACCAAGTATCAGAATAAGTATCAAAACTAGTATCAGAACAAGTATTACAACACCCACTGGGGCTACACCTTTCACTTTATTTTATGGGTCTGAAGCGGTACTGCCTATTGAGGTTGAAATTCCATCACTAAGAATCATAATGCATGGTCTAGTAACTGATAATGACTATAGAGTGTCTAGGTTGCAAGAACTTGAACTACTAGATGAGCACAGACAAGTAGTGTATGATCATCTCATAGTGTATCAAAAGAGAATGTCTAGAAGCTACAACAAGAAAGTCAGACAGAGAATTTCAGGTTGGTGATCTAGTCTTGAGAGAAAATCCTAAAAATCAATCCCATTGAGAATGCAAGGGGAAGTTTGAACCCAATTGGTTGGGTCCCTTTGTAATCACTACTACTTTTGGCTCTGGTGCCTATCAACTCTCAATGACTGAAGGAGAACAACTCCGAGAACCAATCAACATTCTCCATCTGAAGAAATTCTATGCCTAAGGCATTCAGTCTATGGTAAAATGTCTTGAATTTTTTTTAAAAAATTAGAAAAAGTTCAGAAAAAATAAACATCTTGGTGAAAACCTAGCAATAGGCGCCTTCATGATTCACAAAAAAAATGAAAAATACAAAAAAATGAAAAAAAAAAGTGTCTTGGTGAAAACCTGGAAACAGGCACCTTGGTAGCAAAAATAGAATCTCTACCAAGATGGTGAAAACCCGGCAAACAGGTGCCACTTGTTTCAAAATGCTCCATCTATCAGTGCAATCTTGGTCTTTCCCAGCTTTTAGTTTTTCTTTAGTTTGTACATATCTCCTGGTTTGTTTCTGCATTTCTAGTTTTCAATAAGTCGATCTATACACCAATCAGCTCCAACATCTGTATCCTATCCATGTTAAAACTTGGGGGCAATCAAAGTCATATCCTATGGCCTCCAATATATCTTAGATGTATCAGATCTAGTCAAAGTCCTTTGAAGCTTCATTTGAGTCAGCCTATCTGTCTTGTCTCCAAAAAGGATTTTGCATCTACAACAACACAATCAAACACAAACTGAAAACAATCTACGCTTTACATGCTTTTATCTCCTTGTATGCTTACTATTTCACATTGAGATTTTTTCATATTGTGTCCCTTCGAGCTCTTCGATGATGTCCTTTATAGGATTTAGAGAGTGATGACTGAGGGCATAATCTTTTATTTGTCTTCTACTTGTATGTGAAAATCTAACACCTTTAGAAATTCTAGATTGAAATGGTGTCCAAATATAAGAGCCTCTATCTCGAATTGGATGGCCATGTGTACCTCGACCATTGATACCCAGAAAATTCAAGGAAGTTTGATCTCACTATTGTCTTTTTGAGTAATTTCTTTCTCCTACTGTGAAAGGTGATCTTACGTAAGGATGTGAACGATAAAGGGTCACTACAGGTAATTCACACTGGATTTAGAATGATCTCTTGATTGTTTGATGTGTATGTTAAATGCAAATTACTATATCAAAATGGACATGATACTCAGGTCATCTTGGCGCTTGTTCCTTGGTGCTTGTATCTAATTTGACATTCTGAAAATAAAACCAATATTCATATGTCCATGGTTGTTTGACCAGTGGGTGTTGTATTGGTTCTTGAGCGTTACAAATCAATATTCATATGTCTATGGTTTCATGGCTAGTGGGCATTGTATTGATTTATCTAGTTACTTAAAAGTTCAATGATGATAACAAATCGACACATGATCAGTGAGTAGGTCCTAGGTCCTAGGGTTGCATTATCATCCTACATGTTTCTTTGCATTTTTGCACTTTGCATGATCTCACAAATTTCTTGAATGCTTAAACGATTCTTCAAATCACATCTTCAAATCTAACAAGAGCTAAATCCCACACGAAGGTTCCTCCAATGAAATAGCAAGTAGAATCCTTTTTCGGGATCAAAATCAAAATCTAAAATCATTCATATTATTAACTAATTGCATAATCAACCTTTAATCATCACAGAAATCTAGTATTCAACTTAACTGATTATCTAACATCAAACTATCAAAATTTCAACTTGGACAACCATGGTCAACTCATGGTCAAACCTAGTCAAACTTGGTCATCTGGACCTGTAAACGATGTAGAATGCATTCCCAGACGTGTTTAACCACTTCTCCAATTAATTAACATGCTTCTAAACTATCAACGTTGACTTTTCTTGTCAGATTTCAATTTTAATCCCGAAGGGGGCATGGTATTGCACATCATATCTAAATCTGAAATCATATCTTTGCTAAAATCATATCTTTCCTCAGTAATCAAGACAACAACCACGTCTAGTTGCTGATTCATCAAAAGACCTCATCGCTCGGGGCAAATCAATCATCACTTGAGGCATATCAAATTCATCAAGATCCATATCAATCTAGTATTCTCCTAATCTTATAAATTGTATCAATTTTCGTAACCATCGGCTCAATTGTGTTATTTCTTTGATTCTTTGGTAACTGAAGGGTTCAGATGTGATACCTACGTGGTTCTTCTAAGACAATCGAGTCTGAAATCGGTCACTCACTTCTTTGCAATCATAAGGTTCAGAATCAGGCATTTTGACACTTTTGTTTCATTGGTTCATTGTTGTTATAGTTAACATTATCTTTGGTCATTTAGGACCTATTATCTTCATATCAAATCCAATCAGCTTATGTCTCATATCAATTATCAATTTCAAATCAGTTTCATATCTTTATCATACACAGACTATCTTTGAACCACTATGCTTCACACAATAATTCAAAGAGGAGCAAAATGTAATACCCCAAAAATGGGCTATATGTTCATTAACCTCCTATATCGACACATCGAACAAAATCGACATCAAAGTCCTAACCAAAGGCACATTGACACATCATCAAATCCTAATTGATTATCTTAAATTATGCATCGGGGAATATTCCTAGTAATATTCCTAATCATCATAATTATCTTTGATTTAATGATTATTTGGCGATAAATCCTATTTATCCTAAAGTTTAATTAATTGAATATTCTCAATATTTAATTAATTAAGTTTAATTCTGCCACTTAATTATTTAATTGAATTTAATTATATTTATTCCTAA
This sequence comes from Chamaecyparis obtusa, assembly GCA_027943335.1. Taxonomy (NCBI): domain Eukaryota; kingdom Viridiplantae; phylum Streptophyta; class Pinopsida; order Cupressales; family Cupressaceae; genus Chamaecyparis; species Chamaecyparis obtusa. Next base: position 48,634 of record BSBK01005157.1, on the reverse strand, counting down.
TTATTATTATTTAAATTTGACAATAAATCAAAATTCCTATCATTAATTGATTAAATTCTTATTTAATTAATTAAAGCAAGTTGTCATATTTTATGATATTATTTTTGAATAAAAGTTTAAAAAAAATTGATTAACAAATAAATCAATTGTTTTATTTTTCAAAATCAGTTAAGTTGGAAATAAATCACTTTATTTACTTATTAATTCATAATTATCCATGTGCACAATCAAAGAGTAGTTAAACTCCAAATCAGAAAATCAATGCAAGTTATTATCTTTTTTGGAACTCAACATTATTTTTGAGTTTTAAAGTTGATCTAAACTTCTAATTTGAGTTAAAAAGTTATTTTTGCATGATTTGCATATTTTTGTGAATTAAATTATCTTTATTTAAAAATAACTCAAAAATCAAGTTGAGTTTATTTGAGTGATTTATGGCTTTTTCCATGCACCTCCAAAGCCTTGGATTTCTATAAAAACAAGGCTCAGCTCTTCATAATTCATCTCTCAAATCCACAAGAATTGCATAATCACACTGGAGAATTGAAATTGGAAGAATCAAAGCTTCTTGCGAATCAACATTGTTGTGAGATCAATCTTGTTTTTACATTCATTTTAGCTTCATATTGCATATTATTGTTAGATCATTTAGCATATCATAGCATGTCAGTTTTTACATATCATAGATTCATATCAAGTTTTTATCATTCTTATTGCATCTAAAATAAAATAAAATATAGATTAATTGCATTCATATTTCATATCCATCTTTTGCATTCAAATCTTTCATTTAGGTGTCATCAAGGTCACTGATCTCGATAACAATCTGAGAACATCATACTCACACCTATTAGAAGGCAGTGAATCACCTGGTTAGTTTAGCTTTCAATTCATTGCATGATTTCATTTTTGCTAACCTCTAATATTTTACTGAAGTGTTGTGTCTACAGATCAAGTAAAATTTTCACACACACAACCATCAATAGAATACAATTGAAGCCTGGTGCAAACTAGACACCTTATGAGCTATGGTTTGGTAATGTTCCCATAGTAAAATACTTTAGAATCTTTGGAAGAAAGTGCTACATCAAAAGTGATGAAGCAATAGGCAAGTTTGATGCAAGAAGAGATGAAGGTATTTTCCTTGGTTACTCTATTAAAAGAATAGCTTATAGATGTTTTAATTTGAGATTGAAGAAGATCATTGAAAGTACTCATGTTAAGATTGATGAAAAGTTTATGGTTCAAGAAAGATATCATGATTATGCACCTATTGTACACACTAAATAGTGCACTTTTCTAAGTCATTATATCCAAGGGAGTCCATGAATGAGAAACCTTAGAAAGTGACCTAGAGCTCCCTATGAATGGAGTTGCAAAGATTTTAAGATTGCTCTCAGCTAGAGCTATAAAGCTTATGACCTTGCTAGTCAACCACACAATGGGAGATTCAAGGAAGACAAGGGCAAGAATGCCAATATCCTCAAGAATCAATATGAAATGCAATGCAATGCTATACTAGAAATGAAGATGCAAGCTATGCAAACTAAGCTATGAAATGAAATGAAAGTATTACAAAGCCTCGTAATTAAGCTAGATGAATTAATCTAAAGCATAAAGGAAACTAAGCTAAATATGAAGCTATGAATGCCATGATAATGCAACTATGTAAATGTAAAAGCTAAGAATGCTCCAAATCTCCAAAAGCTCCAAAGTCACCTAGAAAACCTGCAACATAACATTAACATAAAAGATTGATCATATGAAAATGAAGAAGAGAGCTCTACTTTTATAGAAAATGAAAATCAACAGATGATGGAGATTAAGAGGAAAAAGATTTAATCAAGGGTGGAGCATAAAAGAGGAGAAATCTATGTGCACAAATATCCTCCAATGATAAAATAAGAGTTGACTTTTGTGTCCATATAAGGCAAAAAGTACTTTCTTTTTTTTATAAAATAAGAATAATGCTTTATTTGTGCAACTTAGGATAAGAGGAAAAGTGGGGCTTTTTAGTTAATAAAAGGGGAGGAAATATTCCTTTTAATTAAATAAAGACTTAAGATAAAATGTTTAGCTCAAGGAAAATAATCAAAAAATGATAAAAATAGGATTTGATCAAGGAAATTGATATAATTGAAAAATATTGATTTTTTAAAAATATTGATTCAGGGATTTGATAAATTTCTGAATGGGGGCCCAAAGTCTAGGCGACCATTTTAGGGTGCATACATTTGCCCCTCTTTGACTAATGTGAGGTCAAATTAGGATCACATGCAGTCAAAGAATGGAATTGAAGTGTGAGATCGATTTGGGATCACAAAACAACCCAGATGTGTGTTCGATGGATGGAAACACATCAGGACAAAGATAAGCTGAAAGACAAGACCAACACCATTGCTATTAAGTGATAATCAAGTCTAAAAATAAGAGATAAGAATCAAAAGATAAGACCAACACCGTTGTTAAGTGATAATCAAGTCTCAAAATAAAAATCTCAAGTTGAGCTGAATGATAAAGCTGAATCAAAGATTGAAGCTGATAAGTACTACCCCCTCAGAATCAAAATCAAAATCAGGTAGAGGAGAACAAAAAATTGATAAAGATGATCAAATCACTAGAAATCATAATCAAAGATGAAGGATGATAGGATAACCATTAAGCAGTGAAAACATGCCCTAGTTTAACTAAGTTTGACTGAGAAAGATATAAGATAAAGATGAATTCAAACCCTCAAAGAGATGAATCAAGTGAAAATGAATGAAAGACTAAAAGTTTGAAAGAGATGGGGATGAAGAAATGAAGATGCCCCAACAAAGATCGAAAGATCAGGCCTCAAATGGGCAGCCAACTGCGCAGAAGAAAGAGAAATTTTGAAATGCAATTTTGAATATCAAGATTAACTCAAATTTCAATTTCAAATCTGAAAATGGATCCAGGATGTCGAAATTAGCTAGGGGTGCAATTTTTGTGCAATTCTGAGTTGTTTTGAAAATTAGGTCAAAAAGTCAAAATGCTATATAAGGGGGAAAAAAGGTCATTTTATATATGATGATAAGATTAACCCATTGTGATGATAGGAAAAGGATGTGATGTGAAAGACAAGGAGTGAAAGACATGATCGAGAAAAGGAAAGGTGAGCACAGTTGACCGATAAGTCCATGAAAGATGAAGGAGAGCTCTCTCCACGTGCAAAATGCAAAACTAATCTATCATGAACCTAAAAATCCAAGCTACTATGAAAAGTGGTTGACTTGCAAGGTCACAATGCTAATAGATATCTAATAATCATCATCGAGCTTTATTGGTAGTGTCATAAGATCATACAATACTCACTAGTATAACTATGTGGATCTGAATATGATCTATATCAAATAGGAATGTGGGAATCTCACCTAGGCATCAAAGACATATAGGTCAAGATGACTAGTGTAGTGAGATTACCTAAGTTTAATATAGCAAGATTATACTCTCATCGAGACACAAGGAAAGTCAAGATGGCTAGAAGTATGCACTTGCACAAATAGTGAAGGATAATACCTTGTAGATCCCAATGTCAAGTGGAACAAACATAAATGCTAATGATAGTTAGGACCAACAAAATATACCCACAAGTAGGAAAAGGAATAAAACATGTCCTCATGCACCCGGTCTTATAGCTCAGCATCATTGAAAACTTCGTAGGGAAAGAACACTCATCAAAGAAATCATCATAGACAACACACAAAGAAATAAAGTCAAACAAGTCTCAGCAAGTTGAGGGTTCAAGTGTGTGTGTGTAGGTCATAGAATCAAACTCTGAGTATCACATCTGTGAATGAGAAATACCATATCATGCTAGAGTGTGGGTAAAACATCTGATAAGTGTTGAGAAACACTTGATGCTAGGGTAGTGTTTGAAAAACACAGTTTGGGGTGGTGTTGAAAAATACCATTTGCAAGATGTCCTAAAGACCAATGCATCCTAAAGACCAAAGCTAACATAGTTATGCCCCCTAGACAAAGACAAGGACCAATTCCAAACCAAGGCAACAAGGTCAAGGTATGATGGAGAAAGGCTAAGTGTCGAGAACACATACTTAGAAACAAGGGTGCAAAGGCCTCAAGTAGCGCCTGTTTCCAGGTTTTCACCACTTGGAGATTTTTTTTATTTTTTTGTATTTTTGCTACCAAGGTGCCTGTTTCTAGGTTTTCACCAAGGCACTTTTTCCATTTTTTTGAATTTTTTGTATTTTTTGATTTTTTTGTATTTTTTCTAGGACTTTTTATGCTTTTTAGGATTTTTTTAGCATCATATATGAATTTTTTTGGAATTTTTTCAGGATCATAAAACATGTACAAAGAATGCCCCCAGACTAAATAGGCATCATGGATAGAAATTCTTTAGGTGCAACACATTGATAGGATCAGAAAGTTGCTCTCCCTTTTCATCAGATAGTAAGTAAGCACCTATTCCAAAAGCTGCAATAATGATGTATGGTCCAAGCCAATTAGGTTTGAACTTCCCCTTTTTCTCTATATGTTGTTGGTTCTTAGGGTTTTCTCGTAGGACAAGATCCCCCACTTGGAATTCTCTAGGATGAACATTCATGTTGAATGCTTTGGACATACGCTTTTGGTAAACTCTCATGTGATCAAAAGATACTTTACACTTTTCATCTAAAAGTTCTAGTTCTTGCAACCTCATGGCGCACTAGTCTTCATCTGTCACTAAACCTTTGAGAGAGACTCTAAGTGAAGGGATCTCTACCTCTAAAGGTAATACTGCTTCAGCACCATAAGTGAGGGAAAAAGGAGTAGCCCCTATTGGAGTACGAATACTTATTCTATAGGCCCACAAGGCCAGATTTATCTATAGATGTCAGTCTGTACCATTCTTGTGAACTGTTCTATGGAGGATTTTGAGAATGGTTTTATTCGAAGCCTCTTCTTGTCCATTTCCTTGCAAGAAGTAAATGGAGGACCAATGCTGTTTTATCTTGAATTTCTTACAAAGTTGTTTAAGGTCCTTATTTTTAAACTGACCTCCATTGTCAGTGATTATCTCTGAAGGCACCCCATACCGACAGATGATACGGTTCAAGATGAACAAAGAAACTATTTTGTCTGAGGCAACAGAAAGTGGAACAACTTCTACCCATTTGGTAAAGTAGTCAGTAGCAGTAATGATAAATTTATGTCCACCTGATGAGTTGGGATGAATCTGCCCAACAAGGTCAAAAGCCCAGTGCTGAAATGACCAATGAGAAATAGAGGGAATAAGCTCCCTGCCTGGAGCATGAATCAGGTTTCCATGTTTTTGACACTTTTCACAAGATTTAGCAAAAGCTACTACATCTATCTACATGGTAGGCCAATAATACCCTACCCTAAGCAACCTTCAGGCCATGGCAAGACAATTAGAATGTCCTCCACAAATTCCCTCGTGAATGCCAGCTAACGCTTGGTTGGATTCCTCCTTTTCCAAGCACCTAAGAAGTGTCCCATCTAAACCCCTCCTATACAAATCACCAGAGATAAGGGTATGACAAGAGGCATTATGGAAAAGGTTTATTCTTTCAGAGCGGTTAAAGGTATCGGGTATAATGCCATCACAAAGATATGGATATCCATTCGGCATAATCAATGGCTCTTATAAATCTTGCACTGAGGAGTTTTTCTAGTTCAGCTTCGACAAGAAGAGCTATGTAGGGATGCATTTTCCTCAATTTTTGTTTCACCAGTTTTATTCCTGGAGCTATGGATAGATGATCCATAATGAGACTAGTGTCCAACCCTGGCATGTCTAAATAGTTCCAAGAAAAATTGATTTTCTTTCTTTGTAGGAATTTGGTGTAGGCTTCTCGCTCTTGTGTTGACAATGACTGAGCCAAATGAACTATTTGTGGAGCCTCTTTTATTTTCAGATTAACTGGTTGTGTGGGCTCAATAAGCACTGATGACCTATCTTGAAAATAACTGGGAAGATGATCAAGTACCCAATCCTTAGGCACCTCGAAGAGGTTTTCACCTTCGGATATGTCTTTTATTTTTACTTTTGTAGGTTCTGACACCGCCACATAGTGGTTTTCACCATCAGAACTCCTATTTTTTGTTTCTTTTCTTTTTATTTTTTGACTGAGGTACTTGACATCTAGTTTTTTCATGCTCGTAGTTGGTTTTCTGGTGAAAGAGACTACAGGCTCAAGGGCATTCAGGTAGCATGCTATCTCATAGTCATTCTAGAAAGTTAGGAGCTGAGGCTCTTGATAGCGTTGAGACCAATCAATTAAGTGAGGATTGGCAAGGGGTAAATCAATGACTAGTTTGACATTGTGTATGAAAATGGTATCATCTCTGGTGATTTCAAGGTTATGATTCATCAAGTATCCCTCTAAGGTACCCAAATCAGGACTTACCCTACCAAGCAAAGCATCATCCACTAAAGTGACTCATGGATTTGAATCCTCTAATCCTACACTTGACTTGTTAGCTTCCTCAGTTTGGAAACTATATGTATGGACAACATCAATGTCCATGTCAACTGTAGAGCAGTCAGAAAGAGTCTCCCACTCATACTCATGTGAGTCTGTATCTGAATCCCAACTGGGATGTTTACACCGAGCATGCTTTTTAGGCCTTGAAGTAGAGGCTTTGATGTCACCAAGAGTAACATCTTCTTGAATGTCATTTGTGTATTGATGTTCTTGAATAGGATCCTCAACATGATCTTCAATAGTGGATTGTTCTTGTCCTAGGTCTGAAACTGTTAAATGGGCAACTGGAGTATCTAAATCTCCCCAAAGGAGATCGGTGGAAGGGACCCAATCTTCACACCTATCTTGTTGATTTTTTAAATTGGGAATGTAGCTAGATTCATCATCACTATCCATCATAGCTAGGATAGGAGTAACTTTCTTGTTCTGACCTTCAAAACCTAGGCCAACTATCATCTTAGATCTGCGTCCAAAGAGAGCATGATTAAGTGGCTCGGCCTTAGCATCTAATCTGTGACTAAGAGGGCCATGACCTGGGTAGCCCATATTTTTGACCAAAGTGTATCCTCTCCCATAAGCCTTAGGAGATGGGGAGAAATTTTCATTGTGCTTGTATTTTTCCTCCTTGTAGATCCAATCTCTAACAACTACCTCTTCCTTTTCATCTTGTATAGGTACTGAGGACTCTACAAATGTATCAAATAGACTCATTGCTGAAGATGAGGGACGCATCTCTTGTGAGGGTTTACCATAGGACCTAGGGGAGATTGGAAATTTTGTAAAGGAGTCAATTTGATACTCCCCCATACCAAGATCTATGGACTTGAATTTACCCTTGCATTCTGATAGGGCTGCATTAAAATCCTCTGCTTCTCTATTAAGGGGGACATGAGTCCCTACTGAAATGGTATTAATAAATAAGGTATTATCACCTGGTATTCAGACTTCTACTCTATTGTAGGGGAATTTGACACATTGGTGGTAGGTGGATGGTATTGCTTGCATGTCATGGATCCATGACCTACCAAGCAAGATATTATATGATAAAGGACCAACATCAACAATTTAGAAAAAAATGTCTTTCTCAACAGGACCAATTCTGATAGGAAGGATGGATAACCCCTTAGAACTTCTCTCTGCCTCGTCATAAGCTTTTATTGTAATCTTTCTTCTAGTATCAATCACTTGCTCAGAGTAACCCAACATTTTTAATAAGCTCAAGGGGTAGATATTGAGTCCAGCACCCCCATCTATCAACACATGCCTGACATGAGTTTTATGGATCATGACCTCAATGTGAAGGGCAAGATTATGCGGATGGCTCAACACTTTATCATCTTCTTCTAAAAATGTGAGGTAATGAGGACTGGTAAGGTGGTTCACCATGTTCTAGAATTGGTCGACGTCTATGTTTTTAGGGACATTAGCTGCATGTAAAGCATCCTCAAGGATACACTTATGTCTTGGAGACAATTCTAGGAGTTTAAAAATTGAAATTTGAGCTGGTGTTCTTTGTAACTGGTCAACAAGATTGTAGCTCATTTTAGGATTGACTACTAACTTGGTGGTGACATTCTTGGATGTCACTTGCTTGGGTTTATTAGACTGGTTGGAACTAGGACCTCTAATAACCATAGGACCTTGACTTTGGCTTCTAGTAGCAGCGTTAAGAGCTTGGGATGACCTTCGAGAGTGAGGACCTCTAAGAACTACCATAGGTTCTTCATCAAATATAGGAGGAGAATCAACATCATGACAATAAGGATCTCTACTTCCCATCATATTGACATTCTCATCCACAACTTCAAGCATATTGATAACATTCTCTACAGACGTATAGGTGTAGTTGATTGTAGCTTTGCCATCTTTGGGTTTAGAGGTTTCCCCCTTATCATATTTAGGCAAAGGCTCTTTAAACGCTTTGTGATATACATTGGTTTTCAATCCATCAATCTCAAGTTTTCCATTTTCAATAAGATCTTGAATAAGATGTTTAAGTTTCCAGCAGTGCTCAATGTCATGGCTAATGCCATTATAAAATATGTAGTAGGCTTTTTCATTCCACCAATATGGCTTAATGTCAGGTATGTGGAATTTTTTTGGATCTTGTGGTTGTGCAAGGTTATTAGCAATAAGCATTTTGAAAACATCCTCATAAGAGTCCCCAAACTTAGAGAACTGTCGCTTTTCCTTTTTGGGTTTGTCTTGATATCTTTGTTTATGCTCTTGTTGGTTAGAGGATGTGTTACATTTCATAGCTTGAACCGCACTAGATAGATGGAGGACTCCTTGATCCTTTGGTTGAGAAGAGTCAACAACTCCATCATTGACTACTTGTTTATTTTTATTCCAGTGCGAGTTCTTGCTTTTGTCCTTATGAGAGTTGTTATTATTTTGTTTAGTCAAAATACCTTGCTCTTTTAAGACATCCTCTATTCTACATGCGGTTTCAACCATGGTGTCAAATGAATCAAAGACCATCTTCCGAACCTCATACCACATCTCAGGTACTAAATTGCTCACAATGATATCAATTCTCTCATGTTTGAGAATTGTCCTAGAATAATGAGAGCACAATCATCTCCACCTTTGTAAGAATGTAACAAAGGATTCCCCTTGATTTTGCTTCAAATTGCACAAATTGAGCATGGTGACTGATCTTGACAAGTTGTAGGAAAAATGTTGCACAAATCTGTGGACCAGTTCTTTAAAAGTTTTGATGGGAGGGGTTATGTTGGTAAACCACTCCATAGCTTGACCTTTTAGACTCCTTGGGAATAATCTCATTAGATAGGAATCTTCATGGTGGAATTCAAAACTCATGGTGTAGAACTGACACACATGATCATGTGGGTCACCATTACCGTCATATTTGTCCTATTGGGGAAATTCAATTTTTCTAGGAAAATCCTTCATGCTCACACTCTTATCAAAAGGATTAGGACAAATAGAGTCAAGGTTGAAGGAACTCTTAGGAGCCATCATTTTCTTGATTTGCTTAATTTATTCTTCTTGTGAGGGACTCTGTTTCTTGATTCTCCTATCCACATAAAAATTATAAGGGACCCTCGCACCTTTGTTAATCAAGCTCTCTAGGAACTTATCCTTATTTTGGTCAAGGTACTTTTCCACATATTGTTGGAATAGTGGTTCTTGTTGCATTCTCATAAAATCTTGATCATCAAAACTTGCGCTACTTCCTCCATGTTGAGAGACATGATGAGCTTGTTGGGAGGGTTGTCTTGAGTTCCTAGGAGGCGTCTATCTCCTATAGTGAGCATGTTGTAAAGTCCTCCCTCTAGGACTAGGAGATCTTGAGGGTGACCTTGAATACCTTCTGCCTTGTGGGGTGCCCGAGGAAGTAGATGGTGGAGAGTTGTTTCCACTATTGGTACCCCTATTGTTGAATTGGACATTAAGTTGTTGAGTTAGGAGCCTATATTTTTCTTCTTGAAATGCTTTTCTCTCCATTTCTAATAAGGCTTGTTGCTCTACCTCAAGCTGTCTGAACTTTTCTTCTTTAGCAGCTTGTTCATCCAAAAATGCTTTCTTTTTGCGCTCAATTCTTTTAAGCCTTTCACTTGCATACCTTGAGGTTGTTCTTAGTGGAGAGTTTGGCCTTGAATGATTGAACAAGTTAGCTGCATTCACATGAGCATCATAAGATTGGTTGTTTTGGTCTTCATGTTGTGACCATGCATCTTGTAGAGCTCGTCTATAATGTTTTTCAACTCGTTGATGAGCATCTAGATACTTGGTGCTGATAGTGGGTGACTCTGGTTGATTATCATGAGAAGATTCCCTAAATAATATGTTATCTCTATGCCTCTGAAATATGTCATCAAGAGTTTGATCCGTTGCTTCTCTATCCTTTTTGGTCAAGGTGTAACTCATGTCCATATTTGATTGAGAAGGTGTTAGAGAGGTGCTCAACTAACTAAGGTTTCTCATAGGCTCAAACCAAACTTTTGAAGTACTCTTGGGAGATTGATCAAAGATGGGTTCCTTGCCCTTCAGCTTTTGGTGATTTTGTACTAAAGGTAATTGTTCAAAAACTACTTGAGGTCATTTTCCTTGGTCCACTTGGTATCTTGTTGTAACTGGCATGAAAGAAAAGACCCTTAGTGAGAAGATAACCTTATGAGTCGTTAATTGTCAAACTAAGATAGTGAAAATATTCAATCGTCCAAATGAGAAATGGTGAAATAGAAAGCTGACAAAAGGTATAAATCAACATTGCCACAATGGTGCATAATAAAAGGATTTCAGTATCCTAGCACATATGGATCAGGAGGATGATCTAACCGAAATATATTGAAATTGTATGAAAATGGATTTGGACAAAAGAGTACTCAAACTCTCCAAGTGTGCAATCAAAGAATCTAAAGGTGAATCTTGTCAACAAGGATGATTCCTAACTTACCAATGACAAGAAAAATCTTTGGTGAAATCAAAGATTACTAACTCAAGATGTCTAGAGCCAAAACCTAAGGTACAAATAGGCTTTCAGCTATAGAGTACAAAACCTAATAAAATTTGGTCAACCAAGGAAAGACTGAAAATTGCATAAACCAGATAGATAGCAAAAAAACTCTGTGCGATAGTTTCCAAGCTAACAGGGTGATAATTTCTAACTAGGCGATATTTCTCACAGATACTGGGTGATAGTTTCCAGGCAGCCCATGTGATACTTTCCAGGCAAGTGGTGCGATAATCTTTCAGTGACGAACTATCACATGATATTTCTCAGTACAAGGTGTGATATTGTTCCGGTGTCATATGACTCTTGACCAGTGAGTGCTAAAAATCCCAATTTTTAAGGGCAATTTGATCAAAATTTTAGTTTGAAGGTTGATTTTTTGATTTCAAGCATAGTGACAATAGTAAATGGATAGGTTTACAAATAGTAAGGGATCAAGCATTTCTTCAAACACTTGAAACAAGGGCAAAAGAAACCTTGCCAAGACAAGCACTTATGATATCAAAATTGAAAAATCTTATGAATACTACCGTGATGTTGAATATGCAAGATCATTTACATGGGTATATCACAGCGAGAACACTTCAAGCACTTTCTATCCTAAAAATACAATGGCTCAATACTTAACAACTTGGCCCACACTTGATGCTCCATTGCCTCACACAAAGTGGTTGCCCACAATAGATATTGGCTTTGTCATGGAAGTGCCAATGACACAACCAAAGGAACATAAATGGTGAGTAATTTTGGGGTGATCCGGATTATTCCACTTGGATCAATCCTTGCACCAAGAAGCTAAGTGGCAAAAAAGGGTGGCTTCTATCTATGGTTCTTAATAAGGGCTTCCATTCGTAATACCCCTTTTACTCTTCAAAAAAGACTGGGACCTCACAGCCACAAGAGTACCTTAAGAATTCTTGCTCAACACTTTCCTCATGGTCACAATCCCACAAGTACTCACATCAAGTGAAGACAAGTACTACTTCTACCAAAGTTTTGTGTCCTTGATAGCCTTGAGTTTATAGTGGGTTGGAATAGCCGACGAAAAGCTTGTCCCCACTTGGGTGGTTCCTCTTGATTGCTCAAGAGTAGGCCCACTGAAAGATTCTAAAAACTAAACAAAGAGTGGATCAACTTATGAGGTTCAAGGTTTTTGTTTCACCACAAGGGTGAAGAGAATACTCCCCTATCTCAAATTTTTCTCCCAAGCACACCAAGCAAAGGATTCAATTACCCTCTTGCTTTCAAAATCTAAAGATGGGTCAAGATTTTCTGGTTCACCACAAGGGTGAAGAGCATACTTCTTCTACCACCAAAATATTTCTACAACAAGATATTATGTTCCTATGAAATGAAACAATTAGTAGACGCCACACTTGAAATGAAATAAATAACAAGCACCTTTTTTTATTTTTATGCTTTTGGGCAGCCGTGCAAAAACCGTTAGTAGCCCTTGTGCATGCAATCTTTTGGCAAGATATTTAAGTAAGAGGCACCTACAACCACAACTTGTTAGCCCCACAATGGTTAACAAAAAAAAAATCCAAATGAAATCTGCAAATTAAATCTGTCTAACCACAGCAAACTAAACCAGCAAGCTAATTAGATAAAAACTTAGCAAGAAAGAACCAAGAAACAACTCACTACCAGGTACAGGTGACAGTACAGTCACCAAAAGTATCATGCGATACTTTACAGTATACTGGTGCGATATTATCTTTCTGGGTGACACTTCACTATACCTGTAGGTGACAGAATGTTCCAAACAATGTGACAGAATGCTGCAAAGAGAGTGATACTTTAACTGGTAAAGTATCGCGACAGTATATAACGAACTATCACACAACACTGGAAAAGTATCGTATGATATTCTGAGCCAGAAAAATCAGAGAGCCGAAAATGACACTAAATTATGATGAAAAATTGACAACAATGCATGAAATGAAGGACAAAACAATAATGCTCTGCCCCACGGTGGGTGCCAAAAATGTACACACTAAATAGTGCACTTCTCTAAGTCATTATATCCAAGGGAATCCATGAATGAGAAATCTTAGAAAGTGACCTAGAGCTCCCTATGAATGGAGTTGCAAGGATTTTAAGATTGCGCTCAGCTAGAGCTATAAAGCTTATGACCTTGCTAATCAACCACACAATGGGAGATTCAAGGAAGACAAGGGCAAGAATGCCAATATCCTCAAGAATCAATATGAAATGCAATGCAATGCTATACTAGAAATGAAGATGCAAGCTATGAAATGAAATGAAAGTATTACAAAGCCTCCTAATTAAGCTAGATGAATTAATCTAAAGCATAAAGGAAACTAAGCTAAATATGAAGCTATGAATGCCATGATAATGCAACTATGTAAATGTAAAAGCTAAGAATGCTTCAAATCTCCAAAAGCTCCAAAGTCACCTAGAAAACCTCCAGCATAACATTAGCATAAAAGATTGATCATATGAAAATGAAGAAGAGAGCTCTTTTTTTATAGAAAATGAAAATCAATAAACGATGGAGATTAAGAGGAAAAATATTTAATCAAGGGTGGAGCATAAAAGAGGAGCAATCCATATGCACAAATATCCTCCAATGATAAAATAAGAGTTGACTTTTGTGTCCATATAAGACAAAAAATACTTTTTCTCTTTTTATAAAATAAGAATAATGCTTTATTTGTGCAACTTAGGATAAGAGGAAAAGTGGGGCTTTTTATTTAATAAAAAGGGAGGAAATATTCCTTTTAATTAAATAAAGACTTAGGATAAAATGGTTAGCCCAAGGCAAATAATCGAAAAATGATAAAAATAGGATTTGATCAAGGAAATTGATATAATTGAAAAATGTTGATTTTTTGAAAATACTGATTCAGGGATTTGATAAATTGCTGAATGGGGGCCCAAAGTCTAGGCGACCATTTTAGGGTGCATATACCTATGATTGAAAAAGAACCTAGTCCTTCCACTAGTGAGATAGTTGTTGAAGAGATGTTTGATAGTATTGATGTATTATTCAATGACCCTGAAACAAGTGAAGAAGAAACTCAAAAGGCAAATGAGACTGTATCACCTAAAGTTCCAAAGTTTACATCTAGATATCACTCTAAGGATGACATCATTGAAGATCAGAGCGGAAAAGTCACAACAAGATCAAAAGAAAAGAGTTCAGCAAGCAATGAAATGGTATATTTACTATCTCAGATTGAACCTTTAAGTGTTGAAGATGCATGTAATGATTCAGATTGGCATGATGCTATGAAAGAAGTGTAATACCCCAAAAATAGGCTATAAGTTCATTAATCTCCTATATCAACAATTTGAACGAAATCGACATCAAAGTCCTAATCTAAGGCACATCTAAACATCATTGAATCATAATTGATTATCTTAAATTCTGCATCGGGGAATATTCTTAGTAATATTCCTAATCATCATAATTATCTTTAATTTTATAATTATTTGGCAATAAATCACATTTATCCTAAAGTTTGATTAATTGAATATTTTCATATTTAATTAATTAGATTTAATATTTGCCACTTAATTATGTAATTAAATTTAATTATATCTATTATTAATTGTATTATTTAATTTTGACAATAAATCTAATATCATATGAATAATTGATTAAATTTTTATTTAATTAATTAACGCAAGTTGTCATTATTTAATAATATAGTTTTTAATAAAAGTTTGATTAAATAATTGATTAACCCATATATCAATTGTTTTATTTTTAAAAGCAATTAAGTTGAAAATAAATCACTTTATTATTAAATTAATTCATAAATAAAACATGCACAATCATAAAAGCAAACAACTATCACTTATCAATTAAAGCTAAACTCTATTTTGAGTTAAAGCTTAGCTTTTGCATGTTTTTGTGAGTTAATTATCTTTTATTTAAAAATAACTCAAAAATCAACCTGAGTTATTTGAGTGATTTATGACTTTTTTTCATGCACCTCCAAAGCCTTGGATTTCTATAAAAACAATGCTCAGCTCTTCATAATTCATCTCGCAAATTGCAAACTTACTCTACAGGAATCATAGCATATCAGATTTGGAGAATTTGCACAATTGGAGCTTGAAAGAATGAACTTGCGAATTCAAAGCTTTGTGAGATCAATTTCAATTGCATAGTTTTTATATCTTAGCATAGAATTTCATAGTTTTCATATCATTGTTAGAATCTTTATTGTTAGATCATTTAGCATTCATTTCATATCAGTTTTCAATAGCATTCATAGCATATCAATTTCATCTAGCATAGATTCATATCAAGTTTTTCATTATTATTGCATAGAAAATATCAACAATATAGATTAATTGCATTCAATTTCATATTCATCTTTTGCATTCAAATCCTTCATTTAGGTGTCGTCTAGGTCACTGATCTCGATAACAATCTGAGAACATCAATCTCTCACCTATTAGAAGGCAGTAAATCGCTTGGTTAGATTAGTTTTCAATTTTGCATGATTTGATTATAGCTAACCTCTAATGTTTTACTGAGTTTTGTGTCTACAGATCAGGTACAATTTTCACACACACATTTCTGGCACCCACCGTGGGACAACCCACCTTTGCATGCTGGTTTTGATTTTTTTTGGGAGCTAAAACCCCAAAGTTTCAAAGATTTAATTTTATCTCCCAAAAAGCTTGAATTTTTGGTCTGAAATTTTTTGTGAAAGTTGCTAACATATCAGGGAAGCTTTGATAAAAAATTTAGAATTTTCTAAATTTTTTTGAATTTTTAATAATTTGTTTTCAATTTTTCATAAAAAATTAATTTTTGGTGAAAATCAGAATATTTTTTAGAAATTTTTACATTTTCGGAAAGCTATTCAAATTATACAGGGGGTCTATTATTTGTGTTTTAAATTTGGATGCAATTTAATAGCTCAAATAGTGAATTTGCAAAAATTGGTCTGTTTTGATAAAACGGGTCTCTAGGGCACAAATGAAGAGATTTTTCTAAAATTTTTGTATTTTTGGAAATCTTTCTATTTTTTAGTAGGGGTCTCTATTCTAAATTTCTATTTTTGTGGCCAAAATTATATCAAAAAAATTAGATCTTGTTGACTAGGTCAAATGCAGTGCAAAAAAATTAAAATTTTGTGATGGGTATGCACATATTTTTCATATGATTCAATGCATGATATGAGTTGTCATTTGGATTAATTTATAGTTATTATTGCTCCTAACAATTGATTTTTAGATCTAACCCTAGGGTTTTCATAAGTTGAATATACCTTGCATATCTTGTTTGCTTGTTTGCTTGTTTGCTTGTTGGAGAGTTCGTAGCTTGCTTGCATAGTAAAGCTCAACAAAAATTGCTAAAAATCAGGTAAAATCTACTAAGCACATTTCAAGGATCCCAAGTATTCTCCTTCATCTAATAACATTTCGATTTGGGAATTAAAATAAATCTCTTATGTGTCAAGCTTGTGTGCATCTTTTCATGCTTTTGATCTATTTCTACACACTTGCATAATTTGATACTAGGTTGTGATCCCTTAAGGATTCATTAAGTAGTCTTAGAATACGTGTGATTGATCTTGATTGCTATCTTGGTTTATTGGACTCGCTAATCCATTGGCCCCTCATTTCCACCCCGTGGTTGCAAATTTAGTGCCATAAAGGGGAGGGGTCAACAGGACAGAAGCGTTAAGTGTTCCACTTGGCAACCCTTTTGTGCTTTTAGGAACTCACTTATTTTGTAAGTTGGGGACTCATTTTCAACTTGTGTGAGGTGTTAAGTGTTCCACCTTGTGGACTCATCTCATATTCTCTTTAAGCGTTAAGTGTTCCTTTTTCTGCTTTTTGGGTACTTTTGGTAGATTTTCTTTCAAGAATATATCTGTGCTCACATAGTAATTAGGCCCTATGAACACTATTCATGATTTTTGAGAGATTGGATTCCTAGAGAAATCTTTCTTGATGATAAAATCCTTGTAGGTAGGGAGGATACTTAGTGCATTTCACATTCAACTTGGTTAGTGCGTCTTCTCTTATTGATCGACACATTCTCTCTCCGGAGAGGTTGATAGATCATGTGGGGTTGATATCATGAGCTTTGGTGAATCAAAATTGGTTAGTGCATCTTCTCTTATTGATTGATACATTCTCTCTCCGGAGAGGTTGATAGATCACGTGGAGTTGATATCACAAACCTTGGTGGAACAAAACTTTATCTTAGCGTGGCAGATTAATCTGCTTGCCTTGTTTGGGTTAAAAGTGAAAAGGTGTCAAAAACCTTGGATCTGGAGCCAAGTCCCCTTGTGGTATACTATTGTGAGTCATCTTTAGAGAGGGTTAACTATAGCTGACAATCCCTTCACAGGGCAAACTACGTTGATAGAACCTCAAGCGGTAATAGTCATTTTTTCCATGGTAGTGACAGCCGCTATATAAATGTCCTTGTGGAAGAAATCTCCATGGGTATGGTTCATTGTTGGGTGGTCAGATCTCCCTAGCAGCTCTTGAAGATTAAGTTCTCAGACTGTGTCAAAACCCTGGTGCATCAGGATTGGAGTTCACCCCTTTGAATCATAAAAGTTGCAGAGTCAAACCATTACTAAAAACCCTAGAGAGGCCAATTTTTCACTTTCAGGTATATGTGTGTTATTGCAAAAATTTTCAGAACATACACAATTCGTACTCTTAGGGATTAGCACAATTTGGTCACTTGATTATTCATGTGCAAGGTTCCTTTTGCCCTTGTTCATTATTTTCAGACGTGCTTGGAATCACTTGCTTGCTATTCTGCGTGCTTGTTTATCTACTTGGCTATTAAAAATGATCAAATCTGGTATAACCTTCAAAATTTGGACAGTACAATTTGCAAACAATCCAAAATTGAAGACCTTAAATTTTGCAAAAATTAACGTAAAATCTTTCTGGAGTCAAAAGTCATTTCGGGAAGTTAAAAGTCGTACGAGTTTTTGTCAAGTGTCATTTCAGTATTGCCCATCTGTCATATGATTGAGAACCCAGTGTCGTACGAGTTTTCAAACCAGCAAATTCAAGAAAGTCAAAACCCTGTTAGCAACTGTCGTACGAGTTTTGTCAACTGTCGTTTCATTGCTACCCAACTGTCATACGAGTTTTGTCAACTGTCATTTCATTTCTACCCAACTATCGTACAAGTTTAACAACTTTCGTTTCATAGACTACCCAGTGTCGTACGAGTTTGTAGAATGTCGTTTGAAAAAAATTGAGAGAGTTGTCAAAAATTGTCAAATTGCAAGATATCCAATGTTTCCAGCCTAGTTCCAGAATCTGTCAAAAATATCAGTGTCAAGAACAAATTAGTAGCTATTAAAAATCAGTACACATGTCTCAAAGAATCAGTACACATGAGGAAGAAATTCTAATCGCCGATATGATGAGCAATTGCAAGCTATGCAAGTCCAGCTTGACAAACTTGAGAAAGAAAAGGAACCTCTATACTCTTTTCCATTTGATAAAGACTTGTACATGTCACCATGCCCCCGAAAAAAAATTGAGCAATATGATACCTCTTCCACGGAGAGTGACACATCTAGCTTTGGAGACTATGATGACTATGATGACAGACAATGTAATGATACCTATGACACCTCTGTTCCTAAGAGTCCTCATCGTTCATTCCTGCTTACTACAAATGGGCCGTCACATTGGATAGATCATGATGGTGATCCATATGATTCTGATTTTGAAAGAGACTTTGATGGCTTTTGTGGACAATACCTTGATTATGATCCATCTACTACTGCTGAGGACTATAAAATACATCGTGCTAGCTTGAAATGTCAATACTATAAGGATCTCTCCTCTAAGAACTCTCAGGCTGAAAATAAAGATTACACTCTCAAGCAAGATCATGTTAATGTTGGACCTTTGTCTTGTGATGGTTCCCTTCCATCCCCTACTTCCTCCAATACTCGTACATTTCCTAAAGCTTCTGAGTCTTTCAAATCTTTCATAGAACCTTCATTCGACACAAGCCCTAATACTTTTCATGTGGTTCCTTATAGTTATCCTCCAGGGCTACCTCTTAAAGAAACTCAAGTTAACCTTCACCTGGCTATAAATAATTTCAATGATGATAAACCTAAAGAGCCTAAGCCTTCATACGCTACAATGCCTACTTCAGCTAGTCCTTCACCATCTCTTCCAAATTCATCCATACAATCCCAACATGCTTCTTTGTCCTTAGAAGTGGCTCCATGTCAAGAGGACTCTAAAAATGATGAAAAAAAGAACATAAAGAAAGATCAAGATCAAGAACCCTCCATATCATCCACTCCTTTCTCGATGTCTCTTATCCACTTCATGGTTCTTTTGATCTTACAGACCCTTTTTCATGCATTCCACCATGTCTTAAGTCTTCTCCTAAGCAAGATCAAGCTACTACTCACACTATTGAGCTTATTGACAATCAAAATGACCTTACTACACTTGCACTTTCCAAAGATGATACTTCCATTAAGGTTGGTAAAAATAGTGTTGTTACTTCCAATGTTAAGCCTATTGAAAATCAAGAGACAAATTATGCATTGGTTCTATCCAAAGATCCTTGTCAAGATCAAAGTCTTCCATCTTCTTATTCTACCACTCCATGTTCACTTCCACTTTCTACTCTTCCTAAGTCTTTGCAAGCTTTGAACAATCCTATCAAAGAAGGTGCTCATATTCAAGATGTCCATGATTCTATTAAAAATTCTAATGCTCACTCTAAAGATGTTGATATCCTTGGTTGTCATATAGATGTTGATGAACTTATTGATTATCCTTTTGCATCTTCCACTTCCATCCTTGGACCTCTTCCACCACTACTAAGGGCTTCACGTCTTCCTTCCATCTTGGGTCCTTATGTCCCTTCACTTTCCCCTCCTAACTCTCCTAATTCGCCATCCATCTTGGGTCCTTACATCCCTCCATCTCCCATCTTTCCTCAAGATCAACATAGATTCATACCCTTGAATCCATTTCATCCACCCACCCATTTAAACCAGTCATATCCTCCTTCTTCCACAAGTCCCAAGTCTTTTGGAAGTAACTTGAATGTTCAATACAAGAAAAAGAAGCAATACAAGAATCCATTAAAAAAAGAAAATCACCATGTCTCCTCTAAATAATATGGAGGCATAAAGTCAAAAGAGATATCTAAGAAAAAAACTACAAGACAAGTATGGGTTCCAAAATCCATCATTGAAGATATTATCTCTAGATCATCAAAAGGAAATAAAAAGCCTATGGCTATATGGATTCCAAAGTCTCTCTTGAAAAAGTCTAGTGTTGAGAAAAAAGTGAAATTGACATTCAAGCTTCCAAAGGCTTCCACTTCATCTCTCTCCAAAAATATTCTTCCATTTCATGTGCCTAAACCACAACCTCTGCTATCCATTCACCATATTTCTTCATGTATTCTTTCATTCACGATTCCTCCATTCTCTCACCACCCTTCAAGGTATGTGTTGATGTTGAACTTGCCTTCCTTTCCATCTACCCTTTCACAATCCTTCCATGCATTATCCTTCTACCTCCTATCCTTTTTCCTCACTTGCCTATTCCTCCTATCTTCCAACCTCACTCGCTTTACATAAAACCTTATCCTCCATTTTTCTCTTTCATCTCCCTTTCCCTATCAGCATCTTTGAGCGTGTCATTTTGAATCCTTGGCATATCACGGTTTATCCTTTCAAGGAGCATTATCTGAAAAGCTTGCCTTCTTCCAAAAAAGAAATGAAAATAAAATAAATTGAAAATGTACCTTGGTGAAAACCACTCCCTTGTGGCACCTTGGATAAGTACCATGATGAAAACCTGGCAATCAGGCATCATGTGTAGTTCTTCTACATATTTCATCCATTCCATCTTCTCTCTTTGATCTTGACAATGTTGATCTATACATGAATATTTGGCTATTTTGTGAGCTATCTTACGGTGATCTTGCTTTCATTCCTTCCATGTTTAGCCTTCATATCCATCTTCCTCCATTCATTTTTGCCCATCGCTATCCTTTTCCCCTTTGGTCTTGATCTAATAAAAAAAGAAAGAAAGAGTAAAACATAGTGCTATGAAGCCTCTTGACATGTCTACTCCTTTGGATTGCATTCTTTCCTACTCTTGCACTACGCTTTTGTGACTTATCCTATACTAGCTTTTCCCTACTTATCCAAATATGCTTTACATAATGATTTTTCCCTAGCTTGAGTATTCTTGAGGAGTTTTCCCTTGAGAATTTCTTCCCTTCATTCTCCTTCATTTTCTTGTCTTCCATCTCTTCCACCAGCTTGCTAATCCCTCTTGTTCTCCACCTTGCTAGACATTGGGACTGCATGATATGATCTTGCTTGGGAGTTTGCAATAGAAAACTATGCTATCAAGTATACCCAGTATCAGAACTAGTATCAGAACTAGTATCAGAACAATTATCAGAATCAGTATTAGAACTAGTATCAGCACAAGTATCAGAAAAAGTATCTCATGATTAATCCAGCTCTATGGGCCTACAGAACAAGTATCAGAACACCTACAGGGGATACACCTTTTGCTTTAGTTTATGGGTCTGAAGCAGTACTACCTATTAAGGTCAAAATCCCATCACTAAGAATTAGAATGCATGGTCTCGTAACTGATGATGACTATAGAGCGTCTAGGTTACAAGAACTGGAACTACTAGATGAGTGCAGACAAGTAGTGTATGATCATCTTAGAGTATATCAAAAGAGAATATCTAGAGGCTACAACAAGACAGTCAGACACAAAAAATTTCAAGTTGGTGATCTAGTCTTGAGAGAAAATCTTAAAAATCAATCCTATCAAGAATGCAAGGGGAAGTTTGAACCCAATTGGCTGGGTCCCTTTGTAATCACTGCTACTTTTAGCTCTGGTGCCTATCAACTCTCAATGACTGAAGGAGAACAGCTCTGAGAACTAATCAATGTTCTCCATCTGAAGAAATTCTATGCCTAAGGCATTCAGTGCTTGGTAAATGTCCTGAAAAAATCTTAAAAATAAAAAAAAGTCCAAAAAAAATGAACATCTTGGTGAAAACCTAGCAATAGGCACCTTGATGATTCACAAAAAAAATAAAAAAATATCAAATCTTCAAAAAAAATTGAAAAAATGAAAAATACAAAAAAAATTGAAAAATGAAAAATACAAAAAAAATAAAAATGAAAAAAAGAAAAAGTGCCTTGGTGAAAACCTGGAAACAGACGCCTTGGTAGCAAAAATAGAATCTCTACCAAGATGGTGAAAACCTGGCAAACGGACGCCACTTGTTCAAAACACTCCATCTATGAGCACAATCTTGGTCTTTCCCAGCTTTCAGTCTTGCTTTAGTTTGTACATATCTCCCAGTTTGTTTCAACATTTCTAGTTTTCAATAAGTCGGTCTGTACACCAACCAGCTCAAGCGTCTGTATCCTATCAATGTTTAACACTTGGGGGCAATCAATGTCATATCCTATGGCCTCCCATGTATCTTAGACAGATCATATCTAGTCAGAGTCCTATGAAGCTTCATGTGAGTCAGTCAGTCAGTCTTGTCTCCAGAAAGGATTTTGCATCTACAACAACGCAATCAAACATCAAAACTCAACTGAAAACAATCTATGCTTTTCATGCTTTTATCTCCTTGTATGCTTACTGATTCGCATTGAGATTTTTGCATATTGTGTCCCTTCGAGCTCCTCAATGATGTCCTTTACAGGATTTAGAGAGTGATGACTGGGGGCATAATCTTTTCTTGGTTTTCTGCTTGTATGTGAAAATCTAACAACTTTAGAAATTCTAGATTGAAATGGTGTCCGACTGTAAGAGCCTCTATCTTGAATTGGATGGCCATGCGTACCTCAACCATTGATACCTGAAAAATTCAAGGACGTTTGATCTAACTATTATCTTTTTAAAGTAAATTCTTTCTCCTACTGTGAAACGCGATCTTGCCTAAGGAGGTGAACAATAAAGGGTCACTACGGGTAATTCACACTAGATTTAGAATGATCTTTTGATTGTTTGATGTGTATGTTAAATGCAAGGCGTACTCAGGTCATCATGATGTTTATGTTTTGATGCTTGTACAAATTGCTATATCAAAATGGACATGATATTCAAGTCATCCTAGCATTTGTGCCTTGGTGCTTATATCTAATCCAACATTTCGAATACAAATCAATATTCATATGTCCATGGTTGTATAACCAGTGGGTGTTGTATTGATTCTTGCGCATACAAATTGATATTCATATGTCTATGGTTTCATGGCTAGTGGGCATTGTATTGATTTATCCGGTTACCTAAAATTTCAATGATGATAACAAATCGACATATGATCAGTGACTAGGTCCTAGGTCTTAGGTTGCATTTCATTTTGCATGTCTCATTTCATTTTGCATGTCTCATTGCATTTTGCATGTTTGCATGATCTCACAATGATTAAACGAACTTCAATGCTTAAATGATTCTTCAAATCGCATCTTCAAGTCTAACAAGAACTGAATCTCACACGAAGGTTCCTCCAATGAAATAGCAAGTAGAATCCTTTTTCGGGATCAAAATTCAAATCTGAGATCATTCATATTATTAATTGCTTGCATAATCAACCTTCAATCATCACAGAAATCTAGTATTCAAATTAACTGATTATCTTACATCAAACTATCAAAATTTCAACTTGGTCAACCATGGTCATCTCATGGTCAAACCTAGTCAAACTTGGTCTTTTGGGACCTTCCAACGATGCAGAATGTGTTCTTAAATGTGTGTCACCACACTTCTCAAATCAATTAACATGCTTCTAAACTATCAACGCTGACTTTTCTTGTCAAATTTCAATTTTAATCCCAATGGGGGCATGGTATTGCATATCATTCAAAGTCTGTAATCAAATTTGAAATCATATATATATATATTTTATCTATCAATATCTTTCATCAGTAATCAAGACAAACAATCACGTCTACTTGCTGATTCATCAAAAGTCCTCATCGCTCAGGGCAAATCTATCATCACTTGGGGCATATCAGATTCATCGATCCATATCAATCTGGTATTCTCTTAATCTTGTAAACTGTATCAATTTTTGCAACCATCAGATCATAGTGTTCTTTCCTTGGTTCTTTGACAACTGAAGGGTTTGCATGTGATACCTGCTAGTTCTGCTAAGACAATCGAGTCTAGAACGGGTCACTCACTTCTTTGCAATCCTAAGGTTTGGAATCAGGTGTTTTGCCACTTTTTCGCAATCATAGGTTCATTTGTTGTTATAGTGAACATATATCTTTGGTCACTCAGGACCTATTATCTCCATATCAAATCAATATCAATCAGCTTCTGTCTCATATCAATTATCAATTTCAAACATCAGTTTCATATCTTTATCAAACACAGACTATCTTTGAACCACTGCACTTCGCACAGTAATTCAAAGAGGGGCAAAATGTAATACCCCAAAAATGGGCTATAAGTTCATTAATCTCCTATATCAACAATTTGAATGAAATCGACATCAAAGTCCTAATCTAAGGCACATCTAAACATCATTGAATCATAATTGATTATCTTAAATTCTGCATCGAGGAATATTCCTAGTAATATTTCTAATCATCATAATTATCTTTAATTTTATAATTATTTGGCAATAAATCACATTTATCCTAAAGTTTGATTAATTGAATATTTTCATATTTAATTAATTAGATTTAATATTTGCCACTAAATTGTGTAATTAAATTTAATTATATCTATTATTAATTGTATTATTTAATTTTGACAATAAATCTAATATCATATGAATAATTGATTAAATTCTTATTTAATTAATTAAAGCAAGTTGTCATTATTTAATAATATAATTTTTAATAAAAGTTTGATTAAATAATTGATTAACCCATAAATCAATTGTTTTATTTTTAAAAGCAGTTAAGTTGGAAATAAATCACTTTATTATTAAATTAATTCATAAATAAAACATGCACAATCATAAAAGCAAACAACTATCAATTATCAATTAAAGCTAAACTCTATTTTGAGTTAAAGCTTAGCTTTTGCATGTTTTTGTGAGTTAATTATCCTTTATTTAAAAATAACTCAAAAATCAACTTGAGTTATTTGAGTGATTTATGACTTTTTTTCATGCACCTCCAAAGCCTTGGATTTCTATAAAAACAATGCTCAGCTCTTCATAATTCATCTCGCAAATTGAAAACTTACTCTACAAGAATCATAGCATATCAGATTTAGAGAATTTGCACAATTGGAGCTTGAAAGAATCAACTTGCGAATTCAAAGCTTTGTGAGATCAATTTCAATTGCATAGTTTTTATATCTTAGCATAGAATTTCATAGTTTTCATATCATTGTTAGAATCTTCATTGTTAGATCATTTAGCATTCATTTCATATCAGTTTTCAATAGCATTCATAGCATATCGATTTCATCTAGCATAGATTCATATCAAGTTTTTCATTATTATTGCATAGAAAATATCAAAAATATAGATTAATTGCATTCAATTTTATATCCATCTTTTGCATTCAAATCCTTCATTTAGGTGTCGTCTAGGTCACTGATCTCAATAAAAATCTGAGAACATCAATCTCGCACCTATTAGAAGGCAGTAAATCGCTTGATTAGATTAGTTTTCAATTTTGCATGATTTGATTATAGCTAACCTCTAATGTTTTACTGAGTGTTGTGTCTACAGATCAGGTACAATTTTCACACACACAAGAAGAACTAGATCAGATTATTAAGAATGATACTTGGGAAATGGTCCCAAGACCTAGTGATAAGAATGTGATTGGAACCAGGTGGAAATTCAGAAACAAGATGAATGAAGATGGTACAGTAGTGAGGAATAAAGAAAGATTAGTATGCAAGGGATATGAGCAAAGAGAAGGTATTAATTATTTAGACACATTTGCGCCTGTGAGCATATTAGAAGCCATTAAGTTGTTTCTAGCTTATGCAATATTCAAAAACTTCAAAGTTTATCAGATGGATGTTAAGTCAGCATTCTTGAATGGAGAGTTAAAGGAAGAAGTATACATTGAGCAGCCAGAAGGATTCACCTTATCAGACAGGCCTGATATGGTATGCAGATTGAAGAAAGCCCTCTATGGACTTAAGAAAGCCCCTAGAGCTTGGTATGAGAGACTTGACGGATATATTAAAAAAATTGGATTCAAGAAAGGAGCAGCTGATTGTAATCTATTTATAAGATAGACATTTGAAGGTTTACTACTTGTAGCTATATTTGTTGATGACATTATCTCTGGGGGTAATGACAAATTAGTGTAGAATTTGTTAAGGAGATGCATAGCGAGTTTGAAATGAGCATGATTGGACCTATCAAATACTTTTTCAGATTAAATGTGCAGTAGATAGAGAAAGGTATTTTCATTAATCAGTATAAGTATGTGAAAGAGATATTGAAGAAGTTCAAGATGGATGATTGCAAGCCAGTAGGTACACCTATGATAATAGGATGCAAGCTTACAAAAAAAGATGATTCTCCAATAGTAGATATAACATTGTACAAGTCTATGATTGGTAAACTCATATATATTACTCAAACTAGACCTGATATTTCTAATGTAGTTGGCATAGTTGGAAGATTTGCAGCAGAGCCTAAAAAAAGTCACCTCATGGCAGTAAAGAGAATATTCAGATATTTTTAGGGCACTATAGATTATAGATTATGGTATATGGTATCCTAATTTAGAGAATGTTGCGCTTCATGTATATACAAATGCAAATTGGGCAGGATGCGTGGATGATATAAAGAGTACATCAAGAGGAGCGGTATTTCTTGGTGATAGACTAGTCACTTGGATAAGCAAGAAGAAGAATTGTATTTCTCAATCAACATCAGAAGTAGAGTATGTTGCAGCAGCCTTAAATTATTCTACAATTATTTTAATCAAGTAGATGATAAAGGATTTTGGAATTCAGATTGATTATCCTATTGTTATTCATTGTGATAACACTAGCACTATCAACATGTCAAAAAATCCTGTGATGCATGCAAAGACAAAACACATAGAGATTAAGTGGGTAAGTGCACAAAGATGGGGGATCAAAAAGTTTCCACTTTTCTTTTTGGCCCCCCATTGCGCATAGTGTGCACGCACTAAAGGGCGTGTGCCCTATAGGGTGCATGCCCTATGGCTTGGGTTACCCAAGCCTTAGGCTTGGGCAAACCAAGACAAAGGGCGTACACCCTTTGGAAAACACTAATTTTTCCAAAGCACGTGTGCCCTTTGGAAAAATTAGCTTTTTCCAAAGGGCGTACGCCCTTTGTAAAAAGTGGTATATTTTTGCTGCACGCGGGTTTGAGCTCATTTTTTTTTTCTCAAACCCGCATTTTCAGCTTAGAGAGGATTTGAAAGTGCGCATGCCCTATCATAGTTGCTTTTGATTCGATTGTTTTTGTTCATCCATCGATCAAATGGCTCCACGACGTCGTCAAGTTTGATCTGGGAGAAGAGGTAAGTGTTTTTACAACTTCTCATGCCTCTTATTTGTTTTAAAATTTTAGTTTTGTTGCAATTTATTTTTGTTTAAATTTGTTTTGTTCAAATTTTTTTTTCTTAAATTTGTTGTGTAATCAATATTTTAAAATGTAGTTTTTTAAATTGTCAGGAAGAAATAATCTCCCTCCACCAAACCCTCTATCTCCTCATGAAGAGCCAAATGAAGAACCAAATGAAGAAAGAAATGAAGAAAATGAACCTCAATTGCCTCCACCAATCGAGAAACCTCCTCCTAGAACACAACAAAATTTGTTGAACCAAATTGAAAGAGGGAAAAAAGAATTAGAATCTTTAATTAATAGGTTAAAAGATTCTAGTGGTACAAATCCTAGAAGGGAAAGACTTGCAAAATCATTAGAAGCAATCTCGACCCACGTAAGCATAGTTAGTGGGCAAATTAATATATGGCGGGATAAAAGAGAAGAACAAAAACAATATTATGAAAATAAATTATCTTATGCGGACATAAAAAAGAAAAAAATCACAAAAGATGACATTTGCCAGCTATTTAAAAAACTAGGGGACGCAAATACTCTTAGAAATAAAACAAGGAGGTTCCCAATTCATTGGTGCATAAATGAAGACATTAAAAACAATTTTTGGGAGAGATGGTGGATGGTCTTTGATTCGCCTCCTTGTAACAATCATGAGGTTCCTATATATTTCTTGAGGAAACTCTATTGCGAGTTTGTACTCAAGGAGGTGCCAAATTATTTTGACATGCTGGATTCTCAGGGTAGAGGAGGGGGTTCATCATTTGATTGAGCAGGGGCACATCGTGACCCTAACGCACCTAGAGTTGATAGTGGAAAGACACCATTGGTTCATGTTAGTATTCCTTTCATTGTGAAGGAACATGTAGAGGCAGACACACTAGGCACGATTAGTGCTCTGACACAGAATCTCATTTAGTGTGCCACTCCTTTAGTTGAGGGTGACTATGGTCAATCCTCAAGGAGGCATATTTTTTGGTCATGTGGATGCTTGTGCACATTTGGTACTGGCGAGAGAGAGCAAGAGGATTCTAGATTGATGACTGATAAATTTCTAAATACGACATTTGGCATTGACACACAGGTAAATATTTCCAAGTTCATTAAATTGCTTTGATCATATTTCATTTATAAAAGAATAACTATTTAATTTAGTATCTATTGTTTATGATGAAAATTCAAGGCAAGAGTGTCAGTGGTGGCGGTGGTAGTGGAAGTGGCAATGATCCTAATGTCCCCTTTTACACATCATCATCAATTGCAGAAGTATGTATAGAATAAAACATTTAATTAACATATTTGATTACTATGTAATTATATGAATAATTATATCCTAACTTATTGTGCATGTGCATTAGATGTGCACTGGTGGACCATCGACGTTCACAACAAATAGGGAAGGGCATCGTGCAACTTTCCTTGAGGTATCTTTATTTGCATATTAATTGGATTTACTTGATCATATTTAATTAATGAATGAATGACTAAATTACTAGACAAATTATGATCAAAATCTAGAGGCACGATGATTACATTCTGTCACCTGGGTTTGTGACATCACCATTGAGTCCACAGGTATACATGTAATAATGCATTATAATTAACATGTCAGTAGTACATTCTTATATGAATGGTTATCTTATAATTTTCTATGTACATGTGCACTAGTTGAATGTCAGAGCTTCGACTTCGACACCGCACACCGGAGGATGCGGTGGAACCTTCACGAAGGTATTATTTACTCATTAGTAGGGTTGTAAAAAATATATGTAATCTTGATAACTGCATAATTTACTTTTTTTGTTTCATTTTCAGCTTTTGACATCAGAGACTCCTTCTGTCTGTGATACTTTGGATCATGGAGTAGCTACAACAGTAGCTAGTTCTGAAGCACTGACTGAGGTATGAAAGAGATCACTTAACTTTAATTGTTATTTTAATAGTTTGTATTGAATTTTATAATGATATCCATGTATGTATTTTAATTATTATTTTGATCATTGTTGTAGGGACTTATGATTCCAGATCGCCAGCATGCACCTTCGGTGGATAAACATAGTGACTATTTGCTAGCGGTAAGCCAATATTCAATTTTATGTCATTGTATAATTCAATTTTGATGTATATTAGTTATCTCTATCTAATTTATTTTTTTATCAAGTCGAGCTACAAAAGAGTCTAGACAGGAGGACGAGTGAGCACACGGAAGACTACGACATCCACTGCATCTCCATCGACGCAACAATCGAAGACAGCTCAAGATTTGTTTTCTTCCCCTAGCGGGAAAGGACTAGATTAGGGATATGGATTGTATGCCTATATGGCATTAGTGGACATATTTTTTGTATATTGTATCAGTGATACGTTGTACATCCATTTGGTTTTGAGGAAGCCAATTTTACTGTATTGAATATATTCAATGTATGACATTATTGGACATATATATTTGACTTCATGCCCTACGAATATATATTTTTTATGTTTTAGGTATGCAATTCATGTGTTTGGTGTATTGATGTATACTAAATTATGTTTATGTTCATGTCTTTGCTTTGTAAATTTCCCATGCCTTATAGTTATGCTTGTATGTTTAACTTGC
The DNA here is from genome assembly GCA_027943335.1 of Chamaecyparis obtusa. Lineage (NCBI taxonomy): Eukaryota > Viridiplantae > Streptophyta > Pinopsida > Cupressales > Cupressaceae > Chamaecyparis > Chamaecyparis obtusa. The sequence goes on along the minus strand of BSBK01005157.1, from coordinate 18,554 downwards.
TGACTGTGCTACAAATGCCAGTCACTATCCTCAATAACAGTCAATTCCTTAACTGTAATAATAACAAAAGTAATGAAATGAATGCATAAATGTATAAATATAATATGTAAGAAGCCTAAGTGGCTCTTGTTCTTGCAATGATTATTTTTAAGAAATTCTGACAAATCCAGATACTAATTCTTCAACAATTTATTTATAGCTTGGTTGAAAATTTGATGCAAATAGGTAGGTTAGATTGGGGTTATTTTATAAATAAAGTGTTCTTGGTTTCCTCAAAGGTGTTCCTTACCCAAGTGGCCCCAAGTGCCAATATGCCACTAACCTATCAATCTGACTTCTCCCAACTCCCTTACTATTATAGGGATTTAATATGGCTTAAAATATGACTCCAACAATGTTCAAGTGGTTCTTGAAGTCCTACTCCAAGATCTTACCCTCAATCCACACTCTAGGCTCTCTATCCTTGTAGCCTTAACCAATGAGTTTTTCCCAAATAACTCTTATTTTTCCCAAAACACTTCCAAAATAAATTACATATTCAGATACCTTTTATGGTTTTACAAAACATATCTCAGAATTAGGTAGGGTTAATTTGGAACACAACCCCCAAAAACTACTGCTCCACTTTCCTTCCTAGACCTAATAGGTCACTTTTACAAAGTGTTAGTAAATAGATTTGTCCTTCAAAAATAAATAAATAACTTATCTCCAAATGCTTAGAAAGAAGAACAAACAGCACTAATAGTTGGATAGATTATCATTGAATTGATAATCTTCCTCTGAATTGAGAGGTACAACTCCCTCTTAGAAAGATTTACAATGAATTAAAAAGCTGAGTATGTCTTTAACCAGAAGACATGAAGGCATCCTAACATTCACTCATCACCATGAATTAAATGTGATCATTAGATTTAGAAACTGAATAAATGTGAGAAAGACAAACAAACAACCTCAAGACCGCTGATTTAGTCTTTCACATTACAGAGAAAGAAAAAGAAATAATGACCTGTTCTGTAGAATACGAATATGCAAATTGATAGATTTACATGCAAACATATACTTGACATAATAACAATAAATGATATTCAGAAATATGAAAGAGACAACCAACTGATTGATCTCAATCAAAAAAGTAAATATACAGACTCACAAATCTTCCACACAAACTTTTCTTTATTCTTAGATACAACAAAATGATCACAAGGTCATCTTGTGCCCTGTTATTACAATCAAGATGCAGAAAAGTAAAAATAAATCCCTTTCCTCTATTACAATTACATTTAGAAAATTGATCTTCCTCTCCCATAGCCAAAAGACTTGCTGGAAAAAGAAGAACCTCTGCTTCATCAAGATCTTCCCATAAATAATCTTCAGCCCCTTTCCTAGTTAACTGATTCTTGAAAACTTTCATCTTGTTCTTTCACTTCCCGTAACTTTTCCATTTTTATCCCATAACTGATTCTTGAAACTATTTTCCATTCACTTCTAATGTTTTTCTTTTGATAATTTGGTATCATTATAAACTATTTATTTTGAAGTTTATAATGATATAACTTAACATGTCAAATGAAATTTAGACAAGTGGCATTTGATTATGTCAACCAAGAATAAAAATATTTGTTATGCTGGGCTTACTGAAAATATCTCTGACAGAAAAAATGGGTCTCCATGCGGGGGGAATAACTTTTTGTTCAACCGTTGGATCGAGCTCATTCTTGGATATGTTATCTGAAACCTAGTTATCTGAATTTTGACCAGAGATATTTTAAAAATAATATCCTAGTCAAAAGTTACAGGCTGCTTTGTGAGGGTATATATGACTGTCATAAAATCAGACTTGTTGAAAAATTATTCTCAGTGACTTTCACATCTTCTGCTCTCAAATACACTGCACCAAAATTTGAATTATTCATACTTCTCAGATGTCTATATTGCATATGCAACCTCCTACTTGATCAAGTTTCAACATCTATTTGAGATGGATTTAAATGGTAGGCATTTCATCAAGAAATTCGCATGCAATCCACTCTACTTCAAACTTGGCACTTTGTGACCATTCTTCACTCACTAGGAATTAATTAATGCTTTCTGCCTTCAACTTTAACCTCCATGAAAATACATATGAGATTGGAAGGTCAATCATGAGAGATTTATAAACTTTTGGATATGCCTCTGTACTGCAGGAATGGGAACATATTCTCTCATGCTATTAATTGAGAAAGAGAACTCAAATCAGATTTAGAATGAGAATGGGCCCTACAATTTGATAAGCCTGTCCATATATTCTTTCAATAAGATTTATGAATATCTCTATATCCTCAAGTTATTGCTGCATATTCAGTTCCTTTGAATTAGTTATCTATAAAGTCATTGTCACTTACATGAGACCTAGTGATCTCGAGAATGAAGAAAACCTCCACTCTACAATTTTTCACATTAAGTAGCATCTTTCAACTGTTCACCTCACTATTCTAAACTTCTAAATTTATGTTTTGACTTCAAACTCAAACTCAAATCTGTACTTTGGCCTTGGATATTTAAACTCTAGTGCTCAAACTTGAAATTGTAGTGTTGAAAGATAAATCTGTGTTTCAAATTCTGAACCTGGCATCTTGAATCATTTTGGATGCTTGAAATTGAAGCACTACCCCTTATCATAGTTACAAAGAAATGAAGCATCATAAAGGCACAGATTGGCTACCACCCAAGGCTTGTTACAATTTACACCCGATGGTTGAACCTTGAACTTTGAACTAAAATAGTTCAAGATTTGTAGTTCAACGGGAGGACCAACTTTGCAACACATGCATTTACTTCACATAACTTTCACAAAATATTTAAAAATTATGCAACACTTGCATTTAATGGAATGGGGGCTTGATTTAAAAGTTTAAAATAGGGGTGCTAAAAGCATGCCAACACAAAGGAACCCTATTATAGACTTAACACCCAACCTTGCCACTTTTCACAGAGTGTTAATATGGTCTCAATTAGAGAAATTTGAAGTCAATTGGATCCTATAGGCTTTCTATACCCAAAAGCCCCAAATTGCTCCCTCCAGGCCTTCAAAACTAGGGCCTTCTTAAAAAAAACTCAAAAATCATTTCCAGAACTCCTCCTTGTGGATTAACCTTTCATTTGACATATAATTCTTTTGTTTCAAATAAAATTATACCCTTGTTAAGGCGGCTCCTTTGCTGCTACACTTGTGGCATCAATTTTGTGCCCTTTTCCCACTCTTCCTCATGGTGTACACCTACTAAAACAACTTCTCCTACATCCAAATGGTTAGTAACATCATAAATATGTTACATAGGGTCTATTCAATGAGAAACATAAATTACATTCATTGAATGGCCCATTATATCATCAAAAAGACCAAAATGGAGTTATTTCAATGCACCAAAATGACCACCTACAACAACTTTCCAAATCTGAAGCAAAATAGATTATATAATCATTCAATACAGATGAAAAATGATGTTATGATGTTATTATATCACCCACAATTCTGTTCCAAACCCAAAACAATCAACCAAACATAAAAAAAACAAGATTTTGCAAGGAGAAACTAAGTCCTTTGCCAGGACTTCTAGGACTTATAATATTTAAATTAAATTGTTTATTAGATATTTCCATTATTGGCCTTAATATATCCCAATTCACTTTTAGGAATTCTTTAGATCCACTACCTCCATTTGGTTCCAAGGTGGACTTAGGTGTTTGGAGAGGTGCTCCTGCACCAAAATTCTTCATTTAAATTTCAAGACATTCAATAAATTCTTTGCTTGCTAACGAAACAATTTGGGAAATTAATGGGTCTATTTGTGGACCTCAAAGGAGTTGGTCACCTAAATGAGAACTAATATAGAGGTTACAGCAAGAAAGTTTAGTTCCTTCTTTTAGCTCCCACAACTCACCAACCAACTACAAAGGCTTAAGGGTGTTCCCAAGCTCTTACAATGGTGTAACACAACCAATAAAATGGATTTCTATCCCAAAAAACTCCCTTTGCAAGTTTATACACTCAATCAAACTTCAATGCCCTTTTGGCTTTAGGGACACTAGGCCTAAACCTAGCCTTTAGTTAGAACTCTTCACCAGTGGACTTCCTGACCACTCCCAAGCATGTAGATGGTCCTCATATGACCTAAGGACTCTGAAAAAACTCTTGGTTTGTTCCCTTTACAACCATACCATAGCAGACTAGACCTACACACCAATTTCCTTGTAGCCTTCTCAACCTTGATTTTCCACTCTAACTTCTTCACAACTTGGTATCTTGACACAATTAGGATATTTTTAGACACCCATTTGGAAGTTATTTAAGATCCCAAAGCCTTGTTTTCCAACTCCACTCCAGCACCACCTAACACTATTTTGCAATATTTTTTCCTCAACTAAACATTTTGTAATCAGTTGATATACAATCACAGTTTTCTCTTGGCCAATCCTGTGGGCTCGTGATCTAGATCTAGAAGAGTAGTATTAGGTGTTGAAACAAGTGCATCCCTCCAAGGGAATATCTAGTGCTTCCATGGATATCATGGAGAGCTTCATGATTGATATTTTTGATAAGATTACTTTTGAGGCTGCTTCTCTGCTGAAATATAACAAGATCGTGACACTTTCCTCCAGAGAAATTGAGATTGTTGTCAAGTTTGTTCTACCTAGAGAGCTGGCTAGGCATGTTGCTTCCAAAGGAAGTAAGGCTGTTACCAAGTTTCCTACTACTTTGGGTTGGGTTTTGTTGGAAGCTTTTAGGTTTTTTGCACGTGGTTTTTATGGAAGGATTGTTTAAAAGTTGGTTTTGGCTTGGGTTTATGTGTGGAAGTTAATGCTGAACTGGGATCTTAGTGTATGTAAAGAATCTATGAATTATGCTATGTATGCTATGAAAAATCTCTGAACTATATCATGCAATTCCTTAATAGTTTCATTCTTAACAAAATTCATAACTAGATTTTCCATAGCCAATTTTCTTCTTGATCATTGCAATATTTTCTCCTCAAATGAACATTTTGTAATTAGTTGATATACAATCACAGTTTTCTCTTGGCCAATCCTGTGGGCTCACAATTGAGCCTATAGATCCACAAAAGGGTTGAAATCTCATCTTTATGACAACTAAATTTGGATTCACTAGAAGCATTTTGTGACATTTTGGGACAGTAAATCCAAGTTATTCTTGACTATCCTAAACAGGGATTTTGCAAACAACACTTTGTTTATTTTGAAAGTTTAATGAATGGATTGACTCCCCCACCCCCTATGGTCAATGTGATTGGTGGGAGGAGTCATAAAATGTATATAATCCTTGTATAGAATTTTAAATGTAGGGATGGGTAGGTATTGTGGAGGAGAGACCACAAACATGGAGAGTAAAGTGTTGATTGGGGGTTATTAGTGTTGGGACCAGTCATGGTCTGAGAGATTCATCCATTGGAGCACCATATTTTATGGCTTGGATGGTCATATTATGTTTTTTTAATGGTGTTTAAACCATTATTTTGATTGGGAAGTGTGTGGAGGTGTTAGATTGGAGAAGCCACAGGTGTGAAGGCCTTAAATAGAGGGTTTTGTAGTTGGGTGTTTAAAACTTGTTGTCTATTCTTGAAAAGTGGAAAATCCTTGGTTTAGGATCATAATAAAAGACTTTTTTTGGTCATGGAACCCTGGAAGTAAGTGGATGATAGGGTTTCTTTGTTAAGAGGGGCTAATTAGGCTTGGGAGAAGAGCACTTAAAAAAGGAAGTCTACACCAGTCAAAGATTTAAAGTCTTAGATTGATATCAACTTAGGAACTCCAAAAAGGGTACTCAAAAATGTAAAAACATTGATAGGTTGTTTGGGAATTTTGGGAGAAAAATGCTGATTTCAATTTTGGCAGGGCTACTAGGCAGGCCTGGAAGGCTATAGTGGAAGAATGGTGAAAGATGAGTGGATAGGAGTGAAAGGGGAGTTTGAACATGTCTAATGTACCATGTTAAGATGATACATAGCATTGGGATCAAGGTAAGAAATCTAGTTTGGTTTTTGGTGTGTTGGAGGCACTAGGTGCACTAAGTGGCACTAGGAGGGTACTAGTGCTTAGAGAGATTGGAACAAAGAAAAGTGATAGTGAACTAATGAGTGTGGTTGTGGAAGTGACTTAAAAATTCAGAGAACTTCATTTGATCTTTGAATAGGACTGATTCCTTGAGTTGATTCCAAGTTACTTGTTGAATCCTCGAGTTGAGTTTGCCTATTTAAGGTGATAGTGGAGGGCTCTGCATCAAGATGGTATGAAAGGAGAGAATGAAGTAAAGGATTCTCCAAAGCTGAGAAAAGAAAAGAAAGTGATGTTCAAAAGGAAGAGAATAAGAAAAAGAAGAGGAAGAGAAGTGTAGGAATTTATAAAAGGTTAATATACAAGGTGTTGAAACAAGTGCATCCCTCCAAGGGAATATCCAGTGCTGCCATAGATATCATGGAGAGCTTCATGATTGATATTTTTGATAAGATTACTCCTGAGGCTGCTTTTCTACTGAAATATAACAAGATCATGACACTTTCCTCCAGAGAAATTGAGATCGCTGTCAAGTTTGTTCCACCTGGAGAGCTGGCTAGGCATGCTGCTTCTGAAGGAAGTAAGGCTGTTACCAAGTTTCCTACTACTCTGGGTTAGGTTTTGTTGGAAGATTTTAGGTTTTTTGTATGTGGTGTTTATGGCAGGCTTGTTTAGAAGTTGGTTTTGGCTTGGGTTTATGTGTGGAAGTTAATGCTGAACTGAGATCTTACTGTATGTCAAGAATATGTGAATTATGCTATGTATGCTGTGAAAAATCTTTGAACTATAAGATTTCTATTATAATTTTATTTTTATTAATAATGAGAAATATTTTTACAACTCAACTCAATAGGAGCACCGGAGGAAAGAGCTGAGTAGAGAAAACCTTCTGGTATTGCCCCAAAAAATAGAAGAGAAAGGTTGTCATTAAATGTTACAAACTTCCCGTTATACATACGGGGTAATGCATGAGCAATTTACAATCCACCCAATTTACAATGCTATATAAATTTGACATGTTACGATATTTTGTATCTCCATTTAGTCCAATGAACCAATTGGGTCTTCCCTACCCTTGATTGTCTCAAGTATTGCCCCATGGTCTGACTCACGAACCTTCCAAAGAGTTTTATTTTGCGGTCTTCCCCCATATCTAATTAAGTGGACATTTGATGCAATGACGAGGTTTGAATAATGAAGAATATTTTTGTGTGTCTCCCAATCCTCGAACAACCACAACCTAGGGTTCTTCATAGCATACCGTCTAAGCCATGTACCAATTACAACCACTGCTCCTATAGGGTATTCTAATTCTTCACCATCGATAACTGAGTGATCCAATTTCTTTTTTGCCTCTACACAATGACACAAATAATAATCTATCCCTTCTTCATTGTCTTCAAGTGTAATAACAGAAAAAAATTGGCCTATAATGATATAAACATAATGAGGACATTAGTTTACTAAATATTTATGATAAAGTACTAAATTTGAGATTATTTGTATGTGGAAAATATCAACCTGGTTGTACTAGATCAGATAAGCAATCAAAGTCAATGGATGATTCCATTTGTGTCAGTTGTAGTGATTCATGGGGATGATAGGAGGCAAGTGGACTCAAAATATATGTATACCATTCATCAACCCATTCCTTTGACTCACACCCATCCCAATCTTCATCTACACATGATGAACAAAAGCACATCATATGTCATGTGTGGATACTCCATGAACTTGCATTACAACTTCTAAAAGAGTGTAGCTCACTCAATCCTATCAATGTACAACAATCCTCATATGGTGCAATGTTAGTTTCATCCATAAACCAAAAAAATCTATGAACCGTAGACTCGCCTTCATTACCTGGACCCATTGTAGCATTACACCACTGGACAATACATCCCACAGCTGACAATGTTGCTTTCTCTGTGTACTTTAATTCTTCACGTGCTAAGGCTCTTTTAATACATGCACCTGCACCATCATGCTCTCCCTTTCCATGACCAGCCTCTGTGAAATTCCACATATATTGAATTCCAGTAATCTTATGCATCCTGCACAACCAATAAAATATCCATGAATTCTTGAATTGGGATGCACAATTATCTGACCAAATGATATGTTGATGATATTTTATGCCCCTATTTTCCAAATGACCATAAAATAGTTGAAAGCAACCGTTTACAAACTTTGTAGAATGTGAACAATCATCACTGATATAAAAATGATACTCCCTCAATATCTTCTTATTCTCCTCCATACTATCTGGTGCATGCATGAATGCTATATGAACAAATATAGCAACTTGTTGAGAGCTGTAATACTTTGCTTGCACCTCATTCTGTGGTTGTAGTGTGTAGTTCTCTGCAAATTCTACAACTGAAACAATGGTATCAAGTGGGAATGTGTCCTTGCACAACTTGAATTGCATATCTAACCATCGTGCTCTATGTGTATGCCTTACATACTCATAAATAATATTTTTACAAAAAATATCCATGAACTAATACACTAGAATTTTTTCAATTACTAAATCACATCTTTTAGCCTCTTTTCCATCTTTTAGATTGTATGTCATGGTCTTATATTTTCCAAATTCCACTATTTCATTACCGATTGCATGCGTACTCTCCATATGTTGACAAATTGGCAAACGTCGCAAACCTCCACAATCTATGCATGTACCATTCAAGCATGAGAGCTTGTAAAATTGTTGACCATCCACTCTTTCACATAAAATGGTAGATATTAATTCCCTTGAAGATCTAGGTGGGACATTTATGTTACAATCCTGCAAAACATTGTTAGAGTGCAAAGCTACACATATATTCCTATAAACTTCAAAATGGTTAGAAAATTCAATATGTACCCTACAACAACAAGTTGTGCATGTGTGATTTATCTTGACATAAAAAGGTTTACACATTTCAAAATATCTCTAACTAATTTTAATTTGAGGATACGCATGCATAAATTTTGCAAAGAATTGTGTCTGAGTTGAATCCAAAAAATGTTTTGGATGTGGAACACAAATTCGACTACCAATCCTCCTTCTTACAACATCTCTTTGATTAGGAGATACCCATGTATTATTCTTCCAAAATTCTTCAATCAAGGATTTCAAAGCTTCAACAATTGCTTTATCTTTTCACGGTAGTCTACCGAAAAATGCCCATAACTCATTGCTATTTGGATCTTCCACTCTTTGACACCTTCTCAGGTTTGTCATTAGAGACTTTCTACTTATTTTCAATGTTTTGCTTATCTTTCTAATGAGTCGAGATTTCTTCATTTGAGTGCTTACTATCATTGATGTAAGTACATGTCATGTGACATTACTATCTTTCATGCATGATGTAGAACCCACACTCTCATATGCAATCATTAGATTCTTTACAATAGATTTTTCACTTGACTTGTTTGTCGTTCTTAGCCCAAGAATCTTCATGATGGGCCTAAATTTCAGATTTCTCATCATTTCAACAAATAGTTGACATCTTCCTGTCATGTTTAAATTCTCAAAAAATGATCTCCAAATACGATTAACATTTCTTTGACAAGTACATGCGAGAATCTTGTCAGGCATTGCTTGCAAAATGTTAGTATCAATATCAATCAAATATTTTGGTTTTTTATATTTAATAATTCTAGGAACATCAAAAACATTATGTGTGAATTGCGTACCATCTTGAGTGCCTTCAACATGAGACGATGTTGTGCCCACACCTTCGAAAGTAGACAATGATGTGCCTTCAACATGATCAAAGAGTGTCCCCACACCTTCGGAAGTAGACAATGGTGTGCCTTCAACATGATACATTGGTGTGCCTCCACCTTCGGAAGTAGACAATGGTGTGCCTTCAACATGAAACATTGGTGTGCCTCCACCTTTAGAAGTAGACAATGGTGTGCCTTCAACATGATACATTGGTGTGCCTCGAACATTGGATGATGATGTCTCTTGAACTTGGGAACTCATAGATGATGTCCCCACATCTTCATAATTCAATTGTCTCGTTGCACACAAGTTTCTTATTCGTTGTCTTTTTTATTCCAATTCCAATTCTCTCTTACTTTGTATTGATGTTTCATGTTCCTCATACAAAGGAAAATCTTCTTCTATAGTATCTAATTTTTTTTGTTCATGAAGTTGTCTCATTCTTTCCCTTTTCTTCTCTTTGTCTCTTTCATGCTCTTCCGATGTTAAATTCTTTGCTCATTTCCTTGGCATGATGATGATTTCTACATATCAATTGATTACAATTTTAAAAATATAATATAAATGTAAACCAATAAGTCAAATTATAATATAAACCTCTTACAGTATGACAAATTATAATATAAATTCATTACACTTATATCAAATTATGTATCAAGAACAAGTCTATAATGTGTCGATTCACTAACATCATCAACAAGTTATCCTCTTATATAACTGGATAAGTCTTTAACCATTGGATGAGGGTCCACTAAAATCTTCTATTGGGTGTCAAGGTATCAAATTTATTTTTTCTCACTTTGGCAACTTTTTCTATCCTCAAGTCCACTTGCTATGAAATTTCATTATTGGGTTCTTAACATGAGATAATTGATGTTGGTTCTAATGAAGATAGTGTAGATGCAGCTAGGGGTGTAGTAAGAGTGATTGGAACAAGCTAAAATAGCTTGTTCTTATCAAGATCATATTTGTAAGAATCCATCAATAATTTTACTCTTAAAAGAGGATCATTAATCTCCTCTGCTAACCCCTTATATGTTGCATATTTTCATTCTTCTAGGTGTCTACAAATATGACATTTTCTCAATTCCCCCTCTTCATGATCACCTCTTGATAGTATAAAAATTTCTTATTAGGTCCTCAATTTTATCATATTGGTGCATGAAGCCAGACATTTTCTAAGATTCCCTATCTTCATGGATAAAGTTTTCTGGATCAAATGGCTTTGGTGCATCCACTTGTATAAGGTATCAAGAAATTTATGATCAATTAAAGGTCTTTGTTGGACAACACTAAAAAATATAAAAAATACGTGTTGATGGCATGTAGAACCCTTTTTGCACTTCTTAAATGAGTGTTATCTACCTTATTCAATTTCCATGTATTCTATAAAAATGGGATTCTATCAAGGACATTTTTAGGTAGTGCATGAGATGCTATTAGTGAACCATAAAATTTGATAAAACTAATCACCCCAAATGTGTTTTATTCCTTCTCATGCACAAGGTATTTTTTCTTTAAAAATCTATTAAAAATTTCAAACAATATCCAATCTACTCGTTGTCCCATCTAAATCAAATCTTTTTTTCCAAAATATTCTTCAAAAACTATATAATAAGATGCCTCATAGTGCTTGTCCCAAATGTAGATCCATTCTCAACTTGACAAAGCTCTATTATTCTCTTATAGTCTCACCTTGAGTTGGGGCTTCCAAAATTTCAAAGTAGAGAAAAGAATAACATGACACAAAAGTGAGTACCTTTTGAAGTGCACTACCTTGTGATATTTCTTTATGGTCACCAAAGATTTATGAATTTCCCCCATAATATATGACGCATAATCAAAGGTCCAAATTTTTTCATATGTGCATACATAAACGACAAGGACTAGTAAGTGATTTGGTATCCTAAACCCATAATGAATCCCCAAAAATTGATGAAGGAAAAAATATGTCTTGTTGAAATTGTTATACACTGAATTTGCACCTCTGATCTCAAGCTCTCGTAGTCTTGATAATCCAGTATAACATGGGAATCATCTCAAGGTTGTGGGACCTTTTGCTAACCGAGATGAGACCTCCAGATTCTAGGCTGGTTCCTCTTGGATAATCACCCTGATTTGCTTTTAAACATGAAAGTAAACTTTGAGGGGAAAGGGATAGAAGGAATGCATGAAAGGAAAATAATAGAAAGAAAATCTACCTACTAGGTGATGCACCGAAACTAGGGCTTGGATCTTAGTATAGAGGGATGAAACCAGTGATAGAATTAGGTCTAGGAGATTACAACTTACTGAATAGGCTTGCATAAGTGTTTCATGGAAGGGTCTACAAAAAAAATAGGATGTTTAGGGAAAGAGAAAGATTCTTTCACAACAACAAGGCTCTTAGGATTAGACATCAATCCATGACCTGCAAACAGACATTCATTCCTATAGCTCGGTGCAGGATTGAGACAAGACTGTTATGGGCTGAAATATACCCACAAAACATCTAAATTAGATCAAACACAATAACACACATAGTTATAGAAAGTAAGAGGAATCAGGGAACCTAAGATATCATTGAAAGCATTCATAAACCTTGATTCAATAAGAGATAATCTAGACATGAAGGCATGAGGACAACAAAAATGTCACAGAATGCTTTGTAATATTTGTATTATCAATGAGAACTTATAAGATGTGAAAAACTAGAGAGCAGAAATGCTACAGATAGTTCTCCAAGGAAAGAATTTCTCTTTTTACAAAATGTGAATTTTGAGCACTACAGGCTCCAAAAAAGGAATATATACATCCCCTGCACGTGGGTAGGAATCAAAATATCTCTGAATTGGGGCTACATAGATATGCATTATAATAATCACCCCTAAAAATGGTCACTTCTGATCATAAATGTGCTCTGTAAATATCATGGTCAATCAGATACTTCTTTGCGTGTCCATCCCTGAATTGATCAACCTGTAGACAAAAGACCTCATCCATCTACCTCTCTACAAGCTGGACTCTATCATGACTATTCAAATCTGATCTCAGATCCTCGCAAAGACCCCAAAATGGCAGTCTAGATAACTCTGCACATTCTTCCAACTGCAACCACCCTAGTGACATCAATTCTAGCTACCTACAAAAATCTCCCTTAGAAGAAAGCTCATGAAAAACAAAAGGCTGCTCCACTTAAAAATATCATTGGTCGCATGATCACGTGAGCCAAAAAGGCTTCATGCGATCATGCGACAACCCCTTTGAAACTGCCACTTAGCCATGCAAGACACCTGGACCTGCAAGGAAAGCCACCTCAGTATCCCTACAAAAAGGTCATTGGTCGCATGATCGCATGAGCCAAAAAGGCTTCATGCGATCATGTGACAAGTCTTTTATAATCTACCTCCGCTTGCCACAAATGTTCAGGCCCAATATGCACTGCAAACTTAACCCCGATTTCACCCCGGGTCACCTTCTCCTCTAGTCTCCAAGTCACGTTATCTTTTCTTAACCTCGGGCTCCTCTTAGCGACCATGTGAAAACCATTGATCCTTGCTTTATCTGATGGTAGTCACTGAGTCTCGTAAGACTTTTGGCATATTCCCTTCCTTCAGGAGATTACCTGACTAAAGGAAGTCTCGTAATCGCCAGATAGAAAGAATATTCTTCTTTTCATTGCGAGATTACCCGACCGAACCTAGAACTAGGCCCACCTCCAACTGCGCAACCGCACAAAGCTTGCCAACCCCAAGCCTAGAACTGCCACGTGTCACTCCCCCTATTCATTCCAGCCACCACATCAGCAAACACCTCAGCACCCCTGGCATAGGACCCACCTAACTCAGCAAATCTTGATCAGACGGTTGTCACATGATCGCATGGGATCGGAAGATCCCATGAGATCATACGACCACTATTGATCTTTGTCACACTTGTGCCACTGCAGAAACCTCGGGCCCCACTAACTGCCTGTCGCATGATGTTAACCGATGACTGCAAACCACCACCACCAAAACCATTGACGGTTTGTCGCATGGTCGCATGGGCTCAGAAGAGCCCATGCGATCATGTGACCAACCGTAAGGTGTTAGTCATCGACTGCCACCTTGATGTTCACCTGATTGCTTACCATTTGTCGCATGATCACATGCGGCTAGGAAGGCCCATGCGATCATGCGACCAACTACGTGATGCTAACTAATGACTTCTTATCGCTTGTCTTGACTGCCGATCTTTGCTGACACCGCATCAATGGTTGTCGTATAATCTCATGGGATTGGAAGATCCCATGCGATCATGTGACAGCCGTCGGATCTTCTCTGCACTGGCACGGCCTTAGGCATCGGGACCCACCTATCGGAGTTGCATGCTTAGGGTTGAAAATGTAGAAGGTGTTGAAAACATAGAGGGTTTTCAAGTGAAGGTCGAAAGCAAACTGAACTTTCAGAGCGGAGAGGCAGAAACATCTCGAGCCTACAAAGAGGAGGTTGAAAACACACTGGGTTTTTGACACTTGAGCATTTCACTTGGAAAATAGGGTTGTGGCTGAAAATGAATGAGAGGGAAATATTGGGCAACATTTTGGTGACCTCTGTGGGATGTCAGCCTGTTAGACATAGACCAGTAGCCTTGATGTATCCATTGGGCATGGGGTCATTTCTGGAACACAAAAACTTGATAGGGGCAAAAAATGAACTGGGAAGACAAACCTGTGCACGAGCACTTCTTGGAAAATAGGAAAACTAAGCTAGAAAGCTGGAAGAAAATAGGAAAAACCTACCTAAGCTAACCAGTTACAAAAAACCTTGTCAAACAAAGCCATTCACTGGCATGTTGAAGTAGCTACCTTTCCTTCTCAAGATATTTTGCATTGGACTCATGAGGATAGCTACAAAGATAAGAGGCATACAAAGATTTGGCAAATGAGGATGCACTGCCTCTACAAAAACAAGATCAAGTTCACTCACCTCAAATGGATCAAATGGAGGTCTCCTGGTGAACTCCTTCTGGGCCAAGTATCTGATGGGGCAGCCTCTTGAAAGTCTGAAGGTAGGACTTTCATTGTTGGTTTCTCCTTTATCTTCATGGTTGCCCTCCATCATAGACAGCCACGACAACTCCTCATCCACAGCCAGGGGACCATCATCTTCCTCTTTTAAACTAGCCAAGAGCTCATTACAATCAAGTTGCACACACAAGCCATCAATGATGCTTCCCAAATAATCCTTGCCAAGGCTCTGGTTATCTTCTATACATTGGGAAGCCTCCTCCTCAAAAATGAGATCAAGCTCATGAATTAACATATCTTCAGGATCAACCTCTTCTAGCTGCTGCAATTTTATAGAGGTGGCTATGATCACATCTTCCTCATCCTGCTCAACAAAACTAGGTAGCTCATCTAACAAGCACAAGGCATCCATTATAGAATCAACCTCCTGTTGATGATAGAACTTTTGTTCTGGTTGACCTTCAGCCATAGGCAATGGCATGGTCTCTTCTACATCATCAAAAAAAAGAGGAAGTTCATCATACAAATTAGCCAAGAGCTCAGGCTAAGCATCAATGTCCACCTCCACACCTTGTTGCCCTATTTCACCATAGTCATCACTCTGCACTGATACCTTAGATTTCTTCTCCTCTTCAAATAGAAGTTCATTTTCTACCGATCCTTGCTCAGACACCAGGCTAGTGTCCTTGCAAAGGCTTGGCATCTGATAGCTAGGAGGAAGAGTCCATTGGGGTATCCATATTACTTCATCATCCTGAGAAACCAAAGGGGCCTCTTGGGATGAAAATCTTTCTTGAACGGGCTGCTCTTGCAAGGTGGACTGAACCTCAAGCATAGGCTCTTGAATAGAATTTTTTTCCTTAAAACTTGGGATGTGAAATTGAGGGGAAGAGGGGGGAGACAAAGAAGGCATAGCAGCTTTAAAGCTTGGAAATGAATGCTTAGCAGGCTCCTCATGTTTAGGTTCTTGAGACAAATGGGCCCTCCAGCTTGGAATTTTGGGCCTAGGAGCCTCTTGTTGAGCAATCAGTGATCTTAACCTTGTTGTCTCCATGTCAGCTTGGCGCCTAATCTCTTCTTGAAATTCTCTTGCTTGCTGCCCATCAATAAGAACCTTTGTCATTTGGTAAGGAGCTGCCCCTTGCTCATAATTTTGAGCCTCCTACTCTCTCTGCTCCTTGAGCTCAGATACTTGTTTGACTAAATCAAGCAACAGACTCTTTGCCTCCTACATCTCCTTGAAGTCTGAGCTTAGAGTCTGCATCTACTGCTAAATAGGCTGAGAAGGGGAGGGTGGGTGGTAAGCATGATGGGGAAGCTAGCCTTGCATCTGCTATTGTGCCTCTTGTGCCCATGATCCATCTTGCCTGAGAGCTCTCTCATAACTTTTCACAAGGGCAAACTCATTTGGGGCATACTGGATATATTGATACCCTTGAGAAGTATAATAGCTTGGGGTAAAAGGAGGCTTTGGGTGACTTTGGTAAGGCCAAAAACTAGCTGGTTGAGCATTATTCTCATGATAGGATGGTGAGTAACCTGACTGTCCATAGTAACTTGACATGTCTACTCATGCAATCAGCTGGAACTTGAAAATGGAGATTGAAAACATACCAGCACTTGACTTCTTTGAAACTAGTAGACTTTCTGGAGTTGCTAGATATGCAGCAAAATGACCTCTTCTAGGCCTATAGCATGCTACCAGCATATCAAAGATTGAATACCTTAAACATGAATCTAAACTTCAGTTCCACTCGACGTGCCAGAAATTGTTATACACTGAATTTGCACCTCTGATCTCAAACTCTCGTAGTCTTGATAATCCAGTATAACATGGGAATCATCTCAAGGTTGTGGGACCTTTTGCTAACTGAAATGAGACCTCCAGATTCTAGGTTGGTTCCTCTTGGATAATCACCCTGATTTGCTTTTAAACATGAAAGTAAACTTTGAGGGGAAAGGGATAGAAGGAATGCATGAAAGGGAAATAACAGAAAGCAAATCTACCTACTAGGTGATGCACCGAAACTAGGGCTTGGATCTCAATATAGAAGGATGAAACCAGTGATAGAATTAGGTCTAGGAGATTACAACTTACTGAATAGGCTTGCATAAGTGTTTCATGGAAGGGTCTACAAACAAAAGAGGATGTTCAGGGAAAGAGAAAGATTCTTTCACAACAACAAGGCTCTCAAGATTAGACATCAATCCATGACCTGCAAATAGACATTCACTCCTACAGCTCGGTGCAGGATTGAGACAAGACTGTTAGGGGCTGAAATATACCCACAAAACATCTAAATTAGATCAAACACAATAAAACACACAGTTACAGAAAGTAAGAGGAATCAGGGAACCTAAGATATCACTGAAAGTATTCATAAACCTTGATTCAATAAGAGATAATCCAGACATGAAGGCATGAGGAAAACAAAAATGTCACAGAATGCTTTGCAATATTTGTATTATCAATGAGAACTTACAAGATGTGAAAAACCAGAGAGCAAAAATGCTACAGATAGTTCTCCAAGGAAAGACTTTCTCTTTTTACAAAATGTGAATTCTAAGCACTACAGGCTCCAAAAAAAGAATATATACATCCCCTGCACGCAGGTAGGAATCAAAATATCTCTAAATTAGGGCTACATAGATATGCATTATAATAATCACCCCTAAAAATGGTCACTTCTGATCATAAATGTGCTCTGTAAATATCATGGTCGATCAGATACTTCTTTGCGTGTCCATCCCTGAATTGATCAACCTGTAGACAAAAGACCTCATCCATCTACCTCTCTGCAAGATGGAATCTATCATGACTATTCAAATCTGATCTTAGATCCTTGCAAAGACCCCAAAATGGCAGTCTAGATAACTCTACACATTCTTCCAACTGCAACCACCCTGGTGACATCAATTCTAGCTACCCGCAAAAATCTCCCTCAGAAGAAAGGCCATGAAAAACAAAAGGCTGCTCCGCTTAATAATATCATCGGTCACATGATCGCATGAGCCAAAAAGGCTTCATGCGATCATGCGACAACCCCTTTGAAACTACCACTTAGCCATGCAAGACACCTGGACTTGCAAGGAAAGCCACCTCAGCATCCCTACAAAAAGGTCATCGGTCGCATGATCGCATGAGCCAAAAAGGCTTCATGCGATCATGCGACAAGTCTTTTATAATCTACCTCCGCTTGCCGACAAATGTTCGGGCCCAGATGCACTGCAAACTTAACTCCGGTTTCACCCCGGGTCACCTTCTCCTCTAGTCGCCAAGTCACATTATCTTTTCTTAACCTCGGCCTCCTCTTAGAGACCATGCAAAAACCATTGATCCTTTCTTTATCTGACAGCAGTCACTGAGTCTCATAAGACTTTTGGCATATTCCCTTCCGTCAGGAGATTACCCAACTAAAGGAAGTCTCGTAATCGCCAGATAGAAAGAATGTTCTTCTTTTCATTGTGAGATTACCCGACCGAACCTAGAACCAGGCCCACCTCCAACTATGCAACCACACAAAGCTTACCAACCCTGAGTCTAGAACCGCCATGTGTCACTCCCCCTATTCATTCTGGCCACCACATCAGCAAACACCTTGGCACCCCTGGCATAGGACCCACCTAACTCAACACATCCCCATCGGATGGTTGTCACATGATCGCATGGGATCAGAAGATCCCATGAGATCATACAACCATCATTGATCTTCATCACACTTGTGGCAATGCAGAAACCTTGGGCCCCACTAACTGCCTGTCGCATGATGTTAACCGATGACTGCAAACCACCACCAC
>BSBK01005156.1:225000-230000 GCA_027943335.1 Chamaecyparis obtusa | reverse complement strand
ATGAAAAACATTATGAATGCATGCAAGCTTCAGTGGGAGGGCTAATTTGTAGGCAACTGGTCCAATCCACTCTAGGATTTCAAATGGACCCACAAACGAGGTGCAAGTTTGGATCCCTTCCCAAAATGAATAGGACTCTTTCGTGGCCTTACCCTAAGAAACACCTTGTCACCAACTGCAATTGGAGATCAATTCTATGCTGGTTAGCGTACTTTTTCTGCCTATCTTGAGCAGTGATAAGATGTTCTCTAATTCTTTTCACCTGCTACTCCATCTCCTGAAGTAACTCAGGACCTAAAAGTACCCCTGTCACCCAAATTGTCCCCAGCTAAGAGGCATTCTACAAGGTCTTCCATACAATTCCTAGAATGGTGCCATCCCTATAGAACTATGATATCCATTATTGTAGGCAAATTCCACAAGATGTAAGTATTCTTCCCACTTGATCTGCCTATCCATGACATACATTCTGAGCATGTCTTCCAGAATTTGGTTAACACGTTCAGTTTTCCCATCAATTTCAGGATGATAAGCTGAACTAAAATTTAGCTGCGTACCCAAATCCCATTGCAAAGATCTCCAACTGCTGAAGTAAACACAGGGTCCTTGTCAGATATAATCTTTTTAGGAATTCCATGCAACTTGACCACTTGCTCCATATAAATCCTGGCCACAGAAGTAGCATTATAAGTAGACCTAACAGGAATGAAATGAGCCACTTTAGTCAAACTGTCCACCACCACCTAATAGCATCATGCCACCTAGCAGTGAGTGGCAAACCAACTATAAAATCTATAGAAATGGTATCCCATTTCCATTCTGGAATGCTATGTGACTGCAATAAACCAGTTGGATGCTGATGTTCTGCCTTAACCCTTTGGCATTCCAGACACCTTGCCACAAAGTCAGCTACATCTCTCTTCATCCCAGCCAATAATAATGCTGCTTGAGATTAGCGTACATTTTCTTGACACCAGGATGTGCTGAATATGGTGATTATGAGCTTCTGACATGACAAGATTATGTAAATCACCCATATCAGGAACATAAATACTCCCCGGTAGATCATCAACCCTTCAGGATTAATGGAATATCCCTCAAAATGACCTTCCATCATGCTGCCACTATCAATCACTACTTTCACATCAGTGAGCCACTAATCCACTAACAGATTCTGCAATATCTTTTCCTTTAAATCAATAGTCAAAATTAAAGAAGCTAGCTCATGGCGCCTTCTGCTAAGAGCATCAGCTACCACATTCTCTTTTCCTTGCACATACTTCACCACAAAGTCATACTCACACAAAAAATCCATCCATCTTCGCTATCTAGCATTGAGGTTGGGTTGTGTAAATAGGTACTGGAGACTGTGATGATCAGTATGCAATTCAAACCATTGACCAAGGAGAAAATGCCTCCACTTAGTCAAAGAATGCATAACTGCTGCCAGTTCTAAGTCATGGGTGGGATAATTAATTTCATGATTCTTAAGTTTCCTAGATTCATAAGCTATTACCTGACCATCTTGCATTAATAATGCCCCTAAGCCATCTAAAGAAGCATCTGTGCAAACCACAAACTCCTTAGAAGGATCGGGTACTGCTAAAATCGGTGCACTATTCAAACATTCCTTAAGCTTTTGGAATGCTACCTCGCACTCATCTGTCCAAACAAACTTCTTCCCTTTCCTTTGAGAGATGTCATTGGATGAGCCATCCTGGAAAAATTAGACACAAACCTTCTGTAATAGCTTGCTAACCCCATGAAACTATGAACCTCTAAAACATTGGTAGGAGCTGGCCAATCTATAATAGCTCAAATCTTGGAAGGATTGACAGTTATCCCATCCCCTATGATGATATGGCTCAAGTAGAAGATCTTAGTTTTGAAGAACTCACACTTTTCTAAATTTGCAAAGAGTTTGTTCCTTCGAAGACAACCAAGAATCTACTCTAAGTGCTGCTCATGGTCTTTGACAGAGTTAGAATATACCAAAATATCATCCAAAAAAACCACAACAAATTTATCCAAGTACTCCCTGAGTACGTTGTGCATCAGATTCATAAAGACTGATGGTGCATTAGTCAGACCGAATGGCACTACTGTGAACTCATAGTGTCCATATCTAGTGCGGAATGTTGGCTTATGGATATCTGTCTCCTGGATTCTAAGTTGGTGATACCCCAACTTAAGGTCAATCTTTGAAAAGATATGAGCACCCTTGACCTGATCAAACAAGTCATCATCCTTGGCAATGGATACCTATTCCTAATAGTGACCTTGTTCAATTGCCTATAATCAATGCAAAGTCTCAAAGACCCATCTTCTTCTTCACAAAGATAACAGGTGCACCCTAAGGTGACACACTAGGACGTATTAGCCCTTTCTCCAAAAGCTCCTCAAGCTGAAATTTAAGTTCAATCAATTCCTAGGCTATCATTCTGTATGGAGCCTTGGAAATTGGCTTAGTTCCTGGTACTAGATCAATTCGAAAGTCAATTTCCCTTATAGGAGGTATACCAGGAATCTCTTTTACAAAGACATCAAAGAAATCTTGCAACACTAGATGATCAAGAGAAATGTCTCCTGCTACATAATCCTCCAAGTCATTAACGGAAATGGAAAATAATTTGTAGCCTTTACGAATGCATCTTGCCAATTGATTGGCTGAGATGGTTCTAAATGAGATAGGCCTTTTCATCCCAGAAATAACTTAGCTAAACCCATATCATCCACACACCTGATGATTTGTTCTTGCAATCAATCACAGCTTGATGCTATTCCAGCCAGTCCATACCTAAAACTATATCATAAGATCCCAAAGGAATTACCCTAAGATCCACGGAAGTAGTAAAGGCTTTTAACTGAACCTTACAGCCTGGAGCTATAACACCAGCCTCCACTCAAGATCCCGAAGCTAATTCCACTTGCCACATAGTATTAGCCCTTGCCACTAGAATACCACTTTGTGCAACTAAACTAGATGAAATGAATGAATTTGTGGCATCGGAATCAACAAAATAGATACCTTCTTACCTTGGGTATTACCTCTAGCTTCGATGACCGTGTTTTGATGCTCGCGTTGTTTCTGTTCCAAGGTGGCAAATATATGGTGGTTCCTAGCAGAATCACCCACTGCAACCTCAGACCTAAGTGGATCAGCCCCTGATTTCTATTTGTCCCAATTAGGACACTGAGCATGATAATGCCCTTGCTGACCACAATGGAAACAAACCATAGATTTCTTGAAGTCTCTGCTCTGAGAAGGTGTATTTCTCAGAATACTCTGAGATTGTTGAGGTGGTTGGGATTGTTCTAGACCCTTAGTGTACTTGTTAGATTGAGAGGATTTGTCAAACTTCCTCTTTTAAACTTCCCACCAGGAAATCCAGATTTGAAACTTCCTTGAGGCTGCTTCTGATTCTTACTATCACTCTAAGTAGGTGAATTCACACTGGCTTTAATAGATGATCCATGGTACCCTAACTTCATCTTGATAAGCTTGGCTCACTCAGAAGCCTCCTGCATAGTCATAGGTTTGAAGGTCCTCACTTCTTCACCAATCTTGGAATTAAGTCCCCTAATGAAATGCTGAATCAAAGCTTTATTATCCTCGTCCATCCCGAGTATTTCTTGAGTTCATAAAACCTCCACTCATAGGCTTCTACAATAGAGCCTTTCTACATAATGTTAAAGAACTCTTCAGCTTGATCCTGCTACCAATACTCGGACATAAATCTTTCCTTGAAGCGTTCCACAAAGAGTTCCCAAGTCACCTGAGAAATATCTATTCCTAGCTTTTCCAACCCTTGTTCCCACCAAATGGATGCAAATTCTTGAGCTACATGATAGTTCACCTCACCTTCACATTTCTCTGGTAACGGTGCAAAATAAAGCATCGTTCAATGTTTAACAGCATTGCTTCAGCTGCAGTGCCTTCCTTAGTTCCAAAGAACAACGGTCCTTGATCTTGGACAAATCTTTCATCTGTGCCCTGAAAATAGGATTTTCCTCCACAGGAGGATTGTTATTCTGATCTTGAGGTACCTGATGATTTGCTTCCCCACCAGGAACATGATTATTAGCCTCAATGTTATCCAACCATTCAGAATATGTTGGAGAACCATAGCATGAGGATCCCCTTGATTATCCTGATTAATACCATCATTACACCTTGCCTGATGGGAATATAACCATCTGCAACCTAGTGTCTAGGAACTCTACCATGGCCCCTGCCTCTGCCTCTACCCACATTGGCATTGACCGGGTCACCGCGCCCTCGAGCTCCTCTTGTAAGGGGAGGCATAATGACAACCTGAAAACAAACTACCATTAAAATCATGACTAACGAGTTAAACCCTATAACCCAATGCCCTAGTTAAAGTAACCTGGCTCTGATACCAAATGTAACACCACAATATAAAAACCATAGTGCTAACAGAAAAACAACAACTAAAAGAAAACCATAACAATTTTTTTTGTTAAAGAATCTATTACAAGTTACAATAACTGAATGTCCCTAGGACAATCCACATCAATATCAATTAATTCATCGTCAATATACATCATGACCTTAATTATAATACAAAGACTGTTCCATTCTACAAAGAAGTACATCATAATGGGTAATTATCTCAAATGTTTATTACAAACAAGTAATCAATCCAAGTTGCTTGCCAACAATAGATTGTTCCTTCTCAAATAGAATCTGCAAAACATTTAAACAACCACAAAATAGACAACAGGGCTCAGCATGTATAAACACAAGAAGCTTCCATGTGATACTTGCCATAATGTTAATACCATAATGTACATACATCCAAGTCACCATAAAACAAGTATACCATTTTAACATTCACATGGATAAAACATATCAACATGAGTAAAATGAAAGAAAACTCGTAGTAAGAATTCAGAATGATGATGCACATATATACCAAGATGAATTATCACCGAAGAATCATGTTTTTGCACCCATGGTCATGCTCATGATGTATCTT
>BSBK01005156.1:30000-220000 GCA_027943335.1 Chamaecyparis obtusa | reverse complement strand
ATAAGGAAACCACAAGAAAGAATATAAATTAAATTGACCATTAACATTTGAAATAATATAAAGAGGACCATTATGTGATTTTATAGTCTCTTTAGGATCAAATTTAATGCAAAGATTAGGTTCAAGTTTGGGAATAAGTTTAATTTTAGATTGATCAATAAAGTTGACAATATTATTGGCTTGGTAAAATAAACATCATAGTCAATAACATGGGTGGAGGAAGAAGGAAAATAATTAGTAGACTCAACAATACTAGCTAAATAATAAGGTAAATGGTTGGTATAAATTTGCACGTTTTTGTTGGGAGGTGCAACATATTTTTTCATTTATTATTAACACCCTCAAAAATATAGCATTGCAATTTATGTGGTGTTGAATAACAATTTTGAAATGAAATCACTTTTTAGTATTATGGTGAGGTTGATGATGGTATTGATAAAAATCTTTGTTATCAGAGGACTTAGACAAAGGTTTAGATATGTCAATTGGTTTAATAGGAGAGAGAGTTAAAACATTAGCATTGAGAAAATTTAATATCACATTACAAAAAGATTCAAAAAGAGGTGTAAAATTATGAGAAGGTCTAAAAATAGATAACAAAGGAACCACACCTTCAGATGTTGTTGCCATTTGCTCATCAATATTATTTGATGAATTATTGATCTTGATGAACCCATTAGGTTTTTGAAACTTTTGAAAGGAATGGGATGCAACATCACTCTTATCAACCAGAGCTGATAATTATGAAGCATTGCAAACAATTGAGTAAAGAAAATTATTCAAAAAGTAGTATCTTATCTCTAATGTATTTTTGTAAATTAGAAATGAAAATACATTTTAGATTGGTATCAGGCACATGACAAGAAATATAAGCATGCAAATGCTTAAATCTTCTGATGAGATCAGTAACTTTTTATTTAACACCTTGTTTACAATGCATCAAATAAGTTAAAGAAATATTAGGACCAATATTGTTTTGAAACTATTGGATGAAAGAATTACCAAGTTTATGAAATGAGTCAATGGAATAAGGAGGTAAAGAAAAATTCCATTGCTAGGATTTATCTTTAATTTTTCTAGTTAAACATTTAGCCATGAACCAATGATCATGAGAGAAATCACTACACAATTTTTAAAAGGTTAAGGGATCACCTTTACCATTATAAATCTCTCAATAATGCATTTTCATCTATTAAGAGATAATGAAAAAAATTATGTATAAGGACAAAGGACTATTAATGTCACAAGTAGGAATGTTGAATTTGGATTGGGTCATGGAAGTAATTTTTTGTTGACATTACATGGGAAATATATGGAACAAGAGAATATGAAAAAAAACACTATTGTAAGTGGACATGGATGAAGTTAGGGGAACACATGGAACACTTGAAGGTGGAGGAAAAATATCATTATGAATGCTAAAATGTATAGGATTGTGTTTTGAATGGATATGGTCATGAGAGGTGGAGCATAAGTGGACACACTAGGTATTGAATTAGGAATAGGTATGGAGGTCTTAACACTAGTGGGAGGTGGAGTGAAAGAAAGGTCTATAGAAAAATACCTAATGGGTTTTACATTGTTATTAATGAGATGATAGATACTACGAAAAAGATTAATATGATATTCATCAGTTTAAGTTAACTTCCTCAAACACTCAATTAAGTAGATGGCCTTAGTATTGGGGTTTTCTTGTCCTGATCATTTCTCAAAATTTGCAAATCCATGGCAAATATTTTCCACTTGAATATGATAAACTATTGAAGTCTCATATTCAACATGAGAAGAGCTAGAAGAGTTGTTCTCGTCTATGGTAGGAATGTCATTAGTAGGCATGCTTATCTAATCATAATCCATAGGAAATAAAGAAGATTGTGGATCAAAGGAACCCATAAGTATACAAATTATTCTAATTGGAATGTTATAAGTAGGAATTAATGTGATAAAACACATTCACCAAATGGGAGAAGTATCTGTCAACCAAAAATATTAACCTTTAAAGAAATATGTAAACACTCATCCACTTTATGAAAAATAAATTGAACTAAGTAAAATGAAGGTATTAAAGATCACATCTAACCACCAAATGAAACATGAGGATCCATTGCAAAAATTGAAATCTAATACCAAAATTAGAATGAAAATTTCAAAAGATTTACACGAGGGAAAAGGAAGCAAGGGATAGATCCAATTTCCTAATGTACAAGTTGAAAGGAAAATTGACCCAATAGGCTCACAAAAAACTCAAGCGCTAAATGGGTGTGAAAATTCATCATTGTGGATGTATAAGGGGACATTGATATGTGTTATTTGAAATAAGTATGAAAAATAGAGGGCTAAATAAGAAAATATATACAAATTTGGAAAAATAGACTGATAGAAATTAATAGAAACCATAAATAACCTCAAAAAAAATATCCACAACATAATTGATCAGTGGTATAAAATTGAGCTGAAAATGATGGGTAGAAAATATCCTAAATGACTTGTACCTAGGTACAAGTTTTTCCAAACAACTTGTACCCTCTATTTTGACCTAAAACTTGTAGGGTAACTCCGTTAGTTTTCAATCTTTCTATAAATGTTTTGATAGCATTGTCAACTATTCTTGCACACAAAAAAATGGGAAAAAGGTTTTCAAAAGAGATTTTTCTTGGTATTTTAACCTTGTTTTAGGAATAAACATTAAAATTTTATTGAAATTGAATAAAGGAATGAAAATGAAAAGTTAAATATTTGATATACCTTGATTATACCTTCATGGTGGATTTAGTAATCACTCATATTCACAAATATAGTTGATTGTTTCTTAAATTGAAGTTAAGAACCTTGGAATGTAGAACAGAATCAAGGATTCCCTCATAAATACATAGATCTATGAGTGTAACTCCCAAGTCTTCAATTTTTCTATGCTTAATAATCATTTTTTATGGAAGAAGGATGCAAAGGATGGAGAAAAGGATCTTCTAGCTTGATTGAGAACTCCTCTATTTGGACATCATGGGAGAGAAGTTTTCTTCAATTGGAGAATATTTCCTTCAAATTTCCTTGGATGCTTGAAGAAATGCTAGATCTTGGACTTGAATGCTTGAAAGCTCTTAAGAATTCACCTATAGCATGAAAATCATGAACTTATTTTTTATTGTGGTTTATAGATAGATCCAAAATGAAGAGAGATAGCGTTTTTATATACCTCTCCAACATTTTATTATTCCAAATTGAGCTAGGATAAATAAGGGATCTATTTTCCCACAAAAATACTCACACAAGCCCCCATTCAAATTTGAGCCAAAATATGTGGGTACATAATGTTCCAAATGTTATGCATCCAGGCACTGTTAGGAATAGTCCCAAGTGATAACTGAGAGGGGGGGCTGGGGGTGGGGGGGGGGGGTGAATCAGTTATCTACAAGATTCAATTCTTTATCCAATTAAGTATATAATAACATTAAGCATAAACACAATGAATGAATAGTTAACACAATACCATAATTTTTGTTACGGGAAAACCCAAATAGGTAAAAATCCCTGTGGGAATTGACACCAACTAAGAACTGCACTAGTATATTATAATCTCTGTTAGAAGATATTACAACCCTATTAGGAGTTGATCTTTACAATGCAATAAGTACAGTGACCTGGTCAAGGGCAGGACCCTATTATGAGTCTTTTACAATTAACCCTGTTAGGGGTGAGGATGCATTGTTTGAGAGCACACTGCTCAAAGCGGTGAAGGCTACAACCGTTTGATTAACACTTACACACTATATCTGGATCTTGGTGAACTGCGTATAGACCTTTTGTCTGGATCAGTTCTAATGAATATTATATACTCTTTACTTGGTCACGTAGACCTTCTACTGATGGCTCAACACTTCACACTTTCTTCTCTGCACTTTTATTTCAACTCTGAACCACACCTTAGCAATCATAAATGATTGCCTACAAATATCTTTCTTCCAAATGATATAATCAAGTCATCCTGTTAGAACCATCTTGAAATAATATTAGAGAAATAATACAACTCTCCATTAACACCTCAATCGGCTTTACTAAGTACACAACATGAATTAGGACTTCACAATTCCATGTGGGTAGATGCCACGCTACACACAGTCAACTTCACTAAATTATTTCCAACTTTCTTCTTATGCTGAATTAAATCATGCGCTCTTAACCAAACATTGTTAACTCTCCTCTTAACATAAATCCAAGCGTGCATACCACGATGATATGCACAACTACCAAAATCTTATAAACATTGTCGGCTCTCACAGATAAACTCAGGAAACTGTAACTATCAACTGGAGACTTCATAACTCAACCTGTACTACATATTTGGCTTAGCATTCATGAACATAACATCATACATATGTCTACAGCATAATTACAAAGGCACAAGGTTCTACTACAACTATACATCGAAATACATGTACAGAACTATTCGTGGGACCTGTAAGGAATACTCACTAATATACATAACTGTATTACTGTCTTTACTCAAAATCAACCTCTGTGTCTATGATATCATGTTGATAACATATCCATGGAACATATGTTGAAGGCTCTCTTCATCAAGCTTCCACACATGCTGCTTACCATATGTTGTCATCAATGACAAACATACAGTCAGCAATCTGGCTTGCTGAAAAATCTCAAATAATCTCCCCCTTTGGCATTGATGGAAACATATGGAAAGAAAAACACCACCAATCCAAATGATCAATTATTTTATAACATTCTCCATTTCTTCAACAAAAACTCCCCCTAGGAAGTATCCTCCAATTCTTCAATATTCTTCAATATTCTCCATTTCCTCAACTGTACTACTTTCCATGACTGTATTTTTACTCCCCCTTTCTAGTTGTTTTTATTACTGCATATTCCTTCTTTTTATATTTTTCATGACTATATATTACTCCCCCTTTGACATCAATGGAAAATGGCACCTAGAACATTAAGCACCAGTACTACTCCTGAGGTAGAGTAGTCAACCTTTCATTAGTCACTAAGGACTAATGCACTCCTGCTATCTCTAATCAGATTTAGGGAAGGGAATTACTCCCAACTTCTCCCTGAGATACTCAAAAGTATCCTTAGGTAAAGGCTTTGTGAATATGTCTGCCAGCTGATCTTTTATACTCACATAATCCACCATTACTTCTTTCTCTTCTACTTTCTCTCTTAGGAAGTGATACTTTATCTCAATATGTTTTGTCTTTGCATGCATCACAGGATTCTTTGACATATTGATAGTGCTAGTGTTATCATAGTAAATAAAAATAGGGTATTCAATATGAATACCAAAATCTTTTATCATTTTCTTGATCCACACAATTGTGGAACAATTCAATATTGCTGAACATATTCTACTTTTGTTGCTGACTGAGAGATAAAATTCTACTTTTTACTTGTCCAAGTAACAAGTCTATCTCCAAGGAATAGAGCTCCTCCAGAGGTAATTTTTCTATCATCCACGCATTCTGCCCAATATGCATATGTAAATACATGAAGCTTTACATTCTCTAAATTAGGATACCATAAACCATAGTTTAAGGTTCCATTCAAGCATCTAGATATTCTTTTTACTACCATGAGATGACTTTGCTTAGGTTCTCCTACAAATCTTCCAACAATACCAACTACATTGGAAATGTCTGGTTTGGTTTGAGTAAGATATATAAGTTTTCCAATCATAGACTTATACAAGGTTATGTCTACTTCTAGTGAATCATCTTCTTTTTAAAGCTTGCATCTTGTTATCATAGGGGTACTTACTGGCTTCTAGTCATCCATCTTGAATGTCTTCAAGATCTCTTTCACATACTTAGTCTGATTTATGAATATACCTTTGTCTTTCTGATGCACATTTAATCCCAACAAGTACTTGATAGGACAAATCATGCTCATTTCAAATTCTCTCTACATATCTTTAGAAAATTATGCACTAAGCTTATCATTACCACCAAATATAATGTTATCAACAAATATAGCAGCTAGAAATAGTCTATCAGATGTCTCTCTTATGAATAAGTTACAATCTATTGCTCATTTCTTGAATCTAATCTTGGTCAAGTAACCATCAAGTCTTTCATACCATGCTCTAGGGGCTTTCTTAAGTCCATAGAGAGCTTTCTACAATTTGCATACCATATCAGGTCTATCTGATAAGGTGAATCCTTTAGATTGTTCTATGTAAAATTTTTCCTTCAACTCTCCATTTAGGAATGCTGACTTAACATCCATTTGATATACCTTAAAATTTTTGTATGTAGCATAAGCTAGAAATAACTTTATGGCTTCTAATATTTTTATAGGTGCAAACGTATCTGAATAATCAATTCCTTCTCTTTAAGCATACCCTTTACATACTAATCTAGCTTTGTTTCTTACTATTGTTCCATCTTCATTCATCTTGTTTCTAAATATCCACTTAGTTCTAATCACATTCTTATCACTAGGCCTAGGTACCGATTCCCATGCATCATTCTTAATTATTTGATCTAGCTCTTCTTTCATTGATTCATGCCAATCTTAATCATTACATGCATCTTCAACACTTGAGGGTTCAATCTATGATAGTAAACATACCTCTTCATTTGCTATGGAACTTTTTGCTTTTGATCTTGTCATGAATTTACTACTCTAATCTCCAATGATGTCTTTCTTTAAATGATATCTAGACGTGAATTTAGGAACATTAGGAGTGACTTTCTCATCAAATTTATGAGATTCTTCTTCACTTGTTTCAGGGTAATTGAATAACACATCAATGCTGTCAAACATTTCTTCAACAATTGCTTCACTACTGGTAGGTCTAGGTTCTTCTTCAATTATAGGTGCATAATCATGGTATCTCTCTTGAATTATAAACTTCTCATCAATCTTAACATGAGAACTTTCAATGATCTTCTTTAATCTTATATTAAAACATCTATATAGGCTTTTATTTTAGTAGAGTAACCAAGAAAAATACCTTCATCACTTCTTGCATCAAACTTGCCAATTTCTTCATCTCTCTTGATGTAGCACTTTCATCCAAAGATTTTGAAGTATTTTACTGTAGGTACATTCCCAAACCATAGCTCATAAGGTGTCTCTTTTGCGCCTGGCCTTAATTGAATTCTATTGATAGTGTAGACTGTTGTATTGACCGCATCTCTCCAATAGGTATGTGTGACCTT
This sequence comes from Chamaecyparis obtusa, assembly GCA_027943335.1. NCBI lineage: Eukaryota > Viridiplantae > Streptophyta > Pinopsida > Cupressales > Cupressaceae > Chamaecyparis > Chamaecyparis obtusa. The sequence continues at coordinate 212,816 of BSBK01005156.1, read as the reverse complement.
TCCTTCAATCATGATGGTGCACGCTATGTCAAGAATGATCCTATTCCTTCTCTCTACAATTCTATTATGCTGAGGGGTTCTAGGGGCACTTAGATGTCTCTTTATCCCATGTTCTTTGTAGTACTTATAAAATATGTTAGAGGTGAATTCTCCTCCTCTATCTGATCTCAGACATTTGATCTTCAATATAGACTCATTTTCAACCTTAGCTTTGAATATTTTGAAATTTTCAAAGGCTTCTGATTTATCCTTTAAGATCGCAACCCACATCATTCAAGAATAATCATCAACAAATAAAATGAATTACCTTTCACCATAGTATGATCTTGTTTGAATTGGTCCACATAGGTCTGTATGTATTAGATCCAACTTCTTCTCTGTTGAGTTGTGTTTTCTTATAAATGAATTTCTTACATGCTTTCCCATCACACATTCCCTACATATTGCATCAATTGGTTTTGTAATGCTGGGAAGATCTCTTACTACATTAACATTACTTATCTTTATTATGTTATCAAAATTGATATGACATAGTCTCTTGTGCCATAGCCAACTGTCATGTACTTTAGCAACAAAACAACTTGCTTCTGGATTAAGATGAAAAACATTACCTTTAGTGTTTGATCCTGATGCAATCATTTATCCTTCCTTGTTGTTAATAATGCACTTGTTGTCTTTGAACTCCAACCAATAACCTTAATCAAACACCTGTCCAACACTCAGTAGGTTATGCTGCAAACCATCAACATATGGAACATCATCAGTGATGTTCTTTCCATCAAAGGTAATGGCTCCTCTACCAATGATGGGTTTAGGAGTCTTATCTACAAATCTAACCATGCCTCCTTTGTACCTATCCAGATGAAAAAATCTATCTTTGTCTCCTATCATGTGATGCAAGTAACCACTGTCAATGTGTGAGACCTATCAGACAATCATATTTATACTATTTTATTTTCCATGCTTTTAGTACTTATTTCATAGACATACTTGACTATTTGAGACACCTGTGTATTTGAGGATCTGTTGAATCCTATACTATATGTTTGGTACTTGATTATGTAGTCAGGGTACACTCGAGATACTACATGTTTTGATTCAGTTTCAGTTACGATTATGTTACATATGATGTTATATGATGTTTTAAAACTATTGCGATGAAAAGTTAGTTTAGGAAGTTGAAGTTATGCTTAGTTGATTGATTCAAAAACATAGTTTTAAACCATGCAGTATTGATAATATATTGTGTTTATATCATGTTAATTGGACCAACTAGTGTGTGCAATGAGTGTGTAGGATAAGTTGACCATGGATCTAAATGCAGGGATCCAGTATTGGAACCTATCTATATACCATGCATACCAAGGTCATATTTGTATAAAGAAATGTGGACCTCATTGTATAGTCTTTTATTCGTAAATGTGGCTTGCATGAGTGTAATTTATTTAGTTAATGTCTATGTGAATTAGCCATGTCATTGTTTTATTAAATGTGCCAAATTTAGCAAATTGTGGCTTAAGTGTTGACATGGTTAGTATTTTGTATTTGATTGGGTCAAGAGCTTGACTAGGGTGTAGCCTTAGGGTAGGATCAACTAACCTTGGGTTGGGAAGTTTCTAGAAGTCAACCAAGACCATAAATCCGTGCATAAACTTTAGGTAAATTTTAGGAGGGTCATTTGGGCTCCCATAGGTTAACTAGGGTTAATTTTAGCTATCCAAGTTGATACCTTAGGGGTTAGGGGTCATTTTCAACCCATTAAGAGCTTTAAAACTCATTTATGAACCCCCTAAAGTCAAAGTTTTCATTTTGGTCGAAATTGAAGAGTTGTGAGGTTTTGGTTAACCTCTCTCTTCTTCCCAAATTTGCATTCAACTCCATTTATGGTGAAGGCAAGTGGGAACAAGGGAATGGAAGTTTCTTCCCCACTTCTGATTGGCTCCTAGATTTTAGGAGGTTTGCCTATTTAGGAGAAGCTTGGAGTAAGGTTTGGTTGATCACCCACTCTCTAGATTTAGAGACCACTCTTGTTGGAAAAATCTTAGGAGAGAGGCTATTTTTGGAAGGAGTTCAAGTTTTTAGAATTTCAACTTTCTTGGAGTAAGGTTGGCCTTTGTATTAAATTTTATTCTTTCAAGTTTGTGTTTGATCTTGGAGCTCCATTAATGCAGTCCATGGCTTTTTATGGTTCATGTTTTAAAATTTATGTTTTGTAAAAATATTGTTTTGCTTTGTGAATTCATTTTGGGTTGGGTTTCTTCAAGGCTTACTCACCCTAGGGAGGGTGGAGTAACCTTGAAGGGGGTAGTCGGAAGAAGACCCATGTTGTGCAGATTCTCCCATGCATGGAGTGATAAACATGGGGTTTCATGATACCCATGATGCCAAGTATGGCCTCCAAGCATTGGGGGGGGCATAAGGAGATTAGACCGTATCTTCTTGAAGATGGTCATCCCAAGTCCATGTGTGGCTTGGAAAATGTTTATTGTACTATGGCTTCTCCACCTGGTTGTCCACCTCTACCTTATTTTTTGAAAGGCCTCTAGGAGACCTTCCTATTTGTTATACCATGTTGGAAAGAATGTTGAGTGTCTTCATGTTTTGTTTTTTCCTTCATGCATAAGAACCTATTTGCATTATGTTCCATATTGGATCCCCTAGCTTGGAGGTGGCTTTGAAAAGGCCTAAGTTGGGAGGTGAGCCTCCATGGTCAACCAAATTCTATCAAGTGTATAGCTGGAATCTTGGAGCTATCAGTTTTGATAGTTAAGATTTGTATTTGAGTACCTTATAGTTCAACTTGTAATTTCTTTACATTTTCAATGTAAGATTGAAGATCAGACTCTCTTCTAATCACTCCTGCAAATGTAAATCCTATTTTGAAATTATTGTAATAAGGAAATTACAGAATTGAAGGATAACAATTTCAACTATTGTATGGAAATAGAGTATGATGCATACATTTTAAATCTTTAGTTTCACCTTGATGTACGTTGATATCATTAAGGAAGAAATAATTAGTTTTCATAGAATTAATATATTCATGAATCAATTATTTATCTTGATAATTTCTTTGGTTAAAATGGTAATTATGGAGATACTAATGTTAAACTTGAAATCTTTATTGTGAAACTTGTTAAATTATTATGCTTAGATTAGGTGTAAGGTTTTATTTCAAAACAAAATAGATTAAATAAATGATAATAGATTTAATACTTAGAAATATTTTGAAATTTTTTTATCAAAAAAAATAAAAATGCACAAAACTAAATTTTTGTTTCCTACAAATTATTCATATTCTAATATTGATTACAGATATGTAATTTTTAATGTAAAAAAATTTCTTTATATGCTTGCTATTTCAATATTCAGGAAATTAAATATTAACAATAAATAATTTCATAATAAATTATTATCCCTTTCCTTTCAAATTTAATATTTATTTTATATATATATATATATGCTTATAAATATATATATAGTAAATATAATATTAATTAAAAAAAGGAGATCATCATAAAAATAAACCGTGCCCTCAAGTTTTAAGCGCAGGGCGCTATAAAAGTTTATTTTAATTTTTTTTTAAAGAAAAAAAACTAAGTTTTATTTTGTTTTGGGCGGGTGGGTCGAAGCCCTAACCCGACCCTGTGCTGTGGAAGAGCGACAAGGACCGGCGATGCCTACTCCTCGCGCCACATAGTGGTGGTGGGAGCAGGGCACGCTTCGCACTCTCCTCCCACTCCTGCCAGCTCAGAACACCGCCGCATGCCGCAACACCCTCCTCTACACTTCTAGCTCTCACCCTCCACCGCATTCCTCCGTCGCCGCCGCATCCCTCCGCCTCCTGCGTGCGCGCCCAACTGTCTCTATCGGCTTCTGTGTGCGCATGGGGAGGGGTTTGTTAAAGCAAGGAGATTTCCATTAAATCACATTTTCAATAGTTTTGTTTTTATATAGATGTTTTTTTTATACATAGCTAAGTCGGTTTTACTTATTAAACGTAGCTTGTTTAAAACTAGCTTTAATATATTATAAGTTTCGATTAAAAAAATATTTTATGCTTACGTAAATAGCAATATTTGGTTAATATATATTTAGTTTGGTTTATTTTATTTTATTAAGATATTAAATGTTTTAGTGTTAATTCTTAAATAGATTTGTTTATTTCCATTGGGAGTTTATATATATATTAAGTTCTTATTTCATGTTTATGATAGTTATAAGATAATGTTACTTGACCAAGTAGATTAGAATGATTAATTTAATTTATAATTAAGATTTATAGATTTGTTAAAGTGATTTGTGGTTATGAATTAATATCAATGTCAAATCTAAGTAAAGTACTTATTTAATATAAGTTACATTTTGTAAAGCGGGTAAGAATTTGGAAGTTTTATTTTTGTCGAACAAAAATGTTGATTTATTAAATAAGTTAGTTGTTATTATTATTTTATTATAATTAGATTCTAATGAGGATTTAAAATAAATAATTTACATATGTACAAATGTTTATGTGTTGAAGTCTAATTTTTGCCATTAAGATTATTTATTGGATTAAATAGTTTATTAAATAAGGATGTTAATATATATTATAAGTGATCTTTTAGATTTACTTGTTTTACGAGATAGATTTATTTTCTTGAAGATTTATTTAATAGATTAAAGTATTTGATGATCAAATGTAACCTATTCATCTCTTATTGTCATTGGGGCTCATCTAGGGCCTCAAGGACCTCTTTAGACATGTAGGCCTACTTTCATGCATAGTTGAGTTTTTTAGTCAAACTTAGTCAAACCTGGGACATCACCTTAGTTCATGTGCATAATTCAATCACTGGCTTGTCCTTAGAATTAGTAAAACCTTGCCAGTCATCTTTGGACATAGTTGACTTTTTGGTCAACTCTCTGTCAAACATTGGTCAAACACCTTGGTTTGTGTGCCTAAGTAATCCTTATGGCATTTGATAACCTTTTAGCTTGTCTACATGTACCTTGGTGCATAGTTGACTTTTGGTCAACTTTGGTTGACTTTTAGTCAATTATCTCATTTTGTGTGTTGATCGTGTTACAAGCTAGGGTTGTTGTTGCACCAAAAGATTGACCTGTTAATACCCAATACAACCACTAGACTGATAGAAGACACAAGAGGCAGTTAAGCCATGTCATGAATCCTGAAGGGAGCACTAACTATTTTGCCAACAATGTCCCCCTCAGTGTTACCCGAGGGGATTCAAACTTGTGACCAAGCTCTGATACCACTTGTTACAAGCTAGGGTTACCATTGCACCCAAAGATAGACTTGTTAATGCTCGATACAACCACTAGACTTATAGAAGACACAGGAGGTAGTTAATCCATGTCACGAATCCTGAGGGGAGCATTGACTATTTTGCCAATAGGTCGAAGCTAGTAGTCTAGGGAACTTGATTGCTTGGATTAGAGCTGTTAGATGTGGTTTGACTTTTGGTCAAACTTGGTCAATCATTGAGGATTGAACCAAGGGGTGTTGCTTGATCGGATCGATGTTGCCAATCATTGGTTTTCTCTCTGCACCATTTTCCATGCACACGGAGACTTGTGCCAGTTAGTGTTCTCTTCTTAGTATGTTTAGTATTGTTGGTTAGTAGGTTTTTTAGAAATTTTGTAGTTGTGTTTTGCTCAACTTTTGGGCATGACACAATGATCCAATCTATCCTGATGTCTTCTTGTGAAATCAATGCTAATTCTTGTGTATTCTTTTCATCTTCAAGAGAAATGAATCCAATTTCCTCCTAAGATAATTCTTCATCTGATACTCCATCTTCAACATAGTAACATTCCTTTGTATACTTAGGCTTGTAGTTATTTTTGAACTTCTTAACTCTTGTAGGACACTTGGATTGAAAATGACCAATCTTATTACATGAAAAGCATTTGAATGGTAATTGACCTTCATATTTTCCTTTTCCTTTCTTTTCTCTTTTAGAAATCATAGCAATGAAATCATCTATTGTTTTGTCTTCATTGTCATCATCAAAATTACCAGTGGTGTTCAAGGATTTCCTACCATGTACCATAGCTTTGAATGCTGTTTCACTTTTAAGTTTTGTCTTCAATCTTAATATCTCAAAGGCTGAAAGTTTTCTGATTAGAGTCTCTCTTTTAAAGTCTTTTGTGGATTGCACAGTTTCATCGAGGATGCATATCTTGTTGTAATGTTCAAGAGTCAGGGTAGTCATCATTTTGTCCATTATATCTTCTTCTGAGATTTCTCCACCATTGTTTCTGATTCCTACAATTGCTTCATTAATCCTTTGATTGTAGGCTCTAACATTCTCATGAGGTAGTATCTCTAATGTATTGTATCTTTTCTTCCATGTCTTTCTACACGCATTCTTAGCTTGAATATCTCCTTCAAACATGTCTTCTAAGTATTTCCATATCTTGTAGGATTCGTCCATTTTCTTGATCTATGAAAACTCACTATCACATAGGGTGCTGATAAGGGATTATTTGGCAATAGTATTTGAAGTGAACATCTCCTTTTGCTTTAAGGTTGCATCTTCTTTTGCAAGATCAGCTAGTGAAGGAATCTCAACTTCTTTGGTAGCTACTTCAAAAATTTCAAAGGTAATGCACTAAAAATATGTCATCATTTTGTTCTTCCAGTCTACATAGTTCTGTCAATCAAACTTACAATTTTCTTTTCTAGAGAATGTCATCTAATCAACCTCAAGTTGTTAAACTTTCTCTTTGTGGCACTTGTCTCTGATACCAATTGTTAGGAATAGTCCCAAGAGATAACTGAGAGGGGGGAGGGTGGTGAATCTATTGGCAATTTGGATGAGTTGATTACATAGATGTTTTCATTATGGAAACATATGATCCACATGAAGATCACACAGGTCAGAGAGAAAGTATGACAGAGCGCATTGCAAATTTGTCTAAGTGTGAGACAATGTTTTACCAGTGAACCTAGACATAGTTTTTGTGATAGTGAAAGAGCAGCGAAGTGATATTGATGCAAGTAGTACAAGGTTATGTACCTTAACCTATTTTGTAATCAGTGTATATTGTACATTACTTGTTTGGGTAGTGAGCTAATCTGGTAATCACATTTTTTACTACTACTCCTAACAAGGTTGAGGCTTCTAACAAGGCCTATAGTCCCTTAATCAGGACTGATACACTATATGCTTGTAATAGAGTCCTAATAGGGTCAACATCCTTAACAAGATACTTTTGATTAGTGGATCTTTGTGGGTACCATCCCCACTGAGGTTTTCCCTTGGCCAGGGTTTCCTTGAGAACAAATAATGTGTTATGAGTTCTTTATTGTTATGCATGTTTTTTAGCTTCTTATGTTATGCATATATAAAGATAATCTGTTATATCCATAATTGGACAAAAGATAAAGTTTTTAGAATACTGATTCACCCCCCCCCCCCCTCTCTCAGTATTCCCTATTTCTAACAATTGGTATCAGAGCTTAGTTACTCAAAAAATAATCATTCAAGGAAAGCCTAAAAGATTGAGTAAGATCTCTATGGATATGGATCAACTACAAAAGAATCTTGAAGAAACTCTTGAACAGATTGACTTGCTTAGTATTGAAAAAGATACTTTGCAAAGAAAGTATGATGATGTGAAGAATCTCATTGAGAAATTGAAAAAAAAATTGGAAGATCTAAGATCTGAAAAGGAATCCAAAGTTTTTATTGAAGATAATGATTACAATGTGGAAAAAGAAAATGAAATCCTTAAGCATGAACTAAAGATAGAAAATTTGAAGCTTAGTTTGAAAGATGGAAATGGCAAGAATGAAGCAAATCTGAAATCTGAAAATGAAAGTTTAAAGACTGAAAATGAAGGACTAAAATCTGAACTTTCTAAAGTAACATCTAAACTTGAGAAAGTCAATTTGTAGTATGATGAACTTGAGAAATACAATAAGATTCTGAAAGGTGAACTGACCTAATCCAAACAACAACTTGAAAGGCTATATTCAACTAGTGAGAAGATTGATGAACAAATATCTTATCAAAAACCATTCTATGATAAGACTGGTCTTGGATTCAACACTCTCAAAGCAAATGATGAAGGCAAGGAACTAGATCTGAAGATATCCAAAAGGATGGATGAGAAGAAGCCTGATGAGATCAACAAATTTGAAGATACACCTAAAGAAGAAGAATCACCGAAGCAAGAGGAATCACCCAAAGGTATGAAAAGAGAATTCAAAGGTAGATGTTTTTCTTGTAATACTATTGGTCATATGAAGAGAGACTACATAGGTAAACAATTTAAACCTCTTAATGGTTATTGTTATAATTGTCATGGTTTTGGACATAGAGCTATTGATTGTAGGAAACCTAAATTTATTGAGAATAATGATGGTAGTAGAATGTTTAGGAATACTAACAATGCAGATAAGAAACCGACTGAAGATATGAATAGAAGAAGTGGAGTAGTATGTTATAGATGCAAAAAGGTTGGACACATTGCTAGAAATTGCAGATCACAAATCAATCAATCTAGACCAAGATATGGAAATAATGGAATTGTTTGTCAGATATGGAATAAGATTGGACATACAGCAAGGTTCTGCAGAATGAATAATAGAGTTTTTCATCCTAATACTAACCCCATAAATCATGCAAGAAGAAATAAAGATGTAAGTAACAGTCAGATAGGATAATGTAGTAATTTAGATGAAGTGAATTTTATCAAAAGCACAGATCAAGGAGACATATTCAACATTGAAGGTAATAAAAAAGGTGAAGTATTGAAAGGTAAGAATGAATCTTTACCTGACCTATCTCAAAGCACTTAATTCATGTAAATTGCAATAGAATAGGAACTTAGATTTAGTATAAAAGTAGATATATGATGAACTGAGTCTTGCACAGTTAACGTAAGGTATTTTATGATGTTCTAATGCTATGGTTAAGAGCGCAAAGAAAAATATTATGTTTTGCAAGATCACAAGAAGTTTTAAGTTTTGCAGGTTAGCAGAGACAACTTTTTGGAAAGAAGTGGCAAAAGAATTGAATGTGATGTCAAATCTAAGTGAGATTGAATTAATAAAAGGTGATGATCAGTATTATTTGATCATCAAAGAGAATTAAAGTGTCAAGGAGATCAAAGAGCAGTGATTGAAAGCATTTTGCAAGGATTTGGAGAAGAATTTTGTGCCGAATCTACGCAAGCCCTAAAATCATGAAATTAAGGTATTTTACCTAACAAATCTTTGAATCAGTAAAGGAATTTGAAGGAATCATGGATGTCTCCTTAATACACAATGTCAGAGATAAGAATAGACCTAAATTGAAAAGGGAACCAGTAGAAACCTTGGAAGAAGACCCTAGGTTTGCATTATCATCTATACAAGATGGAGTATTACACTTAGATAATGTCAGAAGTTAGCTTGGATGAAAACTAGAGACAATAAATGATAGTGATTTCACAAATGAATATCAGAAGATTTACAATCAGGATATGACACTGAAACAAGGTTTTGAATATTTGGAACATAATGAAATTGTCAAATATGGATTACAGTATGAATTTGATAACGAAGAATGCACTAATATTATTTTGAGCAAAATTCATAATGGAAAGTTTTGGCTAGAAGATAGAGTGATAGATATTACAGCTGATTTGATTCATGAAGTCATTGGATTATCTAAAACTGGAGCTATTCCTTTTAATGAGAAAAATAGTCATTGACAACACAAATTCATCCTATAATGGTAGAGGAATTATGATTAGTAAGATCAAACAAGATGATGTGAGATACTTATGCAAGATCCTAACTACTAAGTTTTGTGTAAATTCAAGAGAAGATGACATGGTAACTGGAATGGTACATGCAGCTTATCTTATGTGTGTTGATAGGGTACCAGTTGATATATGTGAAATTCTTAGAATTCAGTTGTTTGAGAGCTTGGAGAAGATCAAGAAAACTAAGTATACACAGTTTAGATTCTCATCCCTAATCACATATATGTTCTTTCATCTTTTGAGGAGATTTCCTTACACCATAGGAAATGATTGGAATGATGGACAAACTACAATGGAAAGGATTAATGTAGTATACAGAAGGCATGTTATTGATAGTGTTAATGAGAGTGCAGTACTTGTTATTAAGACATTTTAGAATATTGTGTCTAGAAGATCAAGGATCCCTAAGTCTCTTGTTGAAAAATATAAAGATGATATATGTTTTATGGTGGATACTAACTTTACCTATATTGAAGCAGTAGAGCCTAGAACAGAGTTCATAGACCCTCTTGGATATGAAATATCTAAGGTAGAGACTGAAGAGTATGTTAGCAAACTACTGAAGTGTAAGTTGGACACTTAGTGTAATAGGTTTGGAACCTTTGAGGAGAACTTCAACTCTACAAAGATTCTAATTGAAGAGAAGTAGTCTAAGAAGAGAGTTGAGAGCACTATTAAGAAAATCTAAAAAGATATAGGAATGATAGAGAGAGAGTTTTTGGTAGCAAAGCAGACAGCTATAGCAATTAGAGAGAGTGGACAAAAGGAAGTTTTGTCTATCTATCCTTTATCATCAATTGCAGTGCCACATGAAGAACCACAAGTAAAGGTGAAAATGGAAGTACCTGAGAAGGACATAGAAACAAAGATGTCTACTAGATCCACTTCCTCCACACCTAGAAAAAGAGTTAAGTAAAGTGCCACTAGACTAGGAAAGAGGCATAAAACTCTAGTGCAACCAATTCCAAGAAATATTGCAGAAGTTAAAGATGATGTCACTACTAAGAAGAAAGCTTGGAAACCAAAAGTTGAAAAGCTTAATGAGAAAATTATTGAGAATGGTGACTTTGCAAGAATGAACAAATATTATGATCTTTATGATTATATTGATAGACTTAATCTGGAGAATGCAGTTGTGAAGCATATGATCTTGACTGGCAAGAAGTTTGATACTATTCAAGGACAAATACCTGATGATCTTTATAACAAACTTCTAAATAGGAAGAATAGAGCATTAGAGGAAGAGACAACAATCAGAGAAAAGCTTGTGAGGAAGCTTTGTGAAATAAGAGATGAAACTCATTTCAATCAGATCATGATAGCCCTAATAACCCATCTAAGAACCAAAAGGAGAAAAATTCAGATTATGGGAGGCAAGTATGAAGAAGTAAATTCTAAGACTGAATAGGGAATTATCAAGGTTATGGAAGAAAATGTTGGAGAATCATTAGTTTCAGTAGACCAAGTAGGTGAGAAAGTAAAAGAGGAAATTCCCTCTTCTCTAGCTATTAATATTGAAGATGAAACAATGAATGTAGAAGGTACAAAAATCACCTTGGATAATGATGAAAATGTATTCAAGAATTTGGAGAACATTGTTGACAATTCGACCTTTGAGGAACATGAAGCTACAAAAGAAGAAGAGATGATAGAGACCATTGTTGTGGAACCACTAGTTATAGAAGAACAAGTTCCCATTCCCACCAAAGAAGATATCAATCTTACTCCTAAGACTGGAAAGAAGACTCAAATTGGATCTATGATTGAGCATTTGGGAAAAGAAGTAGATGATGATGATCAGTTGGAACTGATTACATCCTTGAACAAAATAATTGGTAAGAATAAGAAAGTAAAGAGTCTTGAAGGGTGTCTGAAGGAACTAACTGAGAAGTTACAAAGTAGTGTGACTACATAAATTTCAGAAGAAGACCCTATGGAGAAGGCAAAGAAGGTAATGAGCACCTTTGATAATGAATTCACAAACCTAGCTGATATTGCAAAAGTAAAAGCACAAGCAGACTATGAGGCTAGAATGCTTTTAAACATTATTCAGAATATCAAAAATGATATCAATACTCTTGATATTTGTATCAAGGATTTGAGGAAGCATTTGGAAACAGGTAAATCTTTGTACATATAGTGTACAAAATCAGAGACTTTGACAACTGAGGAAGATCAGAAGATAAAGTTGAAGGAAGTAGAAATTTTAAATGAAACAAACCTTCTGTCTAACCCCAATGTGAAGGTCTGTAATGTTGAGAACAAAGTTAGGAAACTTTATGATGAAATTAGAGTTGTACAAGATGAGAAAGATAGGAAATTGAGAAGATACACTCTTTTGAGAGAGCATGCTTCTATGAAGTTGAGAATAATTGAAGAAAAGTTGGAAGAATGTCTTTCAACAAAGACATTTTTTCAGAAATTTAACTTTGAAAACCTCCAAGCATGTGAAATTGCTTCTTATGGACTAAGCGCACTACTTAATGTGCCAGATTCCATTAAGAAATCATGGGAGAAGGAGATAGAAGTCATGAAGATAGATTTTTTAGATTGTGTTGCAAGCCTACTGGCTTTGCAATAAATGAATTGAGGTATAACTTTTTGTGATACAATTTTGTGACCCTCCCTACCTTATTTTGTCATTGTTGTCAAAGGCGGAGAGATATATAGAAGAAAATTGATAGTATATGATAAGGGTTGTTACTCTTAGGGGGAGTATTATATTAGAGGCAATAATTTTTGAGGAGTTATAAGGATAGTATGTATTTTATACTATGGCCATAGTTTTGAATAATTTTGAGATTTTGAGTTGTACACTTAGCCAATTTTCTCATATGTTGCCACCAATGACAAAGGGGGAGATTGTTGGCAATTTGGCTGTGTTGATTACATAGATGTTGTCATTATGGAAACATATGATCCACATGAAGATCACAGAGGTCAGAGAGAAAGTATGATAGAGTGCATTGCAAATTTGTCTAAGTGTGAGATAGTGTTTTACCAGTGAACCTGGACACAATTTTTCTTTGCGATGTTGACTAGAGTAAGTTCAGTGCTTGCACACTTGAAAATAGACTCTATGATGTCTATTGATCACCCATCTTAGAGCACAAGTTAGTATGACATGTACGGAAGAAGTTATGACAATTTTACCGAAGACAGTGTAAAGCCAACAAGACAGAATATGAAGACAAAAATAGTAAAGAGTTAAGGGATTATTTTTTTAATCAAAATAATGACTTAAAAATATAAAGGGATGACATCCTTGATGTTAACTCTTGGATAAAGCTATTGATATAAATGTAAATGTAAATGTAATTGTAATTGCAGCAATAATTGTAGTATTATTGAGAAAGAAGGACAAGTGATATGATGCAAAGTATATGAAGCATATGTAATAGCGATAGTAAAAGAGTAGCGAAGTGATATTGATGCAAGAAATATAAGGTTATGTACCTTAACCTATTTTGTAATCAGTGTATATTTTACATTACTTGTTTGGGGAGTGGGCTCATCTGGTAATCACATTTTGTAGTACAACTCCTAACAGGGATGAGGCTTCTAACAAGGCCTATAGTCCCTTAATCAGGACTGATACACTATATGCTTGTAATAGACTCCTAACAGGGTCAACATCCTTAACATGATACTTTTGATTAGTAGATCTTTGTGGGTACCATCCCCACCAGGGTTTTCCCTTGGCCAAGGTTTCCTCGGGAACAAATAACGTGTTATGAGTTCTTTATTGTTATGCATGTTGTTTAGCTTCTTATGTTATGCATGTATAAAGATAATTTTTTATATCCATAATTGGGGAAAAGATAAAGTTTGTAGAATATTGATTCACCCCCCTCTTAGTATTCCCTATTTCTAATAGAATTGGTTATCTATAAGATTCACTTCTTTATCCAATTAAGTCTATAAGAACATTAAGCATAAACACAATGAATGAACACTTAACACAACACCACAATTTTGGTTACAGGTAAACCCAAATAGGTAAAAAAACTGGTGGGAATTGACACCCACTAAGAACTACACAAGTGTATTATGATCCCTATTAGGAGATCATACAACCCTATTAGGAGTTGATCTTTACAATGTAATAAGTATAGTGACCTGGTCAAGGGTCAGACCTTGTTAAGAATCTTTTACAATTAACCCTGTTAGGGATGAGGATGCACTGCTCAAAGGGGTGAAGGCTACAACCTTTTGATTAATAGATACACACTATATCTGGATCTTGGTGAACTGTGCATAGACCTATTGTCTAGATTAGTTCCAATGAATAGAATATACTCTTTACTTGGTCACATAGACTTTCTACTAATGGTTCAACACTTCACACTTTCTGGTTTGCACTTTTCTTTCAACTCTAAACCACACCTTAGCAATCACAAATGACTGCCTATAAATATCTTTCCTCTAAATGATATAATAAATTCGGTCTATTAGAACCATTTTGAAATCATATTAGAGAAACAATACAACTCTCCAATAATACCCTAGTCGGCTTTACTAAGCATGCAACATGAATTAGGACTTCACAATTCCATGTGAGTAGATGCCACACTACACACAGTCAGCTTCACTAAATTATTTCCAACTTTCTTCTTATTTTGAATTAAAACATGCACTCTTAACCAAACATTGTTAACTCTCCTCTTAACATAAATCCAAGTGCGCATACTGGGATGATAGGCACAACTACTGCAATCTTATAAACACTGTTGGCTCTCCCAGATAAACTCAAGAAATTGTAACTGTCAACTGGAGACTTCATAACTCAACCTATACTGCATATCTAACTCTATGTTCATGAACATAAGATCATACATATGTCTACAACATAAGTACAAAGGTGCAAGGCTCTACTGCAACCGTACATCTAGTTACATATAGAACTATTCTTGGGACCTGTCAGGAATACTCACTGATATACATAACTTTATTATTGTCTTTACTCAGAATCAACCTTTGTGTCTATGATATCATGCTGATAACATATCCATGCAACATATGCTAAAGGCTATCTTCATCAAGCTTCCATGCATGTTGCCTACCATATGTTGTTATCAATGACAAACATACAGTCAACAATCTAGCTTGCTGGAAAATCTCCAATAGGTACATAATGCTCCAAGCATTATCTGCCTAGATGAAACTAGGACCAAGTGTTGGGATGACTTTGTAGATGCACAAAAATATGAATCAGGTTTCTATGATCAAGCATAACGGACATTAAATATAAAAATCACCCAAATTGGGCCTTATAGAGTATCCAATTATAAGTGCTAACTTTTTAGGATGACACAAGAGTGACTTTGAGATCATTCATGAGTTTTCACTAAGTGTTTCAATTTGTATGCACATTGATTTCAAATTGATTGATTGATGCCTACAAGATCATAGTTGATATAATTTTTTGTGTAGTAGAAAAGTCATGTGATTCATCTTTGATCAGGAAATTACTCTTTTTCTAATACATTCATATTTAAAGTCCCATGAATTTGTTTATAGGAAGTGTTTCATTGATAGTTGGGCATTTTCTGTTGTTGGGTTGCCATGTAATTTAATTATGGTTTGGATTCATCCCATGAAGGCCATATTAGTCTCTAGAATTCTTGATTAGTACATAGAGTGTTTCAAACGATGATATTCCAGAGAAGAGACATTTGGAGAGCCATCTTGCATAATGTTTTTCAGTTGACCTCCATTCATCAGCTAATTTATTTATTTGGCATAAAAAATGTAAAGTTATAGCTTTAATAATCTTCCCTAGGGTTTATTACATTTGTAGTGTAATTGTAAAAGGGTATTCATGAGTCTACTTAACATTAGCTTTGTTGAAGGCATTGGTATTTTTATTCCCAAAATTTATACATTCAAAGGGTTTCTTGATGATTTATAAAGACCACTCATCCTATTCTCTATCATTAGAAAGGTTTATGTTTTTATTACCTCTCTCACACACATGCACATGGTTACATGCATATTGGTGTGTTGGGTATATGGTGTTTTGTTGAGATAAATTTTTGGTTTAAATTTGTCCAGTAGGCTAGGCCCCTAAATTTTTGGTGGGTAGTTGATTTTTATGGTCATATAGTAGGGCCAAGAGTTGTTACGAAATTTAAAAATGCATAAATTATCCCTCACTTTAAACTTCTGTAACTTTCACTTATCAATTTTATTTTTTGAAAACATGATACAATCATAAAGTGATGCAGGAGCATCTCGGGTCCTTGGCAATCCTATGTCACCAAAAATAATTTGGAGGTTTGTCTATGTTTCTCAATTTCTACTTTGACCAAGTTGGTCAGTAGTTGGTTGGTTTCCTTAGGTTACCAAGTGTGGTTGGTTCTCTCCTGGGTAGTTGATTATTCCACTGGCGCTTGGCATTGCCTATCTGGTGCTCGGTTATCTTCCTTACCGATGGGTCTAGTTTTATTTCCTATTGTGGCTGACTTGTGCATTTATATTGGATCCCAGATTTAATGTTGGAATCCATCATTAGGAAGTGTCTGGTCCCAAATTTGACTATTACTTTCATTGATTGTGGATTTGAAGGCTGACTCAGCTCGGTAGCTTCTTTTATAAATGTAAATGTTTGGTTGTAGTTTAAAAAATAGGTAGTTTTTAGATAGAAGATAGTAGACATTAGATTAGATATTTGGAATAGATCCTCACATGTTGGAGGAATTTTGAGATTCATTGTAATATCAGGTTGTAATTGGGAAGGCCTTACAGCCCAACATGTATGATTCAAATTGATGATAATATATGAAAGATCTAGCATTATCTCTCTCACTATTGTTGTTTGTTGCTTCTGCATGTGTTTTGCATGCTTGGATCATTAGGGTGCACCATTTTTTTTCCCCTCTTGCTCCCTACCTTGTGTTAGGTGGTATCAGAGTGAGATGAGATCTTGATCTAGGTCTATGGATCAAGGTTTGCAGGTTCCTCTTGATGCCCTAGTTGAATTGTTGTGGGGTAGTAGATTGTGATTTGACCTACAATTGCAGAGGGTTGTCAAGATGGTTTGTGGGAGGCAAGATGCAGATTCAGGATTGGAAGATATGCTAAGATAGATTGTTGCTAGATTAGAAGTAGTAGAAACAACCCAAAGAAGAAGCAGACATCTTGAAGATGTTAGTGATGATGAAATTGAAGAAGCACAGGTGAAAGAAGAACATGCTCCTATTATGGATCAAGGCGAAGAAATATTTTGAAGGCTTTGACAAATCTAAAGTCAACACCACATTTCAATCCTCTTGAGTATAGTGGAAGCTGGATTCTGATGAATCGGTGGACTAGATCACCGAGATGGAAAAGTATTTTCAATATGAAAACATTCTTGAGGATAAGAAGGTGAAGATTGCAAGTACAAAGTTGAAAAGTCATGCATCCTTATGGTGGGAACATCTGTAGTTGGATAGAAAAAATAAAGGAAAAGAAAAAATCAAGGTATGGAGTAAAATGGTGAACAAATTGAAAGGAAAGTTCTTACCTTGTGATTATTAGATTAACCTAGTTCGATGAATGAAAAGTTTGAGAAGAAAGATAGCTCAGTAAAAGAGTATACTAAGGAATTCTATAGATTAGATATCAGATCTAGACATGATGAAGATGATGTGGAAAGAATCGGTAGATAGTTGAATGGTTTGAGAGTTTCCATCCAAGAGGAAATTAGTATGGTCAAATTAGAGAACATTGAGGAGGCTTATCCATTTTCTTTGAAGGCCGAGGAGAAATTGAACAAGAGACATGAGAAAAGACAGAGAGGTGTAGGTGCTAGATTCCCTAGAGGAAGAGGTAGATCTAACGGTGAAAATGGTAGATCTAAACTAGAAAAGACAAATCTGGACAAAGGCAAGACCGAGTGGAAAGGTGAAAGTTCTAGAGGTAGAGGTAGTAACTACTAAGGTGGTTATGGTAGAAGAAGTTTTTGAGGAACTTGTTATAATTGTGGAGAAGGACATAGATCTTTTGAATGTACACAGGCTAGTAAGAAGGCTGGCAGTAGTAGAAATGCTTTGGTGCAAGAAGAGTCACTGAATGAACCTAAGAAGGAAAATAACTTGATGGTAAGGAAAGCATTATGGAATTGAAAGAAAGAAGATCCGATAAGGAAAAGTTTGTTCAAGACCAAATGTAGAGTTTCTTATAAATTTTGGAAGGTAATCATTGATAGTGGTAGCTTGGAGAATCTGGCATCTGAAGAGATGGTCACAAAATTGCAGTTGGAAAGTTTGGTACATCTGAAGCCCTATCAGATTTCATGGATCAAAGATGAGCATACACTCATGGTAAGTGAACAATGTTATGTAAATTTGAAGATTGGAAAGTACTATGATAAGGTGTTGTGTGATATCATGCCTATGGATTGTTCTCATATTTTTTTGGCTAGACCTTGGTAATATGATAGACATGCTATATATGATGGGAAATTGCATAAGTATACTATTGTGGCTGATGGAAAGAAAAAAATCTTTTTACCATTAATGGAAGAACTTGTTAGTAATGTTTGCACATCTGTGAAATTTTTTTTGATGGAAGGAAGAAATTTTGTTAACTCTCTGAAGAGGAATGATGTATTTTTTGCTGTGATTCCTAACAGGTCGAGTAAGAAAATAGAGGATAATGTCCTTAAGGAGATTGATAAGTTTCTCACCGAGTATAGTGATATCATTTCTGATAATGTACCTGATATAATGATGCAGGAGCATCCTAGGTGTAAGAGCAATCTTGCATCACCCAAAAATATTTCTATTTTTGTTTTCAATAAGGGTTATCTTGTGAGGAGCTGCTATTTATGGAAACTTGATATTTTTAGTAAGTTGGTCATCCAATCTCAGAATGTTCTAATTTCTTCCTTGGAGGTTCATTTTGGTCATATCAGCCTGCCAGTAAAGTTTCATTGACAGATCAAGTCTAGCTTTGTAGATATTGAAGATTTTTGGTATTGGCAACAGAGTACAAAAACTTTGAATTCTATTTTGAAGGCTTTAGAGTCCCTAAATGAGGTCAAAAATTCAGGTGATAGATGCTTGCACCACTCAATCTTGTAGAGTGTTTCATGGCCTTTCCAGAATGGGATCATAATAGTCAATCGGGTCAACTGGCGATGACTTATGGTCTTCGAAAGTTGGGTCACCTGAAATGGTGGAAAATGATTTTCCTTCAAAATTTTTGTTTGGGTTTTAAAATTTATTTTGAGCCGACTTTGATTGAATAAATTTTAAAATAAAATAATTCTAAGTTTGGTCGGCCTTGTTGGCTAAAATTCAGGAACCTTCCTAGGTGGTGGAAAATCGCCTATATAAGGAAGGTTGTAGTGTTGTCTTAGGCAGGAGGGGGACAGTTCTGGGTAATGATCTGAGGCTTTTTCCTATAAAATATTGTAAGGGAAAACACCCATGTGGCTTTGCATATTGTAATTCTGAAATTTGTGATTCCACATTTGTGGAGATAATAAGAAGCCCATTTTCTGTTCTTGCATATTGTTGTTGTTTCTCTATTTCTATTATGTTCTTGTGGTATTAAGGGGAGCACTCTTCATTCCTTCATCATCTAATACCCCAAATATGGGCTATAGGCTCATTAACCTCCTACATTTTAAAATCAAATGAAATCGACATCAAAGTCCTAACCTAAGGCACATCTGCACATTATCAAATCTTAATTGATTATCCTAAATTCTACATCGGGGAATATTCCTAGTAATATTCCTAATTTATCATAATTATCATTAATTTAATTATTATTTGGCGATAAATGTTATTTATCCTAAAGTTTGATTAATTGAATATTCTGAATATTTAATTAATTAGATTTAATACTGCCACTTAATTATTTAATTAAATTTAATTAAATTATTCCTAAATTGTATTGTTTTATTTTGACAATAAATCTAAAATCTCATGACTAATTGATTAAATTCTTATTTAATTAATTAAAGTCAATTGTCAATTTTTAATAATATAGTTTTTGAATAAAAGTTTGATTTAATAATTGATTAACCCATAAATCAATTGTTTTAATTCAAAAAATCAGTTAAGTTGAGAATAAATCACTTTATTTTTAAATTAATTTATAATTAAATCATGCACAATCAGAAAAACAAGCAGCTAGAAATTAACAATCAATTTTAAAATTGAAACTCAACATCTGATGATGTGTTGAAATTTTATCTAAAACTCTATTTTGAGTTAAACACTGCTTTTGCATGATTTTTGTAAGGTAATTATCTCTAATTTCCTGATAACTCAAAAATCAACCTGAGTTTATCAAGAGTGATTTATGGCTTTTCTCTTGTATCCTCAAAGCCCTCGATTTCTATAAAAATAAGGCTCGGCTCTTCACAAAGGTCTACCTGATCAATGCTCAAATTTACACAATTACTCTGGCGAATTGGCAATTGAAGGAATAAGCACTTTTGACAGGAGATTTGTAAGATCTTTCATAGTTGATCATTTAGTTCTTACATAGTTTCATACCATAGTTTTCATATTCATTCATAGCATTCTTAGATTAAATCTAAACTCAATCTCAAATTTCATTCATTCTAGATTAATTTCATACAGTTTTCATATTATTGCATAGAAAATACAAAACTATAGAATAATCTGCATTCATTTCATATCCATATTTTGCATTCAAATCCTTTATTTAAGTGTTTCATTGTCACTGATCTTGATTCCAATCTAAGAACATCATACTTGCACCTACTAGAAGGCAATAAATCACCTGGTTAGCATAGTTTCAATTATTTGTTAGATTTCGGTTTTTGCTAACCTCTAATGTTTTACTAAAGTGTTGTGTCTAAAGCTAGGTACAAAATTCACACACACATTTCTAGCACCCACCGTGGGGCCCTAAAATGGGTTTCCATTCTATTCTATCAAATTTCTATCATTTTTCACGAACCCATGACCACAAGGTTAATTTTTGTGAGTTTTGTGATAAATTTCTGGGCTGTTTTTCCAGAAATCTGACTGATGTTTTTATTTTTACATGCACATAGGATATGATAAAGATCCAAAATTTATATTTCTAGAAATTTAGTTGAGTTAGATTTCATTTTCCATTGGTTTGGATTAATTTCATTTTGATTTGCAAAAGTTATGATCATTTTAGTGAAGTCTGGTCTAAACCTGATTTTATGAAATCTGACTGATATTTTTATTGGTACATGCACATATGACATGATACAGATCCAAAATTTATATTTCTCAAAATTTATTTGAGTTACCTTTCATTTTCAGTTGGTTTGGATTAATTTCAATTTTATTTTCAAAATTTATGATCATTTTAGTGAAGACTGGTCTGAACTTGATTTTATGAAATATGACTGATGTTTTTATTGGTACATGCACATATGACATGATACAGATCCAAAATTTATATTTCTAGAAAGGAATTTTAGTTAGCTTTCATTTTCCATTGGTTTGGATTAATTTCATTTTTATTTGCAAAAGTTATTATTGATTTAGTATAGAATGGACAGAATCTAATTTTTTATGACAACAGGTTTTTCGATTATCAAATAACATATTATCTTTGACTAACTTGATTTTCTACCACGTGGGGTTGACAAGTTGTGTTTCTTTTTTTATGGATTTTGATAATAGTGGGTTTCATGTATGATAATAGGTAATTTTTTCATAACAGTGGTTTGTAGGTGTAGGTGCAAGTACATCCTATGGGTACAAAAGATAGAAGACAAATGCTCAAAAATTGCTAAAACAGCTAAAAAATACTAAGCACATTGTGAGGAACTCAGGTATTCTTTTACATCTGATAACACTTCATTTTGGGACATTAAAAAAACTCTCTTGTGTCAAGCTTGAGTGCCTTTACAACTTTCATAATTCACACTTTAGTTTTGGGCTCTAAAACAAACATAGATTTGTTTTTTGCATATCTCTTACACATAGTAATTAGGCCCTATGAACACTATTTGTGGATGATCTTGAGAGAGTGGGATTCTTTCTCTTGTTCATCCATACGAAGCTCTTCTTGATGACATATCCCCTTGTAGGTAGGGAGGTTACTGAGATTGTCTTGCATTCTACTAGATTTGTGCATCTTCAATTTTTGATTGATACATTCTCTCTTTGAAGAGGTTGATAGATCATAAGTGGTTGACATCATAGATATTTGTGAGATAATTTTGGTCTTAGCATGTCAGATTAATCTATTTTCTTTTTCTTGGTGAAGTGAAGAGGTTAGGAGATTATGCTCTACTTCCTTTTTGGATAGTACCAAAAATCCAAATCCTTGAATTTGATCTAGTCCCCCTATGGTATCTTTTGTGAGTCACCTTTAGAGAGGGTTAACCATAGTGGACATTCCCTTAATTGGGTCAACCATGTGGATGGAATCTCAAGCGGTAATAGCCATTTTCACCATGGTAGCAATAACTGCTATATAAATATCCTTGTGGAGGAAATCTTCATAGGTGTGGTATCTTGTTGGGCTATCAGATCTCCCTAGCAACTCCTCATTGATTAAATTCTCAGACTGTGTCAAAACCCCAGTGCACCTAGATTGGAGTTCACCCTCCTGAGATCACAAAATTTCCAAAGTTAGACCATTACTACAAACCCTAGTGAGGCCAAATTTTTCATTTTATAGGACTATGTGCATTATTGAAAAACTTTTTGGAACATACACAAATAGCACTCCTAGGGAGTAGCACATTAAGTCACTTGATTGTTCATGCACAGGGTTTATTTTGCCCTTGTCCATTATTTTTAGATGATTTCTTTCTCCCATTGCTTACCATTTTGTGTGCTTGATATCTACTTGGTTACTTCAGACAAACTTTTACACAGATCTTCAAAAACTGGATAGAAAATTTTGCAAACAAACTGATACTGAAAAACTAAAAAAATTGCAAATCTGAAGCAAAAATCCTTTCTGGTGTCAAAATTCATGCTAAAATTTCAAAACTCGTACCAAAGCCAAAGCCAAAGTTGTCAGAGATTGGTCACATTTTTAAGAAATCCAATTTGCAACAAACTCCAAATCCTGTCAAAGTAGCAAACTAATTCTTGTCATTTCTAGTCATCCTTGGTTGGTCTGGGTCAAATCTTAGGTGCTATGACATGTTGCTCACAATCCAAATGAACTTAAATGGTATCAAGTTGCACAAAATGACTCTTGGTCTTCTTTCTTCCACATCTCTTTTGTCTTTCTAGTCTCCCATTTCCATCCTTTCTCCTATTCCTTCACTCTTCTTCCTCTTCTTCCTAAAACTCTTCATGTCTTTTTGATTATTTTCCTCTTATTATCTACTCTACTTTCTTCCATTCATCTCTTCTTTCACTTCCATGCTTGATTCCTCCTCTTCTAGAACCATGAATTTCAACTATCTTGTTATGGAACCTCTCTTGAAAAGGGATGATCTCGAACTTATTACTCAATTTGAAGAGTATTATTCCTCCAAAAATCCCATAAATGATAAGTTTATGATAGAAATAAAATAAAAATCAATTAAATGAGACACCTTTTTTAGGATCATACGCATGATCCTGTCACGACCTCCTTCTCCCAAATGTCTTTCATCTTGTAAGTCTTTTCATTCTTCCTCATCTTCCAAGTCTTCTTCCTCCACTAGGTCTTCACCTTCATCTTCTCAATGATCTCATTCCTCTTCTACTTCTCCCAAGAGTCTTAATCCTCATCTCAAGACATACCATGTTGAGAAACCTAATAACCCTTATGATACCTCTTCCACAGAGAGTGACACACCCATCTTTGAAGACTATGATGACTATGATGGTGGACAATATAATGATACCTATGACACCTTTATTCCTAAGAGTCCTCCTCATTGTATGCTCATGCTTACTGGAAATGGGATGTCACATTGGAAAGATTGTGATGGTGATCCATATGATTCTGATTTTGAAAGAGACTTTGATAATTTTTGTGCACAATACCTAGATGAACCATCTATTTCACTTGAAGAAGAGAAAGATTTCCACGCTGATTATAAATGTCAATACTATAAGGATCTCTCCTCTAAGAACTCTCATGTTGAAAATAAAGATTACACTCTCAAGAAAGATCATGTTAATGCTAAACCTTTGTCTTGTGATGGTTCCCTTCCATCCCCTACTTCCTCCAATACCTATAAATTTCCTACATCTTCCAAGCCTATGAAATCTTTCACAAGTCCTTCATCCACCAAAGGTCCTAATACTTTTCATGTAGTTTCTTGTAGTTATCCTCAAGAGCTACCTCTTAAAGAAACTCAAGCTAACCTTCACTTGGCTACAAATACTTTCAATAATGCTAAACCTAAATAGCCTAAGCATTTATATGCTATAATTCCTACTTCAGCTAGTCCTCCACCATCTCTTCCAAAGTCTTCCATACAATCCCAACATGCTTTCTTGTCCATAGAAGTGGCTCCATGTCAAGAGGACTCCAAAAATGATAAAGAAAAGAATATAAAGAAAGATCAAGATCAAGAAACCTCCATGTCATCCAATCCATTTCATGATGTCTCTTATCCATTCCATGGTTCTTTTGATCCCTTACGCCCTTTATCATTCATCCCACCATGTCTTCAGTCTTCTCCTAAGTAAGATCAAGCTACCACTTACACTGTTGAGCTTATTGACAATCAAAATAACTTTACTACACTTGCACTTTCCAAAGATGATAATTCCATTAAGGTTATTAAAACTAATATTGTTACTTCCAATTTTAAGCCTATTGAAAAATAAGAAAAAAATTGTATGCTTGTTCTATCCAAAGCTCCTTGTCAATATCAAAAACTTCCATCTTCTTGTTCTATCACTCCATGTTTGCTTCCACTTTCTACTCTTCCTAAGTCTTTTCAAGCTCCGAACAGCCCTATGAAAGAAGTTTCTCCTATTCCAGATGTTCATAATACTATTGCAAATTCTAATGCTCACTCTAAAGACATTGATGTCCTTGGTTGTCATATAGATGTTGATAAACTTATTGATTATCCTTTTGTATCTTCCATCTCCATCCTTGGACCTCCTCCACCAATACTAAGAGCTTCACGTCTTCCTTCCATCTTGGGCCCTTATGTCCCTTCACTTTCCCCTCCTAACTCTCCTAATTTTTCATCCATCCTAGGTCCTTACGTCCCTCCATCTCCTATCTTTCTTCAAGATCAACATAGATTCATACGCTTGAATCCTTTTCATCCACTCACCCATCTAAACTTGTCATATCCTCCCTCTTCTTCCACAAGTCCCAAGTCTTTTGGAAGTAACTTGAATGTTCAATACAAAAAAAAGAAACAATACAAGAATCCATCAAAAAAAGATCACCATGTCTCCTCTAATCGACATGGAAGCATAGTGTTGAAAGAGATAGCTAAGAGGAAAAATACAAGACAAATATGGGTTCCAAAATCCATCATTGAAGATATCCTTTGTAAATCATCAAAAATAAATAAAAATCCTACGATTATATAGATTCCAAAGTCTCTCTTGAAAAAGTCTCTTGTTGAGCAACAGGTGAAGTTGACATTCAAGCTTTCAAAGGCTTCTACTTCATCTTCTTCCAAAAACATTCTTCCATTCCATGCACCTAAACCGCAACCTCTGCTATCTATTTTCCATATTCCTTCATGTATTCCTTCATTCACATTTCCTCCATCCTCTTTCCATCCTTTAAGGTGTGTGTTGATGTTGATATTTCCTTCCTTTCCATCTACCATTTCAAAATCCTTCCATTCATTATCCTTCCACCTTCTATCTTCTTTTCTCATTTTCCTATTCGTCCTATCTTCCAACCTCACTCGCTTTACATAAAACTTTATCCTCCATTTTTCTCTTCCATCTCCCTTTCCCTATCGGCATCTTTGAGCATATAATTTTGAATCCTTGGCATATCATGGTTTATCCTTTCAAGGATCATTATCTAAAAAGCATGCCTTCTTCAAAAAAAATAAAAAAATAAAAAATAAATAAAGAAATGAAAAAAAAATTGAAAATGTTCCTTGGTAAAAACCTAGAAATAGGTGCCTTGGTAGCAAAAGTAAAGAGAAATAAATTCATCCTATAGTGAAAACCACTCCCTTGTGGCACCTTGAATAAGTACCATGATGAAAACTTGGCAATCAGACATCATGCATAGTTCTTCTACATATTTCATCCATTCCATCTTCTCTCTTTGATCTTGAGAATATTGATCTATACACGAATATTTGGCTATCTTGTGAGCTATCTTACGATGATCTTTCTTTCATTCCCTTCCTTTTTAGCCTTCATATTTATTTTCCTCCATTCATTCTATCTTTTCTCTATCCTTTTCCCCTTTGGTCTTGATCTAATAATAAAAGAGTAGAACACAATGCTTTGAAACCTCTTGACATGTCTACTCCTTTGGACTACATCCTTTCCTTCTTTGGCATTACGCTTTTGTGACTTATCCTATGCTGGCCTTTCATTTCTTATCCAAATGTTCTTTACATGACAATTTTTCCCTAGCTTTGGTACCCTTGAGGAGTTTTCCCTTATGGATTTCTTCCCTTCATTCTCCTTCATTCTCTTGTCTTCCATCTCTTCCACTAGCTTGCTAATCCCTCTTGTTCCACCTTGCTAGACATTGGGACTACATGATGTGATCTTGCTTGGGAGTTCGATGCCCATTCTATTCGGGGGGCATCCTTTGTACATATTGATTAGTACTCCCTATTGAGGTTGAAATCCCATCAATAAGAATTAGAATGCATGGTCTAGTAACTGATGATGACTACAAAGTGTCTAGGTTGTAAGAACTTGAACTACTAGATGATCATAGACAAGTAGCATATGATCATCTCAGAGTATATTAGAAGAGAATGTCTAGAGGCTACAACAAGAAAGCCAGACATAGAGAATTTTAGGTTGGCAATCTAGTCTTGAGAGAGAATCCTAAAAATCTATCACATAGAGAACACAAGGGGAAGTTTGAACCCAACTGGTTGGGTCCCTTTGTTATCATTGCTACTTTTGGCTCTAGTGCCTATCAACTCTCAATGACTGAAGGAGAACAGCTCCGAGAACCAATCAACATTCTCCATATGAAGAAATTCTATGCCTAAGGCATTCAGTCTATGGTAAAATGTCCTCAAAAAATCTTAAAAATATGAAAAAGTCCTAAAAAAATGAACATCTTGGTGAAAACCTAGCAATGGGCACCTTGGTGATTCACAAAAAAAGTAAAAAAATATCAAAAGTACAAAAAAATTGGAAAAATGAAAAATACAAAAAAAAATGAGAAAAAAAGTGCCTTGGTGAAAACCTAGAAACAGGCACCTTGGTAGAAAAAATAGAATCTCTACCAAGATGGTGAAAACCTGGCAAATAGGCACCACTTGTTTCAAAATGCTCCATCTATCAGCACAATCTTGGTCTTTCCCAACTTTTAGTCTTTCTTTAGTTTGTATATATCTCCCGGTTTTTTCCTGCATTCATGTTTTGAATAAGTCAGTCTGTACACCAATTGGTTCAAGCATTTGTATCCTATCAATGTTCAAACTTGGGGGCAATCAAAATCATATCATATGGCCTCTAGTGTATCTTAGATGTGTCATATCCAATCAGAGTCCTTTGAAGCTTCATTTGAGTCAGTTAGTCAGTCTCATCTCCAGAAAGGATTTTGCATCTACAACGACATAATCAAACATCAAACTGAAAACAATCTATGTTTTTACATGCTTCTATCTCCTTGTATGCTTACTGATTCACATTGAGATTTTTTCATATTGTGTCCCTTTGAGCTCTTTGATGATGTCCTTTATAGGATTTAGGGAGTGATGACTGGGGGCTTAATATTTTTTTTGTTTTCTCCTTGTATGTGAAAATCTAACAACTTTGGAAATTCTGGATTGAAATGGTGTCCATTTCTAAGAGCCTCTATCTTGAATTAGATGGCCATGCGTACCTTGACCATTGATACCGAAAAAATTCAAATAATTTTGATCTAACTATTGTCTTTTTGAGTGATTTCTTTCTCCTACTATGAAACACGATCTTGCCTAAGGATGTGAATGATAAAGGGTCACTACGGGTAATTCACACTAGATTTAGAATGATCTCTTGACTATTTGATGTGTTTGTATGCAAGTCATATTCAGGTCATCATGACATTTATGTTCTAATGCTTATACAAATTTCTATATCAAAATGGACATGATATTTAGGTCATCCTGACATTTGTGCCTTGGTGCTTATATCTAATCCAACATTCCAAACATAACATCAATATTCATATGTCCATGGTTGCCTAACCAGTGGGTGTTGTATTTATTCTTGTGCATACAAATTGATATTCATATGTCTATGGTTTCATAACTAGTGGGCATTGTATTGATTTATCCGCTTACCTAAAAAATTCAATGATGACAAACGACCGACACATGATCAGTGACTAGGTCCTAGGTCTTAGGTTGCATTTCATTCTGCATTTCATTTTGCACTTTGCATGATCTCACAATGGTTGGATAAACTTCAAAGCTTAAATGATTCTTCAATCACATCTTCAAATCTAACGAGAGCTAAATCCTACAAGAAGGTTTCTCCAACGAAACAACAAGTAGAATCCTTTTTCGAAACTAAAATCAAAATCTGAGATCATTTATATTGTAAAATGCTTGCATAATCAACCTTCAATCATAATAGAAATCTAGAATTCAACTTAACTAATTATCTTACATCAAACTATCAAAATTTCAACTTGGTCAACTATGGTCAACTCATGGTCAAACCTAGTCAAACTTGGTCTCCAGGACCTCTAAATGATGCAAAATGTGTTCCCGGACGTGTATAACCACTTCTCAAATCAATTAAACATGCTTCTAAACTATACAATGA
This sequence comes from Chamaecyparis obtusa, assembly GCA_027943335.1. Lineage (NCBI taxonomy): Eukaryota > Viridiplantae > Streptophyta > Pinopsida > Cupressales > Cupressaceae > Chamaecyparis > Chamaecyparis obtusa. The sequence goes on along the minus strand of BSBK01005156.1, from coordinate 184,206 downwards.
AAAATTTTCTTGTTAGATTTCAATTTTTATCCCGAAGGGGGCATGGTATTGCACATCATTCAAAGTGTTTAAATCTAATTTTGTCAATCAAATCTTTCTCTCAATAATCAAGACAACAACCACGTATAGTTGCTAATTCATCTAAAGTCCTCATCGCTTGGGGCAAATCTATTGATTCTTGGGGAAAATCTATTGCAATCTGGTATCCTAAATCTATCTTGTAAACTGTATCAGCTTTTGTAACTATCGGTTCATTAGCATCATTTCCTTGGTTCTTCATAGCTGATGGGTTTAGGATGTGATACCAATATGATTCATACAAGGACATTCAGGTCTGGAATTGGTCACTCACTTCTTCACAATCATAAGGTTCATAATCAGGCGTTTTGACACTTTTTCATAATCATCGATTCATTGTTGCTATAGTTAACATTATCTTTGGTCACTTAGGACCTAAATCTTAAATATTGCATCTTCAAAATCCTTCAATCGATTTCTATCTTGGAATTGGTTAATCTTTCAAATCTTTCAAATTAGTTTCATACATATATCAAACACAGACTATTCTTTGAACCACTACGCTTTGCATAGTGATTCAAAGAGGGAAAAGATGTAATACTCAAAAAATGGGCTATAGGTTCATTAACCTCCTACATCTTCAAATCAAATAAAATTAACGTCAAAGTCCTAACCTAAGGCACATCTGCACATCATCAAATCCTAATTGATTATCCTAAATTCTACATCAGGGAATATTCCTTGTAATATTCTTAATTTATCATAATTATCTTTAATTTAATTATTATTTGGAGATAAATCTTATGTTAGGAATGAATGCTAAATGTTTGGCAACCATTCTGTAGTAGTTGTTGTTGCATTCATGACTATGATTGTCATTGATGTCAACACAGTGATTTACCAGAGACTTGCAGAGAAGCAAACAGAGTTTGGATTAGCGCACATGGGTTATTGTAGTTGGAGCTATGTGATGTTGAGAATATACTCTTTGATATGTTATATGTCTATGGTTAAGAGTGCAGATAATAATTCATTTATTCATGGAAGTTATGAGCATTTTGGTGGAAGCAGTATTCAGGTAGTGTTCCTAAGTAGTGGTTTGTGGAAATCGAATGATATCTCCTAATCGGGATGGAATTTGGTTTTGTGCAGTTAAAGAGAAGTTGAAGACACATTGATAATGACTTGGATGATAGTGCAAACTTTGAGGTCACACGAGTGAAGAATTATTGTAGTTGGAAGATGACAGTTTTGTGTAATTTTGATGAAGCATGTGGAAATTTTTATATTGTAATTGTATGCCGACTCATTTGTAATTATTTGAGTGTGGTATAAAGGAAGGAATGTATTTCCTTGTTGTAATATGGTTGTAGTGGTTGTGTGTGATGTTGTATGCATGAAGTGAATAAAAGAGCTAATTGTGAAAGCGAATATGTGAAGGAAGATATGCAAGGTACAAAGATCTAAAATTGAGATCTGGTGTAACAGTGAGTGTAGTTTGGCACAGTCAGAGAAGAGGTAACATATTATTATGTTGAGTATTGAAAAGATTATTTGGACAGTGTGTTCAGTGATCTTACCCTGAAGCTGTTTGGTCAGTGGGTCCTTCTGTCTTCCCTAGTCAACATATCTTGTGTCATTGTGTTATTGTGTATGAATATCTTTCTATGGTTGGTAATTATATTGCTTATATGGTTTAATGTTGTTGAAGATGATAAAAGTTATAATTATCTGATAGCTAATTCACCCCCCCCCTCTCAGTTATCTTGGTGGACTTTACTTTCTAACATCTTATTTATCCTAAAGTTTGATTAATTGAATATTCTAAATATTTAATTAATTAGATTTAATACTACCACTTAATTATTTAATTAAATTTAATTAAATTATTCCTAAATTGTATTGTTTTATTTTGACAATAAATCTAAAATCTCATGACTAATTGATTAAATTCTTATCTAATTAATTAAAGTCAATTGTCAATTTTAATAATATAGTTTTTGAAAAAAAGGTTGATTTAATAATTGATTAACCCATAAATCAATTGTTTTAATTCAAAAAATCAATTAGGTTGAGAATAAATCACTTTATTTTTAAATTAATTTATAATTAAATCATGCACAATCAGAAAAGCAAGCAACTAGAAATTAACAATCAATTTTAAAATTGAAACTCAACATCTGATGATGAGTTGAAATTTTATCTAAAAATCTATTTTGAGTTAAACACTGCTTTTGCATGATTTTTGTAAGTTAATTATCTCTAATTTCCTGATAACTCAAAAATCAACCTGAGTTTATCAAGAGTGATTTATGACTTTTCTCATGTATCCTCAAAGCTCTTGATTTCTATAAAAACAAGGCTCAGCTCTTCACAAAGGTCTGCCTAATCAACACTCAAATTTGCACAATTACTCTGGCGAATTGGCAATTGAAGTATTAAGCACTTATGACAGGTGATTTGTAAGATCTTTCATAGTTGATCATTTAGTTTTTGCATATTTTCATACCATAGTTTTCATATTCATTCATAGTATTCTTAGATTAAATCTGCACTCAATCTCAAATTTCATTCATTCTAGATTAATTTCATTCAGTTTTCATATTATTGCATAGAAAATACAAAAATATAAAATAATCTGCATTCATTTCATATCCATCTTTTGCATTCAAATCCTTCATTTAGGTGTTGCATTGTCACTGATCTTGATTCCAATATGAGAACATCATACTCACACCTACTAGAAGGCAGTAAATCACCTGGTTAGCATAGTTTCAATTATTTGTTAGATTTCAATTTTTACGAACCTATAATGTTTTATTAAAGTATTGTGTCTACATCTAGGTACAAAATTCACACATAAACCTGATGGTTTTCCACCAAAAATAAGCACTGATCATTGTATGGATCTAATCCCTGGAGCTAGTTTACCGAATAAGGCACCTCATTAGTTGACACCTACCGAGAATCAAGAATTGAACTGACAAATTCAAGAATTGTTGGAGAAAGGCTTGATAAGAGAAAGTTTGAGTCCTTGTGTAGTACCTACTATATTGGCACTGAAGAAGAATGGAGAATGGAGAATGTGTACTAATTCCAGAGCAATCAATAAGATAACGGTGAAGTATAGGTTTCCTATACCGAGAATGGATGACATAATGGACAACTTGACTAGAGAAAAGTATTTCACAAAGATTGATTTGAAAAGTGGGTATCATCAGATCAGAATTAGAGAAGGTGATGAATGGAAGACTATGTTCAAGATAAAGGAAGGTTTGTATGAGTGGTTGTTTATACCTTTTGGTTTAACTAATGCACCAAGTACTTTTATGAGATTGATGAATGAAGTTTTGAAGAAATTCTTGGGTAAGTTTGTGATTGTATATCTTGATGATATTCTAATATTCAACAAAACTAGAGAAAAACATTTGTTGCATATTAGACAAGTTTTGCAGAGATTGAAAGAGGAGAAGTTGCTGATAAATCTGAAAAAGTGCTCATTCATGAAAGAAGAGATTGTGTATTTGGGATTTGTTATTTCAGTTGATGGTTTGAAGATGGATCTTGAAAAGGTTGAAGCTATTTTGAATTGGCCTACACCTATGAATGCTAGTGAGGTAAGATCATTTCATGGTTTGGCAGGTTTTTACCGAAAGTTCATAAGGAATTTCAGTTCAATTTGCATTGCTATGACTAAGACTATGAGAGGAGACAAAAGAGAATTCAAGTGGACACATGGAGATGACATAAGTTTGGAGACCCTAAAGTAGAAGCTTGTTGAATTACCTATTTTGGCATTACCTAATTTCAGTAAAGGATTCCAAGTAGAATGTGATGCAAGTGGAAGTGCAATTGGAGCTATGTTGAGTCAAGAAGGTAAACCTATTGCTTTCTTTAGTGAAAATTTGAATGATGCTAGAAAGAAATATTTTGTGTATGATCAAGAATTCTATACTATTGTTCAAGCACTGAAGAAATGGAGATATTATTTGATACCGAGTGAATTTGTTTTTTATACTAATCATAAGGCTTTACAATATTTGGGTAGTCAGAATAAGTTGAATTAGAGACATATGAAATGGGTTGAGTATTTGTAGAGTTATACATTTGTGATAAATCATAAGATTGGAGTCACTAATTGAGTTGCTGATGCATTGAGTAGAAGAAGATCTTTGATGACCAAAATGAAAATTGAAGTTCTTGGTTTTGATGAGATGAGAGGTTTGTATGAAAATGACCGTGATTTTTTTGAGCCATGGAGAAAGTGCAGAGCACCTATTCAAGATCAACAAGACACTAAATGGGATGAATATTTCATTTAGGAAGGTATGTTGTTCAAAGGTATTCAATTGTGTATATCGAGAGGAGTAATAAGAACTAATTTGATAAAAGAGAAACATAGTAGTGGTTTGGCTGGACATTTTGGTATTGATAAAACATGGAATTCACTTAAAGAAAAGTAATATTGGTTGCAGTTGTATAAAGATGTTCAAAAATTTGTGAAAAGTTGTGGAATTTATCAAGTTGCAAAAGGAGTAAGTTAGAATACTAAATTGTATACACTGATTACTATTCCAGAGAAACCTTGGATTGATATCAGTATGGGCTTTTCTCTTGGCTTACTGAAGATAGTAAGAGGTAATGATTCAATATTTGTTGTTGTGGATAGATTTTTAAATATGGCACATTTTATACTTTGTAGAAAGACATCAGATGTAGCACATGTAGCAGATCTTTCCTTTAAAGAAATCGTCAGATTGCATGGATTACCAAGGAGTATTATCTTTGACTGAGACAGTAAATTTGTTGGTTATTTTTGGAAAACACTTTGGAAGAAATTTGGCACTGAGTTGAAATATAGTTCTACATTTCACCCACAAACCAATGGATAGACCGAAGTTGTGAACAAAAGTTTGGGAAATCTTTTGAGATGTTTAGTTGGAGACACACCAAGTAATTGGGATTTTGTGTTAGCACAAGCAGAGTTTGCATATAATAATTCAATGAATAGGAGGACTAGAAAGAAACCATTTGAGATTGTAAATGGTACACAACCAAGAGGAATATCTTATTTAAGAGAAATTTTTGATGAGAATAAGAAAAGTGTTGAAGGAGTAAAGTTTGCTAAGTACATGAAGACATTGCATGAAGATGTGAAGCTAAAGCTGGAAGACAATAATCAGAAATACAAAGATAGAGTGGTAAATCAAGAAGACATAAAACCTTTGATGTTGGTGATGAAGTGATAGTTCATTTGAAGAAAGGCCGATTCCATGTTGGAACATATGGAAAGCTGAAGATGAAGAAGTTTGGACCTTGCAAGATTCTAAAGAAATTTGACCATGAAAATTCATGTGAAATTGAGTTACCGGATGACATGGACATATCACCGATTTTCAATATTGCTGATTTGTATAAGTATCATGAACCTAATGAAGAAGTAATAGTACCGATAGAATATCCTAAGAAGCAATATGATGAAGTTGAACATATTTTGAAGGAAAGAGCTGGAAAAAGTACAAGAGGAAAACAATACATGGAATATCTGGTTAAATGGAAGAATAGACTGGTGGAAGATAGGTCTTGGATTTCATAGTCTAAGTTGGATGCATCTCAGACAAGACCTACCAAATGATTCAGAGAATCATTTCAAAATAACCCCAGGTGTCTGATGCAGGAGCATCTCAGGTCCTTGGCAATCCTGTGTCACCAAAAATAATTTTGAGTTTTGTCTATGCTGCTCGGTTTCTACTTTGACCGAGTTGGTCGATAGTTGGTCAGTTTCCTTTGGTTATCAAGTGTGGTTGGTTCTCTCCTGGGCAGCCGCTTGACATTACTTGTCTGTTGCTCAGTTATCTTTCTTATCGATGGGTCTAGTTTTATTTCTTATTGTGGCCAACTTGTGCATTTATATTGGATCATGGATTTAATGTTGGAATCCATCATTGGGAAGTGTGAGGTCCTAGATTTGACCTATACTTCCATTGATTGTGGATCTGAAGGCCGACTCAACTTGGTAGCTTCTTGTATAAATGTAGATATTTGGTTGTAGTTTAAAAAAAGGGCAATTTTTAGTTAGAAGATAGTAGACATTAGATTGGAGATTTGGAACAAATCCTCGCATGTTGGAGGACTTCTGAAATTTATTGTAATATTAGGCCATAACTGAGAAGGCCTTACAACCCGGCATGTATGATTCAAATTGATGATAATATATGAAAGATTTGGCATTCTCTCTCTCATTGTTGTTCTTTGTTGCTTCCACATGTGTGTTGCAGGCTTGGATCATTAGGTTGCGCCATTGTTTGGCCCCTCTTTCTCCCTACCTTGCATCATAAAGCTACTTTGGTGAACTACATTGTAGTGGAGGTACTTTCTAAATATTATTTTATTTTTAAAGAAAACCATTTGGCCGAAGCACCTAGTAGATGAGATCAAGGGTCAAAACGCCACAAAAACATGCATTTTCCAAACAAAGGGATTTAGAAACTTAATTCTAATATAATTAAAATATTTTATAAATATCTTCCAATAAAGAAAGAAAATATTTTTTAATGAGAAATTTTAGATTTAATTTCTTTAAAATGTTAATAAAGTAGAAAAGTTTTATTCACTATAATATATGTTTAGGAGTTGAAATAGTGTATCTAAAAATTGTATATTGGTAGTGGATCTATGAAATTATACCTATCCTAATGGTATTCTATAGTGTATCTAAAAATTGTATATCAATGGTTGCAGATTTGAGAGTTTGTACATTTGTAGTGGATCAGTGAAATTGTGCTTTTCCTAAGGGTATTCTTTATAGTGGAAGAATTGAAGAGCTTAAACCTCTAGGAAATCCATTATGGTTAGGATCCATATGACTTGGAGAGAAGAATAACGGGAATTCTTCCTAATGCCTACTCTGCACATAAGTTTGACATCAAATATTTTTGGGTGGATTTAGAGGATGATTTGGACAAGTGGTGAAATCAATATCATAGGATGACTGCCCCTTGGATGAGACATTTTAGACTCCAAGATATTCCAGGGGATTTTTTAGAAAAAGATAAGATAGTAGACTTCACCTATGAGGCTAAAGGAATAAGTAAGAAATGTCTTTCATGACTTTAATGGAATAAGCTAGAAGAGTTGGACATAATGGATCTTAGCTGGGAGATAATTTCCTACACTCATGAGGTCTTTAACCTCCATCTCCCTAGGAGGTTGCATAAGTCCAAGACATGGAGCTAGCTTCCTCTAGAGAAGTATGGGAAAAGAAAGGATAACATAAATAAAGGAGGTAAATACTCCATATAGGAAGATCCCCTTGAAGGAACTTTTGAAGTGGAAGTAATGTAGGAATTAGGGAAGAATATTTACCAAGAAATAATACATGCATCTTCTATTGATGAAGGGGTGTCATTTGAGATTATTTTTTGTACCCTTTGTGTATGTTTCTCCCCCGAGAATAGAAATTGTAATGGACACCCTAAAATAATAGTTTCATAGAGGACCATATCCTACAATGACTATTGGGGCTGGTGAAGGATTATCATCCCATCCCAGAATAGTACCATTGATTATTTGTGAGGGTAGCAAGAGAACCTATTGGATGATCACATCTTCCTCATCCTCTCCCAGATGAAGATCTCTAGAGCCCAGTCAAATCCTTAGAAGAAAAATAAGGATATCCCAAACCTCCCATCATAGACCCTTTAGACCACCAAAACCCAAAAAGAGAATACCCTTTTTAAAGATAGGAATTTGGAAAGAACAACTAATATATTAAAACAAGGGTCCCAATCTCAAAAAACATCACATTTTCATAGAAAAGGGGTTTAGAAACTTAAATCTAATATAATTAGAATATTATTTAAGCATCTTCCAACAAAGAATGAAAAATATTTATCCATGAGAAATTTTAGATTTAATTTTGATGCAAGAGCATCTTGGGTTCTTGGCAATTTTGCATCAACCAAAAAGATTTTATTTCCTATTCTTCATTTTTTCAGTCATTGAGTTTCTTTTAGTGTCCTTTAGTTTGGATCAGTTGTTGTTGTGCACCTCATGGAATCTTCATGGCATCATGTTTTACCTTCACTTAGGTTCACACCTCAATTGGTTTCGTGGTGCTTGAGTTATCTTGGATTCTTGGTGGGATTTCACTTTTCTTCACATTTCATGACCATTCTATTTTTTTGATCTTACAAAGGCCTTTCCTAATTAATAAAGCCTTGTGGCTCATATCTCAATGTTCACTGACCTGTGGTGTACTTTCTTGTTGGTTTTTACGTTATGTTACATCATTTCTTGAGAGATTCTTAAGATTTAGGTCCTGACCTATAATGTAATACATTTTCCTATTCTTGGAGAATGTAATCTTTCTCAGGCCGATTTGATGCTTGCAAAGGATTTATAAGCTGTTGTAATTTATCCTTTGAGGATGTAGTGATTAAGTTCTTTCAGGAAGAAGATTGTTTCATGGTAGTTAGTAATAGATAGTACCAAAAGATAACCTCTTAAAGGTTTAAAAATAGGCATGTCTTCCTAGAATCTAATATTGTATGTTGCAAGTTCATTGTACTATATTTTGTGATAATCGAAGGATCATCTTGCATTTTCCTCTCTTGTTTCTTGTTGATTTTGTTGTGTAACTCATGTTGCAAGGAATAGAATGATCTCTTTGAGGTCCCTCATATCCTTGGAAACATTATTTGTTATTAGAGAAAGGTTGTGTTCCTTGTGGAAGTGAGATATTTTTTATTGATCTCATGAAGTCCTAAATCAATTTATCATGGGGTGGAACAATAAGGATCTAACTCGCATTTACAAAGGATTTAGCTAAGTGGATCAAAGAGGACATACTAGAGGTGGATGAATTGGATAGATGTAGATCCAATAGTACTGTAAATGTTGAGACAAATTGTATCTACATTGGAAATGACCTGGAGAAGAGGTCAACATAATGAGGATGTAAGTGATGAAGAGGAATAAATAGTTGATATATTCTTGAGAACCCTAGCTACGATTAATGCTATACTACATTTTAATCCTCCTAATTATGATGGAAAATCAAATTCAAATAAATTACTTGATTAGATCACTGAGATGGAGAAATACTTTGATTATGAAGGCACTGTTGAATCTAAGAAGGTGAAGTATGCTTGCACAAAGTTAAGAGGACATGCATCCTTATGGTGGGAATATTTTTAGACTGATAGAGAAAGAAGAGGAAAGGATAAAATCAAAACATGGGATTGGATGGTGAACAAGTTGAAAGAAAAGTTCTTACCAACTAATTACCAAGTAATTTTATTTAGGAAATTTCAAAACCTAAAGAGAAAGGATCTTAGTTTGAAGGAGTATAATGAGGAATTTTATAGGTTGGGCATCAGGGCTAGTCATACAAATGATGAGGTTGATAAATTTTCTAGATATGTGAATGGTTTGAGGGTTTCAATTGAGGATGAAATTAGTTAGGTTAAATTTCATAATATAGAAGATGCTTACCAACATGTGCTAAAGGAAGAAGAGAAACTAAACAAAAGGAAATAGAAAAGAAAGAGAGGAAGAGGTGGAATATTTCAAAGGGGAAGAACATTTGTAGGAGGTGGAAGATATTATTCAGATCTGGGAAAAATTAAATCAAAAGTTAAGGAAGAAAGTTCATACTGTAGAGATGACAAAAGTTTCCATAGAGGAGAAGGATCAAGTCGCAGATTAAATAGAGGATCTTTTTTAAGTATGGAGGACAAGGACACCAATATTTTGAATGTTCCCAAGGAAATTCAAACAAGAGAAATGAGAGAAAGGGTAGATCTATTTATGTAGAGGAGGAATCTACTGAATCTTTAAATCAACCAAAGGATGGAGAAGTACTAATGGTGAGAAGAGCCCTATATCATGAGGAGATAGATCAAGAGTAGTTGTTGAGAAAGAGTTTGTTCAAGACTATATGAAAAGTTACAGGAAAATATTACAAAGTTATAATTGACAGTGGAATTTCAAATAACTTAGCTTTAGAGGATCTAGTGAGAAAGCTACAACTATAGAGGTTGAATCACTTGAAGCCTTATTTTATTGCACATGGATAAAGGATGATCATAAGATACTGGTAACTAAACAATGTTTGGTGAAAATGAAAATAGTATCTTCTTAAGATGAAGTTCTTAGTAATATTATGCATATGGTTGTGTGTCATGTATTGTTGGGTAGACCATTGTAGTATGATAGACAAGGCTTACATGATGGCAGGAGGAATAGGTGTACCATCTTTGCAAATAAGAAAAGACAAGTATTGTTACCTTTAGTTCAGAATCCTAAGAGTGAGATTTGAACTAGTGTTAGAGTTTTTTTGGTAGAGGGAAGGAAATTCTTATATGGCATGAAGAATGATAGTATGTGTTATGCTTTGATTCCTAATAAGTCTGACCTAAAATGAGAAGAGGAACAACCTAAGGAAATAAAAGAGTTGTTGACCGAGCCTAAAGATATAATATAAGATAATGCACATAATGGATCACCACCCGTGAAGAGTATTAGTCATTGTATGGATCTGATTCCTAGAGCTAGTTTTCCTAATAAAGAAACACACTAGACGACACCTACAAAGAATGAAGGATTGAATAGGAAAGTGCATTTGAGTTACTTCAGAAAGGTCTGATTAGGTAAATTTTTAATCCTTGTGCAATACCTACAGTATTAGAACTAAAGAAGAATGGGAAATGGACGATGTGTATAGATTCTAGAGCTATTAACAAGACCATAGTAAGTATAGGTTTCCTTTACCTAGGATGTAAAATGGATTGTTCTAGTGGATTGAAGTATTTCCCAAAGATTGATCTGAAGAAAAGTTATCATCAGATTATAATTAGGGAAGGTGATGAATGGAAGACAACATTCAAGAAAAATGAAGGATTGTTTGAATAGTTGGTGATGCCTTTTTGATTAACCAATGCACTGAGTACTTTCATGAGACTTATGAATGAGGTATTGAAGAAATTATTGGGTAATTTTGTAATTGTTTACCTTGATGACATTATTATTTTTAGTAAACGTAGGGAGGATAATTTATTACATTTGAGACAGGTGTTGCAAATGTTAAGGGAAGAGAAGTTGTTGATAAAAATAAAAAATGCTATTTCATGAGAGAAGAAATAGTGTACTTGGGTTTTATGATCTCATTAGATGTGTTGAACATGGATCTTGGTGTAGGAGTACCAAGGCCAAGGTGGAAAGACCTAGAAGGAACACTAGGGTCACTCATAGATCCTAGGGGGAGTTGAAGAAAAAAATAACCATGAAGGGTCATTGGTATTGTAATAAGACCAATAATGGCCATTTTATTACATTTTATTAGTGAGTTGATAATTTTGTAATGAGATCAATCTTGTAAGCCATTTTGGTGCTAGAGAGTACATCTTGGGGTCACTTGAGGATCCTAGAGTAAATTATGTTGGTAAAGACCTATTAGGTCACTCATGAATGTAAATTGGCCATTAGAGCCATTAAAAGATGTAAAATACACTAAAAAGTGCCAAAGATGTAATATTTCCTAATTGGAAAACATAGTCCTATAAAGGATTATGTGAGGGTTTAGAGAGGGTTTAAGGTCTAGATCTTAGGAATTGATCCTAATGGGCCTTTAGAAGTTGATATAAATGAAAAGGGATGAATATTGGTTGAGTTGACAACTATGTTGTCAACTTGACAACAATCAACTAATATGTATTAGTCAAATTATTGACTGCAACTAGTTGGAAGGAAGTTACAATAGTTAGCCAGCTTGGGAGAGGCTTATTTGTAGTAGGTGTCCATGAGTGTGAGAAGGAAGAGCTAGAGGAGATAGGAAGCATTTTTCTGAGTCAAGGAAGCATATGTAATAAATTTATGATCAATAAACAAAATAATTTCTTGTGATAGTCTATTCTCTTCCCGCAAGGGTACAATCCCTATTTTTGGGCTCTTAAACTCTTGATTCAATGCAAGATTGATTTGGATTTGAATTAGGATGATGATTCTTTAAGTTATTTTGATTTATTTGTTAATGGCGTATTATTCTATTGGTCTTTGAGGCAGAATCTTAGTTTATTTTGACTGTTTCTGGTAGTGAGTTTGAAATTAGTCAGTCGTTGTTTTTAAGACACTATGATTGCATAGGCTCTCCCACTTTCTGTGGTTATTGTAGCTTGTGGGAGAAGCATATCCCTTTACTATATGTGTCATTATGAGTTTGATTATAGGGATATGTAGGAGATTGAAGAGGAAGATCTCTAATTGAGAGAAAATACTAATTGAGGGTATATAGTGGATGGACCAGTCAAGGTTTGAGGGATCTACTAGAAGGAGGGCCACTTTTTATGACATTTTATGTAAAGTCATGTTCATTTGATTTTGTATGATCCATTGGAAGGATTTGGAAGTGTGTAGAAGAGTCATTTTGATAAAGCCCTAGGATAGTGTCCCTAAGAATGAGGGTTTGGTGGTTGGGAGTGTTAAAACATGGAAAAATATCCTATAAACTTGAAATTCCATTGATTTGGATCATGAATAATATCTTTTTCATGGTTGGGAGGTTAGGGGATGAATGGAGTTGGTAGTTTCTTTGTGAATGGAGGGCTAATAGGGATAATTGAAAGGTAACAAGGTATTGGTTTGGATAACTTATCCAAAGGAGCAGTAGATGCTTTTGGGATATGTTATGCAGGAGTGAAAATATTATCTGGATATGCTCTTCTTTTGTGAGACTTTTGGGAAAGTTTTGTGTAATCCTTGGAAAACCCATTGAACAAGGCTACTAGGGATTAGGCCTAGTTAGTATCTAGGTAAGGGACTATGGATGACTTAAGTTTTTTGGTTGGAACTAGTGGTTGTATTGAGGGACAATGGGCTGATTAAAAAGGTGAGGATCCTATTGGTGCCACAAGGAATTGCCTTGTACTCTGATTGGTTATGGTGTTGATTTGATCCATGAGGATGATCCTAGAGAAGGAGCCTATTTTGTTTTCTTACAAAAAAAATGAAGTACCTCTTGAACTTAGTGATTGAAAGACCACATAGGCCTCTACATCAGGTGGTATCAGAGCTTGGGAGAATCCTAGGTTGAGTGGTGGAGAAACTTTCTAGGATTTAGAAGGTTTAATGTCCTTTGTTGATGCTTAGAATTGAATTATCCTCTGAGAGTGTTCCAAAGTGGTGGCTTGACATCTGAAGAATCCTAGATTGGTGAGTAGTAATGGCATTAACTAGAAGTGGAAGAGAGTTCTCCATGTTATTGAAAGAATACTTGGAAGAAGGAAGAAGAAGAGATGAAGAAAAGAAACAAAGAGAAAAAGAGAGAAAAGAGAGGGAAGAAAGGATAAGAAGTCTAGAGAGAGTTAGCTTGGAAGAAGGAAAAGCAAGGTTGAAAAGAGTTGAGGAGATGCTTAAGGATGCTACAAGTTGGAACTTAAGGTTAAAGAGGAAGGTGAAATGGCCTATTCTAAAGCTATTTGCAGCAACAAGGAAGAAGAGAGAAGTTGAAGAAGAAGAGGGTACTAAGAAGGGTACTCTTGGAGAGGAAGTTTCACCTATAGTGATAGGTGTAATGGATCATGATGGAGTCTTGGTGGATGCTTGAGGAGACAACATAGAGGCAAGTCTAGAAAGGCTTAAGGTAGAGGAACCTGACTTATGTGATAAGTTTTTTGCTATAGTGGAAGAGTTATGGAGGTGTTTTGGAGGCACAAGAGGGATCCACCTTCAATGAAGAGATTGAATTTGTAGAGATGGGACCTAAGGAGGGTCAAAAGGTGATAAAATATTCTCTTAGCATAAAGATGGTACAAGCTAAATTAGAGATACGGGTTGGCATGATGGTGAGAAAGAAGATGAAACAAAGGAAAACCATGATCACATTGCTAAGAGAGAGAAAGCCAAAGTGAAAGATGAATATGCATGGAGGAAGGATAGCATGGTTCATAAAGGACCTATATTTTCTAAAGGTAAAAATGAAGGCCTCAATTTTTTAGACATTGTCTTGTTTGTACATTTCTAGGAGGACTTGGAAAAGTTTTAAAGATGAGTAGTATGGTGTAGGAGCACCAAGGCCAAGGAGATAAGGCCTAGAAGGAACACTAGGGTCACTCATAGATCCTAGGGGGGTTGAAGACAAAATAATCATGAGTTGTCATTGGCATTGTAATAAGACTAATAATGATCATTTGATGATGTTTTTTTAGTGAGTTGATCATTTAGTAATGAGATCAATCTTGTAAGTCATTTTGGTACTAGAGAGTACATATTGGGGTCTCTTGAGGATCCTAGAGTAAATGATGCTGGAAAAGGCCTATAAGTTCACTCATGAATGTAAATTAGACATTAGAGCCATTAAAAGATGTAAAATGCACTAAAAAGGTGTGAAAAATGTAATATTGCCTAATTGGCAAGAATAGGGCTATAAAGGCTTATGTGAGGGTTTAGAGAGGTTTTAAGGTCTTTCTCTTAGGAATTAATCCTAATAGGCCTTTAGAATTTGATATAAATGAAATGGGGTGAAGAGTTTTGGATTTGACAACTATGTTGTCAACTTGACAATAATAAACTAATATGTAACAGTCAAATAAATCACTGCAACTAGTTGGAAGGAAGTTACAATAGTTGGCCAGATGGGGAGAGGCTTATTTGTAATAGGTGTGTATTAGTATGAGAAGGAAGAGTTAGAGGAGATAGGAAGGGTTTTTTGTGATTCAAGGAAGTATATATAATGAATTTATGATCAATAAACAAAATAATTTCCTGTGACAGTCTATTCTCTAGCCGCAAGGGCACAGTCCCTATTTTTGGGCTCTTAAACTCTTGATTCAATGCAATAATGATTTGGATTTGAATTAGGATGATGATTATTTAAGTTCCTTTAATTTCATTGTTAATGGTGTATTATTCTATTGGTCTTTGAGGAAGAATCTCAGTTTATTCTGACTGTTCCTGGCAGTGAGTTTTAAATATGTTAATCATTATTTTGAAGACACTATGATTGCATAGGCTCTCCCACTTTTTGTCATTATTTTGGCTTATGGGAGAATCCTACCCCTTTATTATATGTGTCATTATGAGTTTTATTGTAGGGATATTAAGGAGATTGAAGAGGAAGATCTCTGATTGAGATAAAATGTTGATTGAGGGTATAAAGTGGATGGACAAGTCAAGGTTTGAGAGATCCACTAGAAGGAGAGACACTTTTTATGACATGTTTTATCAAGGAATGTTCATTTTGTGGTGTAGGATCCATTGGAAGGATCTACAAGTGTGTGGAAGAGTCATTTTGACAAATCCCTAGGCTAGTGTCCCTAGGAATGAGGGTTTGGTGGTTGGATTGTTAAAACATGGTGGTATCTCATATAAACTTGAAAATAAATTGATTTTGATCATTAATAAATTCTATTTCATGGTTGGGAGGTTTGGAGATGAATGGAGTTGGTAGTTTCTTTATAAATGGAGGGCTAATAGGGCTAATTTCAAGGTAACATGGTATTTGTTTGGATAACTAGTCCAAAGGAGTAGTTGATAATTTTGGGATATGTTATGTAGTAGTGAAAAATACATCTAGATATTCTCTTTGTTTTGTGAGACTTTTGGGAAATTTTTGTGTAATCCTTGGAAAACCTAGTAAACAGGGCTACTAGGGATTAGGCCTAGTTAGCACCTAGATAAGGGATTGTGGATGAGTTAAGTTATTGGTTGGAGCTAGTGGTTGTATTAAGGGACATTGGGTTTATTAAAAAGGTTTGGAGACTATTGGTGGAATAAGGAATTGCCTTTTAGTCTGATTGGTTATGGTGTTGATTGGATCCACGAGGATGATCCTAGAGAAGGACTTTGTTTGGTGTTGTTGCAAACAAAATGAAGTCCCTCTTGAACTTACTAATTGAAAGTCTACCTAGGCCTCTACATCAAATCCTAAGAAGGTTAAAGAAATTATTGAGTGGCCTACACCTAAAATTTTTGGAGAGGTAAGATCATTTCATGGATTATGTAGTTTATACCGGAAGTTCATTTTGAATTTCAATTTGGTTTGTAATCCTATGAATGAGATAATGGAAGGGGATATGAAGGAGTTAAAGTGGACACATGGATCTAAAAAGTGTTTTAAATTTTTGAAACAAAACATAACTAAACAACCTATGTTAGCTTTTCTTGATTTCAATAAGGTATTTCAAGTGGACCATGTTGCAAGTGAAAATGCAATTAGAGGAGTGTTAACTAAACAAAGTAGACCTATTACTTATATCAGTGAGAATTTGAATGATGCCAAGAGAAGATATTTAGTTTATGATCAAGAATTTTATGTCATAGTTCAATCTTTCAAGAAGCAGAGACATTACCTATTGCCGAAGGAATTTGTGTTATATACCGATAATTTAGCATAGTAGTATTTGAATAGTCAACTTAAATTGAATCAAAGATGCATGAGATGGGTGAAATTATTTCAAAGCTTCACATTTGTGTTGAAGCATGGGAGTGGTAAGTCAAAGAAGGTTATTGATGCCTTGAGAAGAAGAAGTAATTTTCTAACAAAGATGAAAGTTGCAGTATTAGGATTTGATAATTTGAAGACCTTGTATGAGGGTGACCCTAATTTTGTAGAAAATTGGAGATCTTGCAAAGAACCTATTGTAGTTGCCCAAAAAAAATAGTTGGATTATTTTATTTAGGAAGATATGTTATTTAGAGGATCTCAGCTATGTATTCCTATGAGTTCAATTAGGGATAATTTGACTAAGGAAAAGAATTGTGGAGGATTAGCTAAATATTTTGGTATTGACAAAATAGTTGCTTTGGTGGATGAGAATTATTTTTGGCCTCTACTTTAGAAGGATGTTACAAAATTTGTTTAGAGTTGTAGATTTTTTCAAATTTCTAAAGGAATTATCCAAAACACTAGATTGCATACACCTTCAACAATACCTACTAGATTGTGGGAAGACATTAGCGTGGATTTCATACTTGGGTTACCAAGGAAACAAAGGGGTAATTATTCAATATTTGTGGTTGTGGATACATTTTCTAAGATGTCACATTTCATTCATTTTAAGAAGACCACATATGTCACACATGAATCCTAAAGGAGTGTCAGGATTAAAGAATATCAATCAAGAGTTTAAGAGGAGTGAATAAGGGGAAAAATTTTATGAGGTTATGAAATCAATGCATGTTGAAGTTAAACAACATTTGGAGTAAATGAATCCAAAATATAAGGAGAAGGTAGATATAAAAAGGATAAATATGCTATTTGTAGTAGGAGATGAAGTGATGATTTATTTGAAGAAGGGTATATTTCTAGTTGGAACTTATAATAAGATGAAGATGAGGAAGTTTGGACAATGTAAGATTTTAAGGAGATTTGACTCAGGGAACACATATGAAGTGGAGTTTCCATAGGATATGGATATATCACCTATATTCAATGTTGAAGATTTGCATGAGTATCAAGAGGCTAATCTTCATGAACTAAATGATTCTTATGTTGAATAATAGTATCCTAAGAAGCACTTAGATGAGGTAGAAGAGATTTTAGATAGAAGAATTGGCATAAGTACTAGAGATATCTAGTGAAGTGGAGAGATAGGCTAGTTGAAGACTCTTCATGGATTTCGTAGGCTGAGGTTGACCTTATTGGTTTTTCTTTAGCCTTAGGAAAGTGAGAGGCTCACTTTTCTTATAACCCTGGGTGTCTGATGTAGGATCATCTTGGGTTCTTGGAAATATTGCAACAACTAATTTTTTTAAATTTTTTGTTCTTGAGTTTCTCAGTCATTGAGTTTCTTTTAGAGCTGCTTCAATCTGGATCATTTATTGTTGTACACCTCATGGAGTACCTCATGGAGTGTTTTTGGCATCATGTTTTACCTTCACTTAGGTTATCACCTCAATTGTTTTCTTTGTGCTTGAGTTACCTTGGATTCTTGGTGAGACTTCATTATTTTTCACATTTCATAGTCAGTCTGTGTTTCCTGATCTTGCGAAGGATTTTACTAATCAACAAAGCTTGTGATTCATATATCGATGTTGCCTGACCTATGCCCTACTTTCTTGTTCGTTGGCAGATTGTGTTACATCATGTGGTGAGATATTCTTATGATTTAGGTCCTAACCTATGATGTAATACATTTTCCTATTCTTGGTGAATGTAATCTTTCTTAGGCTAACTTGATGCTTGTAAAGGATTTATAAACTACTGTAATTGATCCTCAAGGGATTTAGTGATTAAGTTCTTTTAGGAAGAAGATAGTTTAGTGGTAGTTAGAAATAGATATTATAAAAAGATAACATCTTAAAGGTTCTAAAATAGACTTGTCTACCTGGAATGTAAGACTACATGTTATAAGTTCATTGCATTGGATTCCATGATAATTAAAGGATGATATTGCATTTTCCTCTCTTGTTTCTTATTTCTTATGTTGTGTAACTTGTGCTGCAAGAATCAAACTAATGTCTTTGAGGTCGCTATCGTCCTTGGCTACATCAAATTTTTTTTTAAATGTTAATAAACTAACAAAATTTTATTCACTGTACTATATGTTTAGGAGTTAAAATAGTGTATCTAAGAATTGTATATTGGTAGTGGATCTATGAAATTATGCATGTCATAATTGGTTTTGTCAATCAAACAACTACAATTTAGTTTTTAAAACTTAAAAACTTAAGAAATATACATTGCACTATAGAAAGTCAATTTTGTAATAAAAAATAAAATAAAATAATTTAATTACAATATTATAGAAAATTATTCATGCAATAGTGCAAAACACCAAATTCTAATAAATATTAATTTTATAGTTTTAGTCTATATAATTCATTGTCAACCTTCTTTTATTTGTTTGAATACAAGTTTTATTCACCAACAAAAATATTTAATATTTATAAATGCAAATATAATCTATTGACATCATTATTTTATTTATTTCAATAGAAGGAATATAACTCATCAATATATTCTATGTAAATATATATAAATTTAAAACTATTAATCAATGACATTAATATTAAATAATCATCAATATTATTAATATATAATGAAAAAGTTGCATACATGTTTGTCAAAGTTATCATTTTTGCCTACTAAGACTTTGCCAAATCAAATTGAATTAAGATAAACTAACTTATAATTTGTATAAGCATTAAATGAAAAATAACATTGAAACAACAACAATAAAATATGAACTACCTTATCATTAACTTTGTCCATATTAAGATGGATTTTGAATGGGTTGCTACTGCTATTTATGCCCCCAACTCTAAAGATGGTAGATCCCAATTCTGGAAAAAAGTTGAAAATCATAGAAATTCCTTCAAGGAGCTTCCTTGGTTGATTATTGGGGACTTCAATTGTCCATTAAAAGACAATGATAATTTGGTAGGGTGGATAATCAGATTCATCTTGATGGTAGAATTGAGCTTATGGAATTTATTAATAATCAAGCCCTTTTTGGTATGGAGCTTCAGGGGGTCAATTTTACTTGGTCAAATAGAAGGATTGGTCAAGACCTCATCCAAGTTAGGTTGGATTGTGCACTGATCACTAGGTCTTGGCTTAAAAACTTTAGTTTCTCACTGTCTTCCCTTTCAAAGATTGGGTTTGATCACTTCCCAATATGTTTTAGTGCTGATCCGATTACTACAAAGGGTCACCCACCCTTCAGGTTTGAAAAGATGTGGGTTGATCATCCAGAGCTAGATCAACATATCAAATATTGGTGGAATGTTAATAAGCAATGCAGTGCTATGTTTAGAGTGTTTAAGAAACTTCTCAGTGTTAAACAAGATGTGAAGGCATGGAGTAAAGAAATTTTTGGTGACATTTTCAAATAAAAAATTCATCTTAAAAGGGATCTCGATGTTATTCAGAACACCATCCAACATTATGGGCTGACGGTGGAGCTTAGGGATAAGAAGGAGAGAATCCTTTCAAAAATGCATAATATCATTTCCAAGGAGGAAGAATACCGGAGACAAAGATCCAGGTCTATTTGGCTTAAAGTTGGGGATAAGAACACTAGATTCTTTCACTTATCTACCTCAACACATAGAGCTACTAACATAATATCCAAACTTAAAGTGGAGGATGGAGAAATCACCAATGATAAAGACATTTCTGAAGCTATGATTAATTTTTTTTTCTTTCCTTCTCTCTAAAGACTTGAATCTTGACGTGGGGAATCAAAATATCCTTCTTGAAACCATTCCTTCCATTGTTAATGATACTACCAACAAAGCTCTTATTGCTATCCCTTCTCTGGATGAAGTCAAGTTTGTTGTCTTCTCTTTTGAAGGTGATAAGTCCCCAGGTCTAGATGGGTTCCCAATGTTCTTCTTTAAAAATTTTGGCATATTATTGGTGTGGATATCAGCAATGTTGTTAAAGAATTCTTTGGAGCTAGATCTTTTCTTAAAGAGATTAATGTGACCTTTCTTTCTCTGATTCCTAAGAAGCCTAGAGTTGATTCAGTGGATTCCTTCAAACTGATTAGCTTGTGTAATTCTATGTACAAAATTTTATCCAAAGTTTTAACCTCTCATTTTTTGGTTATTCTTCCTCAGATTATTTCTCCTCAGCAAAGTGGTTTTGTTCCTGGTAGATAGATTATTGATTCGATTATGAAGGTTCATGAGGTTAGCCACTCCACTCAGGTCTCTCTTAACTCTAGTTTTCTTCTGAAATTGGACCTTTCGAAGGCTTATGATCAGGTGGACTAAGACTTGTTGATTAACGTGTTGAGATCCTTTGGTTTTGGTGACAAATTCCTCAAATTGATCTATCAACTCATTAGTACTTCTACTATTGCTATTGTGATCAATGACTCCCCATCTAGATTTTTCAAACCCTCCAGGGGTCTTAGGTAGGGAGATCCTCTTTCTCCTATCCCTTTTTCAATCTTGGCTAAATGTCTGGGGCATCTTCTTCAAAAGATTGTCTCCACTGGGTTGTTCAAAGGGCTTTCCCCTTCTTCAACTTCTAGTCCTTGTTCTCATGAATAGTTTGTGGATGACACTATCATCATGGGTTTCTCTTCAATCCAGGAAGCAAAGACTATCAAACAAGATCTTTCTACCTATTCTCTAGGTTTAGGCCAATCCTTTAACTGGGATGAGAGCTCTTTATTTTCTATCAACACTCCTAAGGATGGGCAATATAGAATTGTCAAAATCATAGGATGCAAAATTGATTCTTTTCCTGCTACCTATCTTGGGCTTCCTCTTGGTCTCAAACCTCTAGATTCCTTTTGGGCTGGAATTGTTGATAGATTCAAAAGGAAATTGGTGGGTTGGAAAGGTGTGCTTCTTAGTCAAGAAGGTAAACTATAGCTCTTAAAGGCCTCTTTGCAAAGCCTCCCTATTTATGCTCTTAGTCTTTTTAAGATACCTGGTAAACATGGAGATATTATTGAAAAATTCCAAAGAAACTTCTTGTGGTCAAGAGTAGAAGACAAAAAGAGACTTTCTTTAGTTTCTTGGGACAAGGTTTGTACCCCTAAAAAGTGGGGGGGGGGGGGGGGGGCTGGGAATTCCCCTCTAAGAGTTACCAATATGGCACGGTTGGCCAAAAAGACTTGGAGATTTTTTGGGGAAAAAAGAGAATGGAATGAAATTATCCATAGAAAATATCTCTTCTCTTTCTCCCATATTTATGAATTTTGGGAAATGGATTTGAAAGTTCAAGGCTCTTTTATTTGGAATAGTATTTAGAATGCTAAGGAGGTGACTTTTAAAGGGGCTAAGTGGTTTCTAGGTAATGGTAGAAGGATTTAGTTTTGGGAGGATAGCTGGCTCAAAGGCTGTCCCCTTAGATCTATCTCTGATTTTCAACCTTTCATCAATCAATGCATTTAGAGATTTGGAGCCAGGGTTAGGGACTACTGGAGGAATGGCTCATGGATTGACCTCTCCCTAGTGGATGAAGTGCTTAAGCCTTTGATGCTAGATCTTATGATCTGGAAGGTTAAGGAGTCTAGAGAAGATGAGTTTCTTTTGGGTAGTCTTCCTTTTGGTATCTTCATGGTGGCTTCCTGTTCTGAGCTTTTATTGAAACAATCGAATCCTCTCCCTTTTTGGGCTTAGGTGTGAGATAAAAGTTTAATTCCTAAAATTAATCTTTTCTTTTGGTTGGTTTTGCAGAATAAAATTCTTACTATAGACAACCTCCAGAAATGGGGCATGATTTTGAGCAATAGATGCTTCTTGTGTAAAAAAGCTGAGGAATCGGTCTTCCATCTTGCCATTGATTGTTTCTTTTTTTGGGAAGTTTGGAATCTTTTATTACAATGCTGGTAGATTAACTAGTTTTTCCCCAATAACATGGAGAGTTTTTGTATGCAGTGGAGAAAAGTGGAGGTCCCTATGGATCAGCATTTGTGGAACATCATAGCACCACATGTGATATGATGGTTATGGAGAGAACACAACAAGAGAGTCTTTAGGAATATTGAACTTCTGCCTAAGGTGATTGCTGAGAAGATTAAGAGAAGTATTAAGGAAAACTACAGACTGTCGACTAGTAGTATGCTAGAATTTAATGCTGGTGATTTGAGCACTTGGACTACTAATAAAAACTCAAATCAAAGGGAGAATGCCATCTAGCTTTCTCCTCCACCAGGATGGATAAAAATAAATTTCAATGGCACTGTGAAGGGAAACCCAGGCCTAACGGGTTGTGGTGGTCTCATTTGCGATGACATAGATAATTGTGTTGCTATGATGGTGATTCCTATTGGGGTGCAAAGCAACCACGTGGTGGAGGCCATGGCCCTTCTTGAGACTCTTAAAATTGTCAAGAAGAATATGGCTCATAATGTTTGGATTAAGGGAGATTCAATGAACATATTAAGATGCATCAGTGAAATGACTAAACCATCATGGTCCATTAAGGAGATAATCAAGAAAGCTAGGGTTATCATTAGATCCTTTAAAAATTCATTATATCTCACATTTACCAGGAAGTGAATTGTACCACTGATGAGTTGGCTAACTTTGTAGTTAAATCCAAGGATATCATGATTTGGCATGGTGGCAGCAATCTCACTGTTGATATGAAAGCCAAGTTGGCCTTTGATAGGTCTCAAAGAAAAAGGATGGATTGGGTGTATCTCAAGAAGTTATGATGATTAGACACATTTTAGAGAAACATGGTATTATGATTATGGAAAGTGGTGCCTTTCCCAAGAGAACTAATTGTAGACACAAGTTAACTTTTGTTAACTTCAAAGTTGCTTGCTACCTCAACATTTGGTTTTTATCTACTATTATGACTGTCATTGTTAGCTTTGAGATCATGGGCAGAGGGCTTAATCATAGAGAGCCTAAGGAATGTGTGAAATGGAAAAATATGCCAGAGGTTTGGGATATTCTCACTAAGGGGGGTCTTACCACCTACATGGAATGGTTGCATGGGACTAAAGACAATGCCATGAAGTTGTTTGTTGATTCCTAGAAAGATGGGGTTGTCACTATTGCTGGTATCACTATGAACATTATGGTGGAACTCATTGTTGAGGTGTCTGAGCTTAGTACTAAGGGCATCAAATTTTACCATGACAAGAAAGTCTCACAGGCCATTTGGCACTTCCCCAAAAGAAAGGATGAAAAGAAAAGTCTAGTGAAAGAGTCTAGTGGGTGCTATGATGTTGTTGTGTTCAAAGAAATTTGGGTGATAGTTATGATGGCGATTATGGAATATGTTACCTTGGATGGTAGGTTCAAATGCACCCATTCCTACCATTTTGTGTTTCTCTCATTTCTATCATAAAATAAGGGTGTCCATGCCTTACTATATTCTACAGTCCCTTCATCTTAGTATTTCCCAGCATAGGATGAAGGAGAAGAAACCCATTCTTCATGAAGGGTTGATTCTTCTAATTATTGAACATATTAAGAAGACTACTAGTGCTAGCCCTATCATTTCTCCACCCAAAACCTCTGGCTCGGGTAAGAAAAGAATTAGGGAGATGATTGCTAAATGGGAGAGTCCTTCAAGTAAAACTTTAAGAAAGGATAAGGAGGTCGGTATGGAAATGGATACCTCTACTAATAGTGTGGAAGGTTATGATGAAATGGCTGATTCAACTAAGGAAGATAGTGATTCTTCAACCTCGATTTTGAATTCAGCTTTGGGGGATAATGATAACACTGAAGAGGAGGCTATAGGTAAAATGGATATGGGTAATACCTCTGGAATTAAGAGTAACAATGAGGATAATAAGAATGAGGAGGATGCTAGCAGTCAACAAGTGCCCATTTTAGTGGACTACGACAATTCTAAGGATCATGATGTGCCTATCTCCCCTAAATTGGGAGTGGTCATGGAGGTTGGGTTGGATATTCAGAAGGATACCATAGACATGGAGAAAACTTCCCCTAATGCAGAGATGACTTCACTTGGTGTGGAGAAAGTGAATGATCCTGGCAATTCTTGGAACATTCCTTTCATTAAAACTATGGATATGTAGGAACAAAATGTTCAACTGCCTTAGGAAGACATTGATGATAAAATAGATCCCCCCTTTGGGGTTCTCCAAACTGCTAAGGCTTCTTCCATGTACTCTTTTCACTTACTGAAATGGGTCTTTCAAGAAATCAAGAACTTAAATTTGAAGTATCATTCCATTTTCACTAAGGTGGATTCCCTAGAGGATAAGCTGGAGTCTGGTTCAAAAACAATGGATGGCAACATGAACATTGACAGGGAAAAAAGAGTGTAGGAAATAAAAGCTAGAATGGAAATGATGGAGAACGCCATGAAAAAACACATGCATGACAAAAATAAGTTTATGGGTTCGGCCATGGACTGCTTTATGACCATTAAAGTGAAGCTGGATGCTAGCTCCCCCACCAAGAAACTTGATGAGAGTACAGAGGACTTGGAAGAGGAAGGCCCAAGAAAATGTACCAGGTTTGTGAAAAGGAGAAATATTCAAGAAAGAATCTAGCAACTCTATAAATTCAACGCCACAATAAAGAAGATATCTGAAGTGAACTAGGAAGCTGATGAAACTCACAAAGATTTTATCTAGTGCCCTGGGTCCCTGGTGTTGGCCTTTTGTTAGTTTTTTGCTGGTCTTTGGTTTTTTGGTTTTTTTGCTGGTTTTGGTTATGGTGGACTGGTCCCCAGTCTTGTTTCTTTTTTAGTTTCCTTTAACACTAAACACGTTTTCTAGCTTTTATAGGTTTTGGGTCCCCTTTAAAACCTATTTTTTCTTACAATCAAAAACAATAATCCAATCATTAAAAATAATTTAATTCCTTTTTAATTAATACTAAAATAGGTTACCATAGTTTTGTTAAAAATAAACTTAAAGCATCACTCCATAGCTAGATCCCTAAATTTTAGTGTGTAATTTTTTGTTATCAAACATATTCAAATAGATATTTAATTTTTTTAAATTCTGATTTGATGATAATGTCACCTAGGTAGTAGTTAATATCAAAATAGTCACCACACACTCCCAAAAATACTTGGTACAATTTTTATAATATTTTAAAGAACACATATTTGAAGTCACAAATTTTATCTATTTAAAGAACATATATTTGAATGCATAACAAAAAAAACCCAATCCAATTTTCTTTACCAACGGAAAATCATAAATCGCAGCTGACTTGAAATTATGACTAAACATCATTTAGTTTTGTGGGGCCGACCACTAGAGATGACTTCACAATGCTTTGATTTTTCTTAAAAGGAGACCTCTAGACTATCCTTCCTTGAACCAACATTACATCTAAGCTTATTCCTTTTTTTTAAAAGGAAAATGGCATTTAGTTTTAATATCCCATAGGCTCATAGAGATCACATGAGTCTAATACAATGAAACATAAAATAACTCAAAAGGAGATCTATCTAAATACAAACCTACCTATCCAAAAGAACCTAAATTAGGAGGGTGAATTAAATTTCAATAGTTGGATTTAGAAAATTAATAAAAAATAAAATCTATCAATAACAACTCAAGTAATTAGTAAACTGTACATCTCTAAAATTGGGCTCACGAAAGGCATTTTGAATTTTCTTTCATGGTGGATGTTTCTGGGGAGGAACCCCCTCCCCTTCCCGAAGACCCACCCATTCCTACTCCCATTTTTCCTTTGTCTAACTCTGACAAAGCTACTGTGACAAGTACTTTGGATTCCCTACTCCTATCTAGGCCCAAGGCTGACTGGAAAGGCGTGTTGGTTGGGACCCAAACTGCTCAGTCAGATCCCACTTTATGTGTGGAAAATTTCATGAAAGAAGGCACTGAGATCTTGCTCCCTGACTACATTATGGATAAAACAATGGTAGAATTTCACTTGGCTCTAGTTGGGAACTTTTACAACTTCAGGCCCACCATTAATATGGTTAGGAAATGGGTGGGAAACCACTAGAAGCTGAAAGAGAGCTTGGTTTTATCCACTATCCTAGGTGGAATATTCCTCTATAGGTTCATAGTGACTGAGGACGTTTCCCTTACCCTTGCAGGTTCATGGCTCTAAGGCAAGTACCTTCTTACCCTGGCTAAATGGAAACTAGGTTTTGACTCTTCAGCTAACCTAAGTAGGATGGCTCATATTTGGCTCTATCTACTTGGGCTTTCCATTGAGTTCTGGGATGGATAGGTTTTCAAATGGATTGGAAACTCTTTTGAAAATTATATCTCGGTAGATTTGGTAACCCTCTCAAAGTCCCACCTAGTCTTTGTTTTCTTCTGTGTTAATGTTTCTATTAACAAGACTCTCCCAAACTTTATGGTTCTTAAATCTAAGATGGGAAATGGACCCAAGCCATTGTCTATGAGAATGCTACCCTATTTTGTTAGGACTGTAACACCAAAGGGCATACTAGGAAGGACTAGAAGACTCCTAAGCTACCAGATCTCAAACTAAATCAAATTGCTTTGGAAGTCTTGCCTCATGAAAAGGCTACATAAGCTATTTCTCAAAAGGCTACCACAAAAGAGGGAACCCCACCCTTGTTGGGTGCTAATTCTTTCATTATTGGCTGGGAAGATGGAGGAATACCTATGGGTAAGGGATCAGAGGCTGATGGGGATCATTCTCCTAGTAGTGAATAAGAGACTAAGCAATGTAATGGCCCTGTCTTGGAGATTTTTCAAATGGAACTCAAGGTCATTGATAGAAACCTAGTGAGGGATTCACCTTCTGGGTCTGAGGGTGTCCCTATGATGGAGTTGGTTCTTAACGCCATTGACATTGGATCCCCATGGGTGACCTGCACTACCCTACCAGTGCCCAAAGCTAACCTAAAGAGCAAGGAAATGGAATGGCAAACCCAATAGAATAAAAAAAGGAATAATAAAAAAAATTGATGTTAGAGTTGATAGAAAGCTGGAACACTCATCAAACAGGTTCAGAAGACAAAGGAGCATAACAAAGGAAATTGCTGCTGGAAGGTAGCAAACCCTAGACCTCACCCAAAAGGGTAAGAAATGATTGTCTTCTCCTGGAACATTCAGGGACTAAATAATCCACAAAAACAACTTTCTATCAAGTTGTATATTTGTGACTATAGTGTTGATATCCTCTCAATCCAGGAAGTTAAAATGTCTTATAAATATTTTGATGTTCTTGTGGGGAGACTCTAGCCTGGGGCCAATTTCTTTTACTCTGAGGCTCATGGGTCTTCCAAAGGAATTTACACCCTCTAGAATCCGTTTAAGGTCTAGGGGGATGCTCTCATCTTCTCTCAATTCCACCTAGTAGTTACCTTCACTTATTCATTAGATGTTTTGCACTGTTTCAATATTTATGCTCCTAACCCGTCAGGGGAGAAAAGAGGTTTGGGAAGAGCTAACAACCTCCTTTTTACCCCTATAGAACTCTAAATTTTTGGTGGTTGGAGATTTGAACTCTCCATTGTACCCTTCTAAAAAATATGGAAGCATATCCTTGGTTTCTCTCCCCAAAACCACCTCTGATTACAATCCTCTTCTGCTCAAATGGATGGACATGAGGCACCCCTACCCTACACCTTTTAGATATGAAATTATGTGGGCTTCCCACCCTAACTTTTAGGAAAGGATATTGCAATGGTGGTCTAATCCTATCAAAGGTATGACCATGTTTAGGGTGGCTTCTAAACTGGAACTCATCAGAGGTGCTATCAAAGGGTGGAATAAATCCACCTTCAGAGACATCTTTCATAAGAAGAAATCTTTGGATGAGAAGCTTGAAATCCACCAAGGAAAGATGGCTATTGATAACTTGTTGTCTAACCTCCACATTGAATAAGAAAATGCTAGAAAAATATGGAAGGATACTCTAGCCAATGAGGAAGTCTTCTAGAAACAAAGATCTAGGTTTTTATGGCTCAAAGAGGGGGACCGCAACATGACCTTTTTCCATCAATCTTCCTACAAGCATAAGAAATGTAATTCCATCAACACTATAAAAAATAATTTTGGTGATGTGATCTCTGACCCTACTATTCTTGGCAATTTGGCCATTGATTATTTTATCAAGTCTTTTACTGATATGAATGTTGGGAACATTGAAAACCTCCAAAATAAACTTACTTCACAGTTTCCTAGGGTTGTCACAGAAAGTGATAACAATACCCTCCTCTCCAAGTTCACTGATGAGGAAGTTCATAAAGCGGTGTTCTCTATGGGATCCTACAAAACTCTAAGCCCTAATGAATTTCCCCCTTCCATTTTCCAAGAATTTTGGAACATTGCTGGTTATGATGTGACTCGTGTGGCCCAGGACTTCTTCAGAACTAAGAAAATCCTTAAGAAAATCAATGACACCAATATTTTTCTTGTACCAAAGTGTGTGGAGCCTAGAAAAATGGAGGACATTAGGCCCATCGGTCTTAGTAATACTCTCTAAAAAGTATTTATTAAGATCATGGTTAATAGAATCAAACCTCTTCTCTACAAAATCATTAGCCCCAACCAAAAGGGATTTGTTTTGGGAAGACAAATTATGGATGTTGTCATTAGTACCCATGAGATCCTACACTCCATAGACTAAAGTAAGGCTTCTGGAATGGCCCTCAAACCTAACATTTCAAAATATTATGATAAAGTTAATTGGACCTATCTTTACAAGGCCTTAATGACTTTTGGTTTCTCTCAAGACTTCATTTCTTTCATCAAAGGTTGTACTGAAACTATTAGATTCTTAGTGCTTCTCAATGCAAAATTGGACATCAAATTTGCCTTAGGTAAGGGTCTCCACCAAGGGGACCCCCTCTCCCTCTACTTCTTTATCCTTCTTGATGAGGTTTTGGGATGAAATAGGATACAAATGGAACATTCCAGAGAAATTGACACAATTAAACCAGCTACTAGCCTGCCCTCAGTGGTCCTACAATAGTTTGTGGATGACACCTTCTTCTTTGGGACCTCTTTAGTTAAGGAAACTAGGATGTGGAAATAAATCCTTGATAGGTACACTACTGCTTTAAGTCAACACATCAACTAGCACAAAAGAAAAATGTTCCTTTTTAACACTGATCCTGTGGTTCAAGGAAAAATCCTGAAGATTCTAGGCTGTCAAGCAGATTCTCTTCCTACCACTTACCTTGGGCTCCCCTTAACTATTAAAGATTTGAAGAATTAATTCTGGAATACCATTCTAGAATGAACCCAAAGGAAGCTAGTAGGATGGAAAGGTAAGCTCCTCAATAGTGATGGTAAGCTCCAACTCCTTGTTATTTCTCTTCAAGGTATAAATGTTTATTTCCTTTCTATTTTTAAAATCTTTGGTTTCATGGATGATAAATTGGAAAGGATAAAATGCACTTCCTTTTGGTCTGGATCGGAGGAAAATAAACATCTCCCACTGGTTAGTTGGGACAAGGTTTTCCTTCCTAAATCTCTAGGTGGGCTAGGCCTGAGACAAATTCACAATCTCAATAGGCCCCCACTGTCCAAGGTGGCATGGACTATAGTCATGGGATCTACTGACTAGTGAAAAATTATGGAGGCTAAGTGCCTGGATGGTGGATGTTTTTGTTTGGAACAACATTCTCAAGAGAAAAAGTAGTTTGGAGAAAGGGGCCATTTGGAAATTGGGAAATGGCATGGATATCCAATTTTGGGAGGACCCTTGGTTTCTTGATATTATTCTTTCTACCTCCCGCTTCTCCCAACTAAGAAACATACTCACTCTTGGAGTTGGTACACTGGTCTCAAACTTTATCTCCAATGGTAATTGGATTGATCTTCTCCCTATCTTGTAGGATAGACTAGACCTTGTCAACCTCACTACCAAACTCAGTGAATTATTGCACTCTATTCTCATTCCCTTGACGGATTGGCCTGATAGACTTCTATGGTGATACAACCAACATGGAGGCTTTACTGTTAAAATGTCTTATAGTATACTGATCACTGATATTTTTGACACCATGTGCTAGAAGAAATTTTGGCAGCCCCAATTAATCCCTAAAGTGAATTTATTTTGGTGGATAATGCTCCATGGTGAAATCGTCACTCTTGACAACTTGGCTAAGAGGGGATTTAGCCTTGCTAACAGATGCTTCTTATGTAAAAGGGAGGAGGAAATTATAAATTGCATCTTCTTACACTATGATTTTTCCATTGACATCTCACAACAGATCCTATCCCAGCTCAACATTATGTGGGTTTCTAACAGGGATATCCATGACAGGTTTCATGACTGGTATTTCCAATCCCAACATCCCTTCATAAAACTTGTTTGGAATCAGGTGCTTCCCATATTCTATTGGATCCTATGGAAGGAGTGTAATAATAGGATCTTCAGGGAGGTTGAGCTCACTACTACGGAGGTTTTCCACTTGGGACTTAAAATGTTATAGGATAAATTATTGGTTTCCAACTGGAAGATTCTTGCTTTTCCCCCCTCTGATTGTGATCACAAAATTTCTAACATATGGGGCATTTCCAAGGGATTCACCAAATTTGACAACACCAAAATTATAGCTCAAAAGGTTACTATTTGGTTACCACCCTAGGATTCATGACACAAACTCAATTTTGATGGTTTAGTCTGCAGAGGGCTCTGGGCTAGTGGAGGTATCATTCGTGATCACAGGAGGTAATTAGTGGCTACCTATGCTGGTCTACTTCAAAACCATATTGTTAATTAGGTTGAGGGTATGGCTCTCCTTTGGGGCCTAAATTTTTCCATTACTTTGGTATGTACAACCATTTCTATTCAAGGGGACTCTAAAGTTATCATTGAAGCTATTTGAGGAAATTCTAGCACTCATTGGAAAGTTGATTGTATTTTATTTGATATATGTGGTTTAATGGATCGTACTCCCATAGCTAACATCATGCAAACCTACATGGAAGATAACTATGTGGCTGATTCCATGGCTTCTACTGGTCTACATCTCAAAAGGTTACACTGTTGGAGGGATGTTAGTCAATTGCCCGAGACTATTCAAGACCTTCTTAAGCGGGAAATGAGCGATGGTGAAATTGGATCCCATGATGTTTAAAATTTGGACCTTAGTTTGGGCACCACTTGGTGGGTCCAAGGGCTATTACATTTCTACCACTACTACTTGTACTACTCTCAATTGCCACATGGCTTGTTTCTAAGGGTTCCTTAATCACAATAGGGGGTTGACGTGGCATAATGATACAATGTTACATTTTACAAGTAATTATTATTTGGAATGGTTTCTAAGGAAAGTGAAATCTATGGAGGATTACAAGAGATTTGGGGTGGATTTAAATGATGCCCTTTGAATTTTTCAATCCTAGTCCCATGTGTTGACCCCGGTGGCTTTGCTGGTGATGATTTACGAGCTTCAAGGTAATTATTACCCTAATTATGGCACCCATCATGACAAGGCATTAAAAATTTTCTACAGTCATCACTTCACCATTTCCTACATCTGCCTTGCTAAAAATTTGGGTTGTGAGTCTGGTGTTAGTGATTTTATGGGTGACCACCTTGGTTTCAACCTTTGTGGTTTCAAGGGTGACTGCAACTATTGGGATAGTTGGCACTCTATCTCGGTGAATCCTGGGGTGTCGAGTGACTTGTTTCTTGGGAAGAAAATGAGAGGTGATAGGAAGTAGATTGAACCTAACAAGATAGAAGAATAATTCTCCTTTGACCCCATGATCATGTGCTTTTTGAAAGAGGGAGGGATCTTCCCTTCATGCAAAATCTCATGGGCCATGATGAAATGATCTCTAAGTAGTTTGTGAAGAACTGGAATGAAAGAAAAGTTACCATAAATGGGATTACATTTGAGATCAACAAGGAGGTCATCGACCAAGCTACTGGGATGCCTACTTGAAGAAAGTGGAAGAAAACCTCTAAAGCCAAGGCAAAAAATGACTTCATTCATTTTTTTAAGAATGAGGATAGCCTAGTGTCTAATAATTGGGGCTACAACATTTCAGACCTCTCAAAATTCTAGCCAAAAATGTGCCAGTTGGTTATCAAGTATTTCACTGTAGAGGGCCGCTACGGTACTTTCTACAACTACCATCTTCCCTTTTTAAATCATTTTAGGCATAAAATGTTGTTTTCCTTACCTTTTTACCTAAACTACACTCCCTGGATTCTAATGTCAATGATGTTAATGAGGCTTTCTCACTGGGGAAGAAAATTGTCTACCTCCACCAAGGTCTCATCCTTAGATTGTATAATTTCCACCGTACCCTCTTCCCTCCTCCTGATGTGCAAGTCACTCATACTATCCAATAGCCTTCATCACCCTTAGTCTCTCTCAACTAGGGCTTTCCAACACCCTCAGAGTCTAAAGGATTCTCCACCTCTGCTGTTAGCCCTATGTCCTCTAAGACTCAACCCACTCCAATTTCGCGGGCTGGTCCCAAGCATGTCCTTAACCCTAAGGAGTCCTCTCAACCCCCCCAAGAAGAACAAAATATCATCATTAACATGGATTTCCCTTTGAATACTGACCCCCAACCTAGTTTGGCCTACCTCTCATCTTATATTTCCAAAGAGAAAGGAAAAAGAGCTATCAAAGAGATGATGAATCAACAGGATGCCTATGTGGGTTCTCCTACCATGGAGGAGTCAAACAATGGTTCTGACCAGGTGGAGGACAAAAATGACATTCAAACCATCATGGAAATGGAGGATAAGGTGGATAACGATCCCAGTACTAGTAAAGACACTATGGGAGGTGGTCTAGTGGGGAGAATCAAATACCAAATTGCTTCCCTAGAGAACATGGTGGCCAAACTCACCTGAGACCTAGACAACACTAAAAAAAGATTGGTTGATGTCAGAAAATTTTCTCTCAAGGTAATGCATGATTCTGCTACCACTCTCTATCTTCTCAATCAGAAGGCCATAGAGGGGAAAGATTATATGGAAGGAAACCATGAGCTCTTCAAGTTCTTAAATGAAGAGTGGGTTGACCTGTTGCTTTCAAAATGCTTATGGGATGGTAAATGACTCTACAGATGGACTCGAGCGGGACTGAAAATAGTGTTTTGGCTAACTTGAAGGGTAATAATTGGTTGGGTTTTTCTTATTTCAGTATAAATTTTAAAACTTTAAGTATTCTTATTAGCCCTGTATGGAATAAGTTACTTTTTATGCTGGATTTTCTCAAAACTATCTCATGGATTTTTGAAACAGAGCAGTTGTGCTGGGTTGGTTTTTTCTTTTTTGTTTTTGATAGAGATAGATGCTGTGTGCTTTAATACTGCTACTTTCTAAGGTTTGATTAATTTTTTGTTAATTCTTTTAGTTAGCAATCTTCTGTACCACAGGTCAACACCCTCTTGCAGCTTCTTTATTCCAAAACAACTCAAGTCATGTTTTTTGGGGGATGGGATTAGGTTGTTTGGGGGTAGTTGGTTCTTAATCATATGAATCTCTCATGACACTATGTTGGTTCTACATGATGATGTAATCCTTTTTATGTTTATGGGTTTTTAGATATAATTTTGAGGGATACTTTTCTTTGGATATGAGATCATCCCTTTTGTGATCTCACCTGGTATAGGCTAAGTTAAATTTTCCTAATTCATTAATTCCATAAGCTTCCCCATATGTAGCTATATGTCTAAAAAATAAAATTGCAATAGTATAAGTCTAATCACAAATACTAATAATGAATTCTTAAAAATTGAAGAGACAGACTTTAAGCATCTACACATAGAGTTTATCAATGTTTAATAGACTTCAATAAAAAATGAAGTCAAGGTCAAAAGTATTGTTAGACACTTCTCTTTTTTTAATAGTCTATTTTTATTGTGGATAATTGTTTTTGATTTTCTAGTAATCATTTCTCTCTATCATATAAACGTTTACAAAGAGACCGCATCATGAATATTGTGACACAACAACTTTGTGCACACTATCTCTGAGTGGGCCTTCCTTAAACTCCTTAATCTCCTTTGAAATCCCCATTTTAGGACATTTTTTTGTGATCTTTCAACCTCTAGATTGCTATAAATTTAGGTATCATATCATCACTTGTACCACCAATATCTAAGCATTCATCCCTCTCAGTTCAATTATTGATGTTGATATTTTAGTAGAGTGGTGCTCAATAATTAGCATGGAGAAAGAGACTTTCAAGGATTTTAGGGTTGAAATCATTCAAACCTCCATTGTGAAATCACTTGTACTCGCAAAAGATTGCATGCTCATAGGAACCAACATTGATCTCACTATTCCTGCCATTAGTTTGGGGAATTTCTTTGTTCACAAAGCCGTGCAAGATATAACATATGATGATTTGTCAAACTCGATTAAGAAGGCGGTCTCTCAGACACTTGTATTATTTTATCCAATTTCGAGAAGGTTTATCATTAGCAATAATGGTGAGCCAAAGATAAAATGCAACAATGAAGGAATGCCCTTCATTAAAGCTGAATCGAAGGTTGCCATTAAGCATCTTGATTTTTCTCAGCCAAACTTTACTGTTGTGAAATTGACTCCTACAAGGAACCCTCTCCAAGGAGAATCCCCTCTTAATGTTCTTTTTTTTTCTATACAGGTAAGTGCTTAGTTACTCACAAATTATATCTGTTAATATCATATAGGGACCTAGTGTTAGGAATAGTCCCAAGAGATAACTAAGAAGAGGGGGGGGGTGAATCAGTTATCTACAAGTTTCAATTCTTTATCCAATTAAGTATACTTAAACATAAAGCATAAAAACAATGAAAGAAAACTTGAACACAACACCAATATTTTGGTTACAGGGAAACCCAAATAGGTAAAAACCCCAGTGGGACTTGATACCCACTAATATTCTCTACTATTGTATAATGATCCTTGCTAGAAGATCCTTTATCCTGTTAGGAGTAGCTTTACAATATATTAAGTACAATAGACCTGGTTAGGGTCAGACCTTGTTAGGAGTCTTTTACAATTTTCACTGTTAGGGGAGAGGATGCACTTTTTGAGAGCTCACTACTCAAATGGGCAAAGGATACAACCTTCTGAATAATAGATATACACTATATCTAGATCTTGGTGAGCTGTGCTTTGACCTACTATCTGGATCAATTCCCATAAATAGCATAAGTACTTTACTTGGTCATATAGACCTTCTTTTCATGGCTCAACACTTCACAGACTCTACTCTACTCTTCTTAATCAACCATGAACCACACTTCAACAATCACAAATGACTTCCTATAAATATCTTTCCTCCAAATGATATAATAAAGTTAGCCTATTATAACCACATTGAAATCATATTAGAGAAACTATAATAAACTCCAACAAACATTCTTTTGGCTTTATTATGAACGCAACTCATTCTGGGACCTTTCTAATAAAATACTTGTAGATGCACGCTACACACTGTCACCTCTACCAAAACAACTGGAACTTTCTCTGTAAGCTGAATTAACTCGTGCTATTAACCAAACATCAATAAAACTTCTCCAAGCTTAACTCCAAGGTTTCATACCATTAAGATAGGTGCAACTCAAGAACCAATAAAATCTCCATCGACTCTTCTGAACAAACACAGGAAACTACTATTGGTGAATAGCGATTGCATAACTTCAATTGAGTTCATCATCAGACTATGCATCCATGACTAAAACATCACTAACATGTCTTCAACATATATCCAAGGGAACATACCCATAGGACAACTGTACAGACAACCATATATAGAACACTATTTGTTACTCTGTCAAGAACATAGCTGACACCAACTACAATATAACTATTTGTACGAATAGTTAACCTTTGCGCCCATGGTATCATGCTGATATCATGTCCATGCTACAAATAGTAAAATCTTACTATATAAGACTTCCACACATGATACTTTCCATATGTTGTCATCAATAACAAACATATAGTTAGTACTGGTCTACTGGCAAATCTCCAATAATCTCCCCCTTTGGCATTGATGGCAACATGTGGAATGAAAAACCATCACTAACTCAAATGAACATTTCTTTTATAACATTCTCCATTTCCTTTTCAAAACTCCCCCAAAGATGAATCCTCCATCTATTGCAATATTTTCTAATATTCTCCATTTCCTCAACTGTACTGCTGTCATAACTGAATGCTTCTCCCCCTTAGTATATTACTCCTCTTTTTAGTTCTATTTTTCATGACTCTATATATACTCCCCCTTTGATATCAATGGAAAAGGGTGCCATTCATTGTAAGCACCAGTACTACTCCTAAGGTAGAGTAGTCAACCTTCCACCAGTCCCAAAGGACTAATGCCTTTCCTTCTTTCTTCTAAGTAGAAATAGGGAAGGGAATGACTCCCAAATTCTCCCTGAGATACTCAAAAGTATCCTTAGGCAAGGGCTTTGTGAATATACCTACCAATTGTTCTTTGGTACTCACATAGTCCAACTTGACTTATTTCTCTACCACTTTCTCTCTTAGGAAGTGATACTTGATCTCAATGTGCTTTGTCTTTGCATGCATCATAGGGTTTTTTGACATATTGATAGTGCTAGTGTTATCATGGTGAATAACAATAGGATAATCAATCTGAATTCAAAAATCCTTTATCATCTATTTGATCCAAATAATTGTAGAACATTTCAAGGTTGCTGCAACATACCCCACTTCTGTTTTTGACTGAGAAATACAATTTTGTTTCTTGTTTTTCCAAGTGAGAAGTCTATCACCAAGAAACACTACTCCACCTAAACTACTCTTTCTTTCATCAACACATCCTACCCAATTTGCATCAGTGTACACATGAAAGTCAACATTTTCTCAATTAAGATACCATAGACCATAATCTATAGTGCCTTGCAAGTATCTGAATATTATCTTTACTACCATGAGGTGACTTTGTTTAAGCTCTGCTACAAATCTTCCAACTATGCCAACTGCATTGGAAATATCAGGTCTAGTCTGAGTAAGATATATGATTTTACCAATCATAGACTTATACAATGTTATATCTACTGCTGGTGAGTCATCTTCTTTTGTAAGCTTGCATCTAGTGATCATAGGAGTTCCTACTAGTTTGCAATCATCCATCTTGAATTTCTTCAGTATCTCTTTCACATACTTTGATTGATTAGTGAAAATTCCTTTTTCTATCTGCTACACATTTAGTCCCAAAAATTACTTGATAGGACCAATCATAATCATCTCAAACTCATTCTACATTTCTTTGGAAAATTCAGCATTGAGTTTGTCATTACCTCCAAAGATAATTTCATCAACAAACATAGCTAAAAGAAGCAAACCTTCAAATGTCTATCTAATGAATAGATTACACTCTTCTGCTCCTTTCTTGAATCCAATCTTTGTTCAGTACCCATCTAGTCTCTCATACAATGCTCTAGGGGCTTGCTTAAGTCCATAGAGGGCTTTCTTCAATCTACATACCATATCAAGAATGCTGACTTGACATCCATCTGGTAAACTTTGAAGTTTTTAATAGAAGCATAAGCTAGAAACAACTTAATCACTTCTAATCTACTCGCAGGTGAAAATGTGTCTGAATAATCAATGCCTTCTCTTTGCGCATATCCTTTACATACTAATCTTTCTTTGTTTCTTACTACTATACCATCTTCATTCATCTTATTTTTGAATATCCACTTTGTTCCAATCACATTTTTATCACTAGGTCTAGGGACCAATTCCCAAGTGTCATTCTTAATGATTTGATCAAGTTCTTCTTTTATAGCATCATGCCAATCTGAATTATTACATGCATCTTCAACACTTAAAGGTTCAATCTAAGATAGTAAACATACCACTTCATTGCTAGCTGAGTTCTTTTCTTTTAATCTTGTTAATACTTTGCTGCTTTGATCTCCAATGATGTCTGCCTTGGAATGATTTCTTGATGTGAACTTTGGAACCTTAGGTGATGCTGACTCATCAACCTTAGGAGTATTTTCTTCACTTGTCTCAAGGTCATTGAATAATACATCAATACTGTCAAACATTTCTTCAATAACTGTCTCACTAGTAGAGGGTATAGGTTCTTCTTCAATCATGGGAGATTGGTCATGACATCTTTCTTGAATCATAAAATTTTCATCAATCTTTACATGAGCACTTCAATGATCTTTTTCAATCTTAAATTGAAACATCTATAAGCTTTACTTTTAGTAGATTAACCAAGAAAAATACCTTAATCACTTCTTGCATCAAACTTGCCTATTGCTTCATCCCTCTTGATGTAGCACTTGCTTCCAAAGATTATAAAGTATTTTACTATGGGAACATTACCAAACCATATCTCATAAGGTGTTTTTTCTATGCCTAGCTTCAATTGAATTCTATTCATTGTATAGACAGTTGTATTGACCACATCTCTCCAATAAGTGTGTGAAACTTTTCCTTCTATCATAATGGTGTGTGCTATATCAAGGATGATCCTATTCCTTCTCTCTGCAATTCCATTCTGCTGAGAGGTTCTAGGTGCACGTAATTGTCTCTTTATGCCATGTTCTTTGTAGTACTCATAAAAATTTTCAGAGGTGAATTCTCCTCCTCTATCCAATCTCAAACATTTTATCTTTAATCCATATTCATTCTCAACCTTAGCTTTGAATATTTTGAACTTATCAAATGCTTATAAATTATCTTTTAAGAACACAACCCACATCATCCTAGTATAATCATCGACAAACAAAATGAAATACCTTTCACCATAGTATGATCTTGTTTGAGCTGCACCACATAGGTCTGTATGAATTAGATCCAACTTATTCTCTATTGAATTATGCTTGCTCCTCAATTAATTTTAGACATGCTTTCCCATCACACATTCCCTACATATAGTATCAACTGGTTTTGCTATGCTAGGTAGTGTTAGAAAGTAAAAGATCCCCAAGATAACTAAGAGGGGGGGGGAGTGAATCAGTTATCTGATAATTAAACCATTTATCAACTTGAATATCAACTTCAATTGCATTAAACCATATAATTAATTCAGTAACCAACCATAGAAAGATAATCATACACAATGACACAATAAAACAAGATATGTTAACTAGAGAACCTCTTGATCAAAGAGTAAACCCCAGTGGGAATGATGCCCACAAAATGATGCACTAATATGAAAGTTCCATGTTAGAGGATGGACCCTGTTAGGAGTCTTATGAAATACATTTAGTACATATGAATCTCTGTTAGGAGATTTTGAATTCTTGTTAAAAGATTATAACCCTTTTAGGAGTTATGGAAGACAGAAGGACCCACTACCCAAACAGCTTCAAGGCAAGATCTCTGAACTCACTGTCCAATAGATCTTAGGATTATTCAATAGAATAATATGAAATATGTTACCTCCTTCACACTATGCCAAAACCACACTCTCTGCTACACAAGATCACAAATCTAGATCTTTGTACTTCACAAGTCTTCCTTCATCACTGAATTAGCTTTTTTCTTCACTTCATGTATACATTCACATCACAACTTTCATAATTTCATATCAAAACTACTACAATCCTCTATCACAAAAAGGAAAAAATTCTTTCCTTTATACCACACTCAAATAATTACAAATGAGTCGGCATGCAAATACAAAATAATAATTTCAACATGCTACATCAAAATTACATAAAAACTGTCGGCTTCCAGATATAATAAATTTCCAATCATGTGACCTCAAATTTTTCACTATGAACCACATCACCACCAATGAGTCTCAAACTTCCCTTTAACTACATAGAATCAGATTCCATCCCGATTAGGAGATATCCTCCGATTACCAAAAACCGCTACTAAGGAACACTACCAGAATACTGCTTCCACTAAAATGCTTATAAATTTCATGAATAAATGAATTTCATTTTGCACTCTTAACCATAGGCTAATAACACACCAAATAACATACTATCAATTTCGCATAACTCAATTTGCAATATAACATGTGCGCAAAATAAAATTGTGCCTGCTACTCTGCTAAACTGCATAATAACACTGTGTTGACATCAATGACAATCATAGCCATGAATGCAACAACCACTACTATGAAATGACTTCCAAAAGCTTTGGCATTCATTCCTAACAATCTCCCCCATTGGCATTGATGGAAACATAGATGAAAAACATCCAATGTTCCAAAAATCCAATCACTGCTACTCAACTGCTCTGTTTCTCTTCATCAATCAAATCTTGCTTCGTTATCCTCTTCAATCTCTCTAAAAAATGTAGTTCTTCAACATTTTTCATGATTCTCTCTCTCATTGACATCAATGATATAAATTCTATCACTATGTCAAACAATAGCTCAATGTCAAAAGACACTATTCAGAAAAAAAAACAAAACACTAGAGTCCTTAATGACTCAGCTCAAATACACATACTCCCCCATTGAGGAAGTACCAACATCTAATCCAGAAAATAGATAGGGCCATATTCCACTGGATGGATACAACCAACTGCATCTTTAATTAAGAGTAGATTGGGGCATAACCCCAAGCATACCTCTTAGATACTCAAATGTATCCTTAGGCAAAGGCTTAGTAAATATATCTACTATCTACTCCTTTATGCTTATGTACTCTAGTCTGAATTCTTTCTCTACAACTTTCTCTCTTACAACATGATACTTGATCTCTATATGCTTTGTTTTAGAATGTAAAACTAGATTTTTAGACATACTAACTATACTTGTATTATCACAATGTATGACAATAGGCTCATCAAACTTGATTCCAATGTCCATCAACATTTACTTCATCCAAATTATCTGATTACAATTGTTTGCTACTGCTACATATTCTGCTTCTACTGTACTTTGTGAGATACAATTCTACTTTTTTCTTAACCAAGAAACTAATCTTCCTCCAAGAAAAAAGGCTCCACCACTGGTGTTTTTCTTATCATTAACATTGCCTCCCCAATCAGCATCAGTATATGCACATAGGGTAAAATCATCAGAAGTTTCATACCATAATCCATAGTCCATTGTGCCTTTAAGATATCTCAATATCCTCTTTACTGCTGTATAATGTAACTCTCTAGGTTCAGCTTGAAATCTTGCTACCATTCCAACTGAATATTGTATATCTGGTCTAGTGTGTGTCAAGTACTGCAATCCACCAATCATGGATCTATATTTCTTTTGCTCAACTGCTAGTGTTTACTAGATAGTTTATGTCCTGTAACCATAGGTGTTCCAACTGGTTTTCAATTCTCCATACTGAATATTTTCAACAAATCATTCAAGTACTTTTTCTGACTTACAAAGATACCATCTTTATTTTGTGTTATCGATAATCTTGAAAAGTATTTCATTTCTCCAATCATACTCATTTCAAATTATGTCTTCATTTCATCAGCAAATTTGTCACTAGCTTCATCTTCTCCTCCAAAAATAATGTCATCAACAAAAATAACCAAAACTAACAATCCATTCTCAATTTCTTTTGTGTATAAGTTACTATCAGTTGTTCCTTTTGTAAATCCAATTTTAACCAATCTTGCTTTGTTTCTAATTACTTCTCCTTGTTCATTCATCTTGTTCCTAAATACCCATTTAGTTCCAATCACATTTTTATCTTTAGGTCTAGGGACCAATTCCCATGTCTTGTTCTTTTCAATCTGATCCAATTCTTCTTTCATAGCTTTAATCCAATGTTCATCTTCACAAGCTTCATTAGTAGACTTAGGTTCAATTTGAGAAATCAAACATAAATGTACCTTCTTTCTAGTCATAACTCCTTTGTCCAAACTTCTAATCACTTGTTCAACCAGATGATGTCTTGATATATACCTGTTAGGTGTCATAGTCACTGATCTTTCTTCAACTGTAGATTCTTCTCTATTTTCTTCAACATGACTTTCATTCAACAATTCACTGTCAGTCTCAAAAAATTGTTTAGTAGTTTCAATGTTAGGCTAAGGGTTAGTTCCTTCATCAGATTCATAATCAAACATTCTTTCCTGAATATTAAACTTCTTATCAACTTTTACATTTGTGCTTTCAACAATATTCTTAGTTCTCTTATTGTAACATCTATATGTTTTTCTTTTCAAAGAATATCCAAGAAAAATTCCTTCATCACTTCTAGGATCAAAATTTCCTATATCATCATCTCTCTTAATATAACATTTTCTTTCAAAAATTCTAAAATACTTAACTAAGGGTGCATGTCCAAACCACAATTCATAAGGTGTCTTATTTGTGTCTGCTCTAATTTGTACTCTGTTCATTGTATATACTGTTGTATTCACTACTTCTTTCCAAAATGTCTTTGCCAAATCACCTTCAAACAACATAGCTCTAGCTGCTTCAGTCACTGATCTGTTCCTTCTTTCTGCAATACCATTTTGTTCAAGTGTTCTAGGGGCTGATAACTGTCTCTTAATACCATTTACTTCACAAAAAGTGTTAAACTCTTTAGATGTAAATTCTCCACCTCTATCAGATCTCAAACATTTAATCCTCATTCCTAATTCATTCTCAACTTTATTCTTTATGACCTTAAACTTATCAAATGCTTCAGATTTTTCTTTCAAAAATGCAATCCACATCATTCTTGTAAAATCATCAACAAGAATCATAAAATACCTTTCTCCATAGAATCCTCTAGTCCTAGTAGGACCGCTCAAGTCTATATGAACAATCTCCAACTTCTCTGTAGATGTGAACTTCTTGCTAGGAAATGAACTCATTTTCT
The DNA here is from genome assembly GCA_027943335.1 of Chamaecyparis obtusa. NCBI lineage: Eukaryota > Viridiplantae > Streptophyta > Pinopsida > Cupressales > Cupressaceae > Chamaecyparis > Chamaecyparis obtusa. Next base: position 141,142 of record BSBK01005156.1, on the reverse strand, counting down.
ACTCAGCAATCACACATTCTTTGCAAATCATGTTAGTAGGCTTCATAATCTTAGGTAAATCTCTTACTGCAAGTGTAGAACTTACTTTCACAATATTATCAAAGTTTATATGACAAAACTTTCTATGCCATAACCAACTGTCATCAATCTTAGTCATCAAACATGTCATCTCAGTAGGGTTCAGCTGAAATACATTACCTCTAGTTCTAGATCCAGTTCCAATTAGATTTCCACCTTTATCCTTAATCACATAAGTTTTCTCAATAAACCAATCTTGATATCTTTTATTGATGAAGGGTGCTCCCCTTGATACCACAAACACTTAACAAAAATAGAGAAACAACAATAATAATATGCAAGAATAGAAAATTGGCTTCTTATTATCTCCACAAATGTGTAATTACAAACTTTCAGAATTACAATATGCAAAGCCACATGGGCATTCCCTTACAATATTCTGTAGGACAAAGCCTTGAATCAATACCCAGATCTACTACCCAGAACTACCCTAGACAACACTACGGGCCTTCTTTATATAGGCAATTTCCACCGCCAGAGAAGGATCTAGAAATTTAGCCCTTAGGGCTGACCAAACTTAGAATTATTTTATTTTACAATGTATTACATCAAGTCAGCTCAAAATGAGTTTTGAAACCCAAACAGAAATTTTGAAGAAAAATTATTTTCTGCCATTTCAAGTGACCCAACTTCTGAAGACCACAAGTCATCACCCATTGACCTGATTGGCTATTATAACCCCATTCTGGAAATGCCACAAAGCACTCTACAAGCTTGACCTACATAAAGTGTCCATCACCCAAACTTTCAACCTCATCTGGGGCCTCTAAAGCCTTCAAAACTGAGTTCAAAGTTTTTGTACCCTGCTGCCAATACCGAAAATCTTTAATATCTTCAAAACTAGACCTAATCTAGCCATTAAACTTTGCTGGCAGGTTGATATGACTGAGATGAACCTCCACATGTAAAATTAGAACATTCTGAGATCGTAAGACCAACTTACTAAAAATAGAAAGTTTCCATAAATAGAAACTCTGCACAAGATAGCCCTTATTGAATACAAAAACAAAAATATTTTTGGGTGATGCAAGATTGCTCTTACAACCAGGATGCTCCTACATCAGACACCAGGGGTAATTTAAGAAGTGACCTTGTCACGACTCAAGTGTGCAAAGGAAAACCAAGATGATTAACCTCCTCCTTTGTTAGCCATGATGAATCTTCAATAGGTCATCCTTTCCATTTGACCAAATACTCTTCATATGTCTTGTTCCTTGTGCTTCTGCCAACATCACTTTTCAGTATGTCTTCAATCTCCTTGATATTTGAACTGGTTGCTGGAATACTCCACTGTGCTGCTGCACCCTCATCTTCAACACCTCCTTCATGATACTCTATCAAATCTAAAATGTTAAACACTGGTGAAATATTCAGCTCACTAGGTAATTCTACCTCATATGCATTTCCTAAATCATGCGTCTTCAATATCTTACATGGTCCAAACTTCTTCATTTTCAGCTTGTTATATGTACCAACCGAAAATCACTCCTTCCACAAATGAACCATGACTTCATCACCAACCTGAAATTCTTTATGCCTCCTTTTCTCATCTGCCTTAGCCTTATACTGCGCATTCATCTTGGTAATATGCTTCCTCACCTCCTCATGGATGTTCTTCAAGTGCTCTGCAAAATCCTTAGCGTCAGCACTACTTATTTCTCCTTTATCTATCTTTCTCAATTCAGATGCATTTCTTGGACTACTTCCATATACAATCTAGAATGGTGATATACCAGTGCTCCTATTGGCAGAATTATTGTATGCAAATTCTTCCTGTGGTAAAATCAAATCCCATCCTGTTGGCTTATCTCCAACCAAACAACTCAGCAGATTTATCAAACTTCTATTCACCACCTCTGTCTGTCCATTAGTCTGTGGATGATGTGATGAATTGAACTTCAAATCTGTCTTCAACTTCTTCCACAATGTCTGCCAAAAATATCCAAGAAACTTAGTATCTCGATCTGAAACTATGGTCTTTGGCAAACCATGTAGTCTCACCACTTCTCTGAAAAAAAATTCTACTACATGAACAACATCATTAGTCTTCTTGCAGGGAATGAAATGTGCCATCTTCAAAAATTTGTCAACCACCACAAAAATTGAATCATGTCCCCGCTGTGTCCTCGGTAAACCAAGAACAAAGTCCATACTGATATCCTCCCAAGGCTTCTCTAGTATAGGCAATGGCTGATACAAACCTATATTTTGCTTCACTCCTTTCGTCATCTGACATACTCTGCAACTCTGTACAAACTTCTTCACATCTTGCTGCAATTATGGCCAATAATAATTTTCATTAACCAAAGCAAGGGTTTTATCATGACCAAAATGTCTCGCCAATCCTCCACTATGCTTCTCCTTGATGAGATTCTCCCTCATAGAACTTCGTGGAATGCACAACTGACTCCTTCCGAATAGCATATCATCCTGGATGATGAAATCCAACCATTGCATCCTGTCTAGAGTAACAGGTTCTGTACAAGCTTTCCAAGCTTCACCAAAATCAGGATCCTCTAGATACAAATTCTTGAGTTCCTTGAACCCAACCACCTCAATCTGCATCTCTGTCAGCAATAGTTGCCTTCTGCTAAGAGCATCTGCAACCCTATTAGACTTTCCACTTCTGTGTTTCAAAACAAATGTATAACTCTGCAAAAACTCAACCCATTTCAAATGCCTCTGATTCAACTTTCCTTGACTATTCAAATATTGCAAAGCTTGATGACCAGTATACAAAACAAACTCCTTAGGAAGTAGATACTGTCTCCACTTCTTTAATGCTTGAACTATATCATAAAATTCCTGATCATAGATAGAATATTTTCTCTTGACATCATTTAACTTCTCACTGAAATAATCAATAGGTTTACCTTCTTGGCTCATAACAGCTCCTATTGCAGTACCACTAGCATCACAATCTACTTGAAACACCTTATTAAAATCTAGAAATGCTAAAACAGGTTGTTCTGTAACTTTTTGTTTCAACAATTGAAAACTCTTTTCTACCCCATTAGTCCACTTAAACTCTTTTCTATCCCCTCTCATTGTTTTAGTCAAGGGTCCACAAATACTGCTAAAATTTCTAATAAATTTTCTGTAAAAGCTATCCAAACCATGAAAAGATCTTACCTCAATAGCACTCCTTGGAGTAGGCCATTCAAGGATAATCTGTACCTTCTCTAGGTCCATTTTTAGACCTTCTGCTAAAATTACAAATCCCAAATACACTAACTCTTTCTTCACAAAACTGCACTTCTTCAAATTAATCAACAATTTCTCATCTCTCAATTTCTCAAACACCATATGAATATGTATCATATGGTCCTCTAATGTCTTGCTAAAAATCAAAATATCATCTAGGTAAACAATGACAAACTCACCTAGAAATGCTTTCAGAACTTCATTCATGAGCTGCATGAAAGTGCTCGGTGCATTGGTTAGCCCAAAAGGCATGACTAACCACTCATACAATCCTTCCTTTGTCTTGAAGGTAGTCTTCCATTCATCTCTTTCTCTGATCTGAATCTGGTGATATCCACTCTTCAGATCTATCTTTGAGAAATACATAGCTCCACTCAAACAATCCATAATATCATCTATTCATGGCAATGGAAACCTATACTTGATTGTGATCTTGTTTATTGGTCTAGAATCTATACACATCCTCCACTCTCCATTCTTCTTTAGTGCTAATATCGCTGGTACAGCATAGGGACTCAAACTCTCTCGAATCAACCCCTTCTACAATAACTCATGTACTTGTTTGTTCAACTCTTCACTTTCTACTGGTGTCATTCTATGTGCTGCCTTGTTTTGCAAACTAGCTCTGGGAATCAAATCTATCTGATGACTAATCTTTCTTATTGGTGGTAATCCATCAGGTACATTATCAGATACAATATCCTGAAACTCATTCAACAAATCTGCAACCTCTATAGGTACATCCTCTACTTCTTCTTTACCAACTTTTGGAATTAAAGCAAAACACACATGCTCATGCCTCATACCATCTAGGAATTTTATTCCATCAACAAATGTTATTCTTGCATTACCACATACCTTTTCTTCAGTCTCCTTCAATGGCTTTAGCTTATGTCGCACTCCATCCTTTGTCAGGGAATAGGTATTCGCATGACCATCGTGTACAACACATCTGTCAAACTACCACGGTCTACCCAATAACATATGACATGCATCCATAGAGATGATATCACATAGTACCTCATCTTGGTACCCGCTGATCTTGAACTTTACCAGGCACTGTTCACTGACCATGACCTTGTGGTCATCTTGCACCCAAGCAATCCGATATGGATGTTGGTGTTTCTGTCTCTTGAGCTTCAACTTTGTCACCATCTCTTCTGACACCAAATTTTTAGTGCTTCCACTATCAATAATCACATCATAGCATTTACCCTCATACTTGCATCAAGTGCGAAATAGGCTCCTCCTTTGTTCAGGTTCGTTCTCACGACTCAGCAAGACTCTTCTGTTAATTAGCATTTCTCCTCTTTCAACATCTTTAGAATTTGATGATCTAGCATCTTCATCTACATGTACAACTCTAGCCTGGCCTTCATTTCTCCTGTCTATTCAGCCTTGGCGTTGAGGACATTCAAATGCCCTGTGACCTTCTTCTCCATAGTGAAAACATATTCTACGGAAGCCTCCTCTTCTAGATCCTTGTCCTCTTCCTCTTCCTCTTTGATCTCTATTACTCTAATCCTAGAAATGATTGGAATTATTTCCTCTCTAATTCTGACTACTACTGGCCTCATCCTTCTTTTTCAGATCTTCATTTCAGCCACCATATCACCGTCCGCTAGATCTTCCACCATGACCTCTTCTATTTTGTCTGCTCTCAAACTTCTTGTTTAGCTTTTCCTCTACTTTTAGGGAAAACTGGTATGCCTCCTCAATACTGTTCATTCAAACCAAATTCAACTCCTCCTGAATGCTTGGCCTTAACCCATTAAGGTATCGGGCAACTTTCTCCTTATCAGCTTCTGCATGGCCTGTTCTGATGAGGAGTCGATAGAACTCCTCTGTATACTCTAAACAAATCTTCCTGCTTGCTTCAAACTTTGCATTTTCTTTAGTAGGTCAAGCTCATAATCAACAGGAATGAATTGTCACTTCAATTTATCCACCATCTAATCCCATCTTGTGATTTTATCTTTCCCTCTTCTATTTCACTCCAACTGAATTTCTTGCCACCAGATCTTCGCATGACCTTTCAATCTGGCCTTCACAAATTTGACCCTATCAGGATCCTCAACATCTTCATACTCAAAATATTCCTCACATTCATTGATCCAGTCAATCAATTCCTCTGGGTTAAGATTTCTAGAAAATGTAGGAACCTCAATCTTAGGTCTTTTCCTAATTTTGGAAATTGCCCGAAAAAGTCTTTCTTCCTCCTGGTTCACAATTTCAGCTTCTCCTTCTTGATATTCTTCTTCGGCTTCATCCTCGCTTTCATCTTTGATATTAAGATTCATTCCTCTGTGAATCTCTTCTTGCAATTCTCGCACTTGTCTCTGCAGCTCTCTAACCTCAGGTGTCATAGCACCAACTCTTCCACCACGTTCTCTTCGTGGAGGCATTTTTATGATGCACGCTGAAACCCTAACCACAGTCCTGGTGCAAACTACCTCACAGTCGGCGATCTATTTACACACTCAAGAACTCCTGCTCTAATACCACTTGATGAAGGGTGCTCCCCTTAATACCACAAACACTTAACATAAATAAATAAACAACTACAGTAATATGCAAGAACAGAAAATTGGCTTCTTATTATCTCCACAAATGTGGAATTACAAACTTTTAGAATTACAATATGCAAAGCCACATGGGCATTCCCTTACAATATTCTATAGGACAAAGCTTTGAATCAATACCTAGATCTACTACCCAGAACTGCCCTAGACAACACTATGGGTCTTCTTTATATAGGCAATTTCCACCACCCGAGAAGGTTCTAGAAATTCAGCCCTTAGGGCCGACCAAACTTAGAATTATTTTATTTTACAATTTATTACATCAAGTCGGCTCAAAATGAGTTTTGAAACCCAAACAGAAATTTTGAAGAAAAATTATTTTCTGCCATTTTAGGTGACCCAACTTTCGAAGACCATAATTCATCACCCGATGACCCTATTGGCTATTATAACCCCATTCTGGAAATGCCACGAAGTGCTCTACAGGCTTGATCTGCGCAAAGCACCTATCACCAAAATTTTCAACCTCATATGGGGCCTCTAAAGCCTTCAAAACTGAGTTCAAAGTTTCTGTACCCTGCTACCGATACCTAAAATCTTCAATATCTTCAAAACTAGACCTGATCTAGCCATGAAACTTTGCTGGCAGGCTGATATGACTGAGATGAACCTCCACATGTAAAATTAGAACATTCTAAGATCGTAAGACCAACTTACTAAAAATAGAAAGTTTCCATAAATAGAAACTCTGCATAAGATAGCCCTTATTGAATACAAAAACAAAAATATTTTTGGGTGATGCAAGATTGCTCTTACACCCAGGATGCTCCTGCATCAGACACCCAAGGTAATTTGAGAAGTGACCTTGTCACAACGCAGGTGTGCAGAGGAAAACCAAGATGGTTAACCTCTTCCTTTGTTAGCCATGATGAATCTTCAATAGTTCATCCTTTCCATTTGACCAAATACTCTACATATGTCCTGTTCCTTGTGCTTCTACCAACACGACTATCTAGTATGTCTTCAATCTCCTTGATATCTAAACTAGTTGCTAGAATACTCCACTGTGTTGCTACAACCTCATCTTCAACACCTCCTTCATGATACTCTGTCAAATCTGAAATGTTAAACACTGGTGAAATATTCAGCTCACTAGGCAATTCTACCTCATATGCATTTCCTGAATCATGCTTATTCAATATCTTACATGGTCCAAACTTTTTCATTTTCAGCTTGTTATATGTACCAACCGAAAATCGCTCCTTCCGCAAATGAACCATGACTTCATCGCCAACCTAAAATTCTTTATGCCTCCTTTTCTCATCTCCCTTAGCCTTATATTGCACATTCATCTTGGTAATATGCTTCCTCACCTCCTAATGGATGTTCTTCAAGTGTTCTGTAAAATCCTCAGCGTCAGCACTACTTATTTCTCCTTTATCTATCTTTCTCAATTCAGATGCATTTCTTGGACCACTTCCATATACAATCTAGAATGGTGATTTACCAGTGCTCCTATTGACAAAATTATTGTATGCAAATTCTACCTGTGATAAAATCAAATCCCATCCTGTTGGCTTATCTCCAATCAAACATCTTAGCAGATTTCCCAAACTTCTATTCACCACCTCTGTCTGTCCATCAGTCTATGGATGATGTGATGAACTGAACTTCAAATCTATCTTCAACTTCTTCCACAATGTCTGCCAAAAATATCCAACAAACTTAGTATCTTGATCTGAAACTATGGTCTTTGGCAAACCATGTAGTCTCACCACTTCTCTAAAAACAATTCTGCTACATGAACAACATCATTAGTCTTCTTGTAGGGAATGAAATGTGCCATCTTTGAAAATCTTTCAACCACCACAAAAACTGAATCATGTCCCTGCTGTGTCCTCGGTAAACCAAGAACAAAGTCCATACTAATATCCTCCCAAGGCTTCTCTGGTATAGGCAATGGCTGATACAACCCTGTATTCTGCTTCACTCCTTTCGCGATCTAACATACTCTGCAACTTTGTACAAACTTCTTCACATCTTGCTGCAATTATGGCCAATAATAATTTTCACTAACCAAAGCAAGGGTTTTATCATGACCAAAATGTCCCGCGAATCCTCCACTATGCTTCTCCTTGATGAGATTCTCCATCGTAGAACTTTTTGGAATGCACAACTGACTCCCTTTGAATAGCATATCATCCTGGATGATGAAATCCAACCATTGCATCCTGTCTAGAGTAACAGGTTCTGTACAAGCTTTCCAAGCTTCACTAAAATCAAGATCCTCTAGATACAAATTTTTGAGTTCCTTGAACCCAACCACCTCAATCTGCATCTCTGTCAGCAATAGTTTCCTTCTACTAAGAGCATCTACAACCCTGTTAGGCTTTCCACTTTTGTGTTTCAAAATAAATGTATAACTCTGCAAAAACTCAACTCATTTCAAATGCCTCTGATTCAACTTTCCTTGACTATTCAAATATTGCAAAGCTTGATGATTAGTATACAAAACAAACTCCTTAGGAATCAGATAATGTCTCCACTTCTTTAATGCCTGAACTATAGCATAAAATTCTTGATCATAGATAGAATATTTTCTCTTGGCATCATTTAACTTCTCACTGAAATAAGCAACAGGTTTACCTTCTTGGCTCATAACAGCTCCTATTGCAGTACCACTAGCATCACAATCTACTTGAAACACCTTATTAAAATCTAGAAGTGCTAAAATAGGTTGTTCTGTAACTTTTTGTTTCAACAATTGAAAACTCTTTTCTGCCTCATTAGTCCACTTAAACTCTTTTCTATCCCCTCTCATTGTTTCAGTCAAGGGTCCACAAATACTACTAAAATTTCTGATAAACTTTCTGTAAAAGCTAGCCAAACCATGAAAAGATCTTATATCAGTAGCACTCCTTGGAGTAGGCCATTCAAGGATAGCCTGTACCTTTTTTGGGTCCATTTTTAGACCTTCTGCTGAAACTACAAATCCCAAATACACTAACTCTTTCTTCACAAAACTGCACTTCTTCAAATTAATCAACAATTTCTCATCTCTCAATTTCTCAAACACCATATAAATATGCATCATATGTTCCTCTAATGTCTTTCTAAAAATCAAAATATCATCTAGGTAAACAATGACAAACTTACCCAGAAATTTTTTCAGAACCTCGTTCATGAGCCGCATGAAAGTGCTCGATGCATTGGTTAGCCCAAAAGGCATGACTAACCACTCATACAGTCCTTCCTTTGTCTTGAAGGTAGTCTTCCATTCATCTCCTTCTCTGATCCGAATCTGGTGATATCCACTCTTCAGATCTATCTTTGAGAAATACACAGCTCCACTCAAACAATCCATAATATCATCTATTTGTGGCAATGTTAACCTTTACTTGATTGTAATCTTGTTTGTTGGTCTAGAATCTGTACACATCCTCCACTCTCCATCATTCTTATGTCTTCAAATGCACAAATCTAGTTATGTAACCTAGCTTTCTTTAGATGTTCATTATTGGGAGTTCCCTTTGATCTTCAACTTGCAGATTTATATTGTGCTAGATAACTTTAATAATACTTTGACTCTATCACCACTCCAAAGTCTACAAGGAAGAGGGCCAATTAACAAGGATCAAAAGATATCCTCCTACACTTTGAGCCTTAATTCTCAAGTGGGTGTACCCTTGATTCACTTCTTCAAAGGAATCCAAAATATTATACAACTATATCCTTTACTAACTGATTGAAAGATTTTATCATTTGAATGTGTGTGTGATTGATGATGATGGACTGCATCTAGAGAAAGGATCAGTGCCTTAACTAGGGCATAGACTCACCTAATAGCATACATCAACCGAAGACCCTAACTCAAATACACTTGAATTCAGGATAAGTGCTTTTTCTATTATCCCTCTCACTCACATATTAGGACATCAAATTTTTATCAAGCCATGAACTCACTGAGACTACCTAAAAGAATTTAATCCTAACTTTGTTAGGAACTCAAAGATAATGTCAAAATGCTCTTTGTTTACCATATGCTAACCCACTTTGTGAAATCAACATATGTGAGCCCAAGAATAAAACAAAAAGACATACACCACTATGAGATTGGAATTCAACTGTATTCTCATTAAGACTTGCAGAATCAATACATTATCAAACAACAAAATGCCAAAGAAGGAGACCCAAAATCTAGGCTCTCCTTACTCAGTATAATACCATCAACAACCAGGGACCAAAAAGAAAGTTTTGGAACCCGTACTAAGTCAAAAATTCTACAATATATACCCCCTAGTCATCTTGGAAAGCCAAAACAGGTTGCAACAAGCTACAAATGAATAGGGTCAGGGTTTCACCCACTAAACCAACCAGAAATGGTCACAAATTTATTACAAGGGAAGAAACCCAAGCAACCAAGAGAAAGGAAATCCTAGAGTGATTCCAATCATGACAAATCTCACTGAGAAGGTACTGAGAATCACAAAAATGCCCCAAATGTCAACCTGTTCAGCCACCTACAACACACCTCAAGCATAAAGAACATGGTACAGACCCCTGCAGAGGATCATGGCACACCCTGGACCACACTGTAACAACAAGCACCACCAAAAAAAATCATATATGGTTGTGAGAACATTCAATTCTGGTCCTTTCTGTCACTGAGAAACCCTCAAAATTTTGAATTTGAAAAACAACAGTCACTTGCACGTGCCAGCAGCGAATCGGCGGTCATAATTTAAATCTGGGCCAACTTTATATTGCAACCATTAGATCCCTCCATTTCATGGTCTTTATGTGCTTAACTCAACTACCAGTCTCGAGTTAACTCCTAGCGAACATGCGACAAGGCATTTCTTATTCGCGCAATGAAAAACTTAACCCACCTTTGACTCCATAATTTAGCGAACAAAGGGAACCTAACTCATCTCAGCTACATCTGGTGAATTGGTGACCAAAGGCTTTCATCAGTTCATGAAGAACTTTATCTATCTACCAAATATTTTAGCAATTACATGAATACACACTCTCTAAATTGCCAGCCCCTTTAGAATACCGCCATCTCATTTCACAAATGAGTGAAAAGCACTGAAAATTGTCAGAACCGCCAAACATTTTATCAGGACCACCAAAAGACTGAGGAAATTTTAATGGGCCCACACAAGAAGATCGACAGTTGTCTCATCTTTGCATAGGCTTCTGAGATTCTTTTAGATTATGAGACAATTGTCGAATGAAGAATCTTTCCCTGCCTTGACAACTCTCTAACAGGAAACAAAATCAATGGTGGTCTTAAAATTGCAAGTGTCAGAAAAAACCCATTAGATTACACGCCGACCGTTGATGCTTTGTCACCATCAGAACCCACTGAACCTTGAAAAATATGGCCCCAATGAGATCATGCCCAGTCATTCACCCATGGACCAATCAAATACTGCCAAATCAGCACACCTAGCATGTGGAGTCACCACACTTTATCCCCTCTAAGAAAGGTAGAATCAACGGTTGTCTGAAGATCTCATGCATGTGACACATTCCTTGAGAACTTATGCCCATTGTCAATTTTCTATAGATGTTTGGACCCACTAACAAGCTTTTGGTCAGATGCTAAATCAACAGACATCACATGATTTGATAGGGGAGGAATATTCCTTGTGCTCTTACGCCAACCACTAGATCAAAAGGAGACTAAGATGTCAGGTCCCACTGACACTACCACCAAACTAATACATGGACCAATGAGAATCCACCATCTATGCATACGTGTCACTTTGGACCCACCATTTGAAGTGCCATGTCATAAGGTAAGATCAATGGCCGACTCAACATTGCATAGCTCTGACAAATCCTTTGCACTTTAACGACAACCGTCGGATTGAAAATTTGTCAGAAAGATTGGGCCCGGGAAATATCAAGCCAAAACATAGGAAATATTAATTGTTGAGACTTAGGCTTAAGGAAAAATCAGGCACTGAGGACTTAGGAAAAATTTAATTCACCGACCACTTAGACTTAGGAAATATTAAATGCCGCCAGGGGTATAAAACCTTTAGTCGCAAGACCGTGTAACATAAAAAAGGTTCACACGATTATGTGACAAAGGGGAAAAATAATTAATCACATGCAAATTAGGACCCTTAAGTGACCTAAATAAAGTAACATGAAATTAGAACAAGGTCGGGGAAAAACAAAGGGCTTTTGAACACAACGACTAGTGTTTTGAAATTTCTAAGCTTAGGGGTTATGCCAGGGACATAAAAACAACTGCAGAGACCAAGAGAAAAGGGCTAGAGCCATGAAATTTTTTTCAAGGTGCTAACAGTGGCTCTTTCTAGGGATGTATGCCTCCTGTAGGCATAGCAAGGACTTAGAATTGTTGGTTAAAGCAGACCATCCCACTAGAAAAATTGACAACAGGGAGCAACAAAACCAAAACCTTATAGACCAGGATAAAACAGGATAGGGGCAAGCAACCTTTTATAGAATTTAAAACATATACAGACCTAACTACTGTTCATGAAAAATAGAATACCTTCAATTGAAGTATTTCTTCAAGAATTGTCCATGAACTAGCAATTCCTAAACTTCACCATTCAATTCCCTGACAATGTATGAATCCTGACCCCATTTCTCATGAATTAAATATGGCCCTAGCCAGATGGGATCAAATTTACCATGTTTTCTTTTATCCAACAATCTGGCATTCCAAATTAACACCAAATCACTAGCCTCAAACTTTCTTTCAACAGTCTTCTTTTCATACAAATTCTTAACCTGCAACTACAATTTGACATTTCTAGCAACTGACTCTCTTCTAGTCTCATCCAACCTAATGAGATCCTCAATTCTCAACTACATCTCATCATCTATGTCATCATCATACAACTGAACAAACTTATACATTTCCAACATATTATTTTGAGGCATTCTTGCATGTATTCCATACACTAAGTCAAATGGTGCACAACCAATTTCCCTCTTCACAATTACCCTATCAGCCCATAGAGCTAATGAAATTTTTGAATTCCATGCCCTCTTATTTTTTTCAAGAATCCTCTTTAGGATTTTAATCAAACTCTTATTAGTAGATTCTACCTGACCATTTCCTTGTGGATGATAAGGTGAGGAATTGGAAATCTGAATTCCTAAACCTTTGCAAAAGTCCTTATATTTAGTAGACCTAAAGTACATTGCATTATCACTTACTATCCTCTCAAGGCACCCAAACCTTGTAACAATATTGTTCAATAGAAAATCAGTTACCACCTTGCTAGTTGCATTTCTTGTAGGTATATCCTCTACCCACTTTGTAAAGTAATCAGTGGCAACTAAGATCCATGAGTGTCCTCCACTAGACTTGTTTGGTATCTCCCCTATGAAATCAATTCCCCATTGTTGGAAAGGAGCTTGTACTTCTACTAGTTTTAATGTCATGTTACCTAAAAATTTAAGCTTACCAAAGAATCTTTGACAAGCATCACATCTCCTTACCAACTGTTCTGCATCCCTGAAGATTATGGGCCACTAGAATCCCACTCTCAAGATTTTATGAGTAGTTTTTTTACCCATTTAATGCCCACCACAAACTCCCTCATGCATTTCATTCAACAATACTTTAGCCTATTTTTCATCTACACATTTGAATAGTATGCAATCTAAATTCTTTCTATAAAACTTACATTTCACAATTACATACTTGATGGCCTGTAACTTCAATGTCCTCTTCTAATTATCACTCATTCCTGCTGGACATTTCATATTTCTCAAGTAATAGATGATATCCTGATACCAGACACAATCATCCATGTCACATGTATGATCAATTTCAGAATGATTTACCTAAATTGCATCAAGATTGGATTGGGCCATCAGTTTTTCCAATCCTTGTCCTCTAACCAACTTAGTAATTTGGATATCAACATTGAATTCTTAGATCCTATTGATCCATCTACATCTTCTCCCATATACTTCTTGCTATGAGAAAATATCCTTCACAGCTGCACTTGGCACAAAAGCAATCACAACTGCTCCCATCAAGTAACACCTAAAAGCCTTGACTGCCTTCACAAGTGCATAAGCTTGTTTTTCATTTATGTCATATTTCAATTTAGCATCCTACAAAGATTTACTGAAGAATGCAATAGGCTGCTCAAAACCATCCTTATTCTTTTGTAACAAAACTATAGCAATAGTGTGAAAAGATGCAAAGGAAAATATATGCATTGGGACATTATAATCAGGTGCCTTAAGCATTGATGCATCTTTGATAGCCTGCTTGATATTTTTGAAAGCCTCATTAGGCTCACACTCCCAATTGATTGTAGATCCCTTCTTCAACATCTTAGAAATAGGTCTAGTAACCTCTACAAAGTTTTTCAAAAACCTCCTTAAGAAATTGATCTGACCAAAGAAGGACTGAATCTCTTTAACATTATTTGGCCTCTAAATTTTATCAATGGTTGCTACCCTCTCAGGGTAAATTCTAACTCCTTTCTTGCCAACCAAATGGCCAAGCAACTTACCTTTAGTGACACCAAATGTAGATTTCCTTGGATTTAATGAAATGCCAAATTCCAAGGCCCTCACAAATATTTTTTTCTAAATGAGTATAGTGATCATCTTCCTTCTTGGAATAGGTAGTTAAATCATCTTGATATACAACAAGGAAATCATTTATGAAATCTGAAAAGGCAACATCCATTGCCCTCTAAAAAGTAGCACCAGCATTTGTGAGACCAAAAGGTATTCTCACATAATCATATGTCGCCCAAGGTGTAGTGAAATTTGTCTTGAATTACTCTGATTTTTTCACAATGACTTGATTGTAACTAGAAAAACCATCCATCATAGACATCAATTCTAATCCGTTCACTCTCAGCAACATAGCTTCCATATTGGGTAGACAATAGTTATCCTTTAATGAGCTGATGTTCAAATTCCTGAAGTCCACACAAAGCCTGATATCACCATTTTTCTTTCTCATAGGAACAAGGTTTGACACCCAAGAAGAATTCCTTATAGGCTTGATAATTCCAGTATCTCTTAACTTCATTAATTCTTCCTACATCTTGGGTGCCAAAGTGGGATTTATAGGCCTTTGTTTTTTTTGGAAAGGTTTAGCATCTTCTTTCAATGGAATAATATGCTGAAACAAATGTCCTCTATAAACCTTCAAGTCATCATATGACCATGAAAAAACATGCCTGAATTTTCTTAACAATTCAATCAAATATTTATTTACCTTTTGAGATATATCTCTACCAATGTATACTTTCTTAGGTGCTTCATGTGTTCCAAGATTTATCTCCTCTAGATCAGCATGATCTTCTCTTTTGATATTCTTTTGAACTCTATCCTAGTTGTCAAAGATAGTCTCCAAAACAACAAGCCCCTTGGGTACCTTGTTAGTTCTAAGCTAAATAACTTCATTGCCAAAGACAACCTCCTTTCCTTCTACTGACTCAACCAAGGCTGAACAATCAAATTCCTGACCATGATATTGATCTTCACAACTCATAAACTTCAAGATATCATTATCATCATCAAAAACTCACCAATTTTCAATATTGTCAAGTATACTAGGCCTAGCTTGAATTTCAACTTTAGAGATACCAACAAATGTAATATCACTGGGATTGATTTCTATATTGGCTAACAAGTCAACCATCTTATTGTTACTCCTATCCTTCCACTCAATATTGAAGGCATCAAAATTTTCAATCAAATTCCAAACTGCATTCCTATATTGTTTTAACCTTTTGTTCTTGGAAGCATATACTAACCTAACTTGGGACACCACCAACTCAGAATCACAAACAACACTTAAACACTTAATACCATGCTTTTGTGCCAACCTCATTCCTAACAACAGTGCCTCATATTCTACTATATTGTTGGTATAAAAGAAATTCAATGTGAAAGAAAACTTGTAGGTGTTTCCATTAGGAGAAATAATTAAAATACCTGCTCCTGCTCCTTCCTTGCAATTTTCATCATCAAAGTACATCACCCACAAATCACCCTTCATAGAATTAACACTTACCTCAATAGAGATAGGTGACAAAATAGGTTCATTCTCAAGTACAGGAATCTCTACCCTAAAAGTATTAATATTAGTATCCACAAAGCATGTAGTCTCATTGTCAATATTTCTCTCAATCATGTGGCATACTCTTGGTTCTTGCTCAATCTTGACAAACTGATCATCAATCTTGAAAGTGGCATAGGACAGATCACACTGTAAACTTCCACCCATGGCAACACTCCACCTTCTAGATAGCAGCATCCCATAATAAGGAGGGATGTCTACCACCAAAACACTCATTGTTAACTCTTTCTCTAGATATGCTGCCAACCTATATGGCATTGCATTGATAGTCCCAATAATTGGTACCTCCCTCTGGTCCATTGCACAACATCTGCCTTGAACTGTATCAACTTTAAGACCCAATTTTTCCATAATTTTAAAAGGCATGATAGTATTAGACACACCACTATCAATCATACAATTCTTTAGTTTCATTCCATTCGAAAGAACATTTAAAAAGAATGGATCAATGTTTTCAAGGCTAGCATTGACAGAACTGTCCAAATATATAGGAGGAATTTGAGATACAATTCCCTGAGCAACAGCACCTTTCAAAGCTTTATCCTAAGATCCATTGCATGCAACATCATTATTATGAACATTATCTACCCATGCAATAGCTCTGTCTTTGTGTTTAGGGATCCTCAACAATTTTGACAATGGAACCTTAACTGTAATTTGGGACAATATAGCTAACATATCAACAGGAGTAGAAGAAGGAATCTCAATCTGCATTGCCTTAGAATCCTTTTGCTTATCTGATATTTTAGGTGTATTGGCCACCCTCATTTTTTCAATCTTAGCCATTGTGTTAATTGGCTTCTTTGTCTCATTAGAAAATTTTTCAACTCCAACTCCCTTAGGCTCACAATTCTTACCTTTTACATTCTTGAATTTCACCATGTGATCACCTTTTGATTTGTTCTCATTAGGCTCTTCGGAGTTGGTATTCTTTATGAACATTCCTGTAGCTTTTCCATTTGTATCCCTTGCCACCATGCCTCTAGTTTGCACTTGAGTAATCATTTCTACAATAATCCTATCCATCTCTTCTCTAGAAGGTCTTCTTAAATTTACTGGCTTAGAAGAAGAGTTCATGTTACATGTCTTCTTATCAATGTCTTCACTATCAAAAAAAACTTCTTGATGAAAAAGGGCCTATTTGTGTCTCTTCACATTTACATCTGTTTCTTCATCAAAATAGAGTCACCTTCATATCCTAGATATGAAGTAGCCATGTTGCATCCAACATCATCTTGATATTCTTCTTGATCAATCTCCTCATTGCCACCATCTTGATTTAAAGCCATAGAATGTGCAACCACACAATGCTCTGCAGAATGAAGGGACTGGCATGCAACACACCAAGGTATGTCCTCCATGACATTTATTGAAGATTTTTGTAGAGGGTTAGGGACACCTTTGTCATTGTTTCCTCTTGCAGCAGGGACAATAGGCTTGCCATCCTTCCATTGGGTGTTGTAAGGGTAGTTCTGCAATCTATTCTACTTATTGAAACTATTTTTGAACTGAGGCCTTTCATTGGTAGGAGCACTAATGTTCCTATTTGTAGGTGCCTTCAAATCCTTCAATTCATTGAGCACCTTATCCAATTTATCTTCTTCTTTCCTCCTAATTCCAACACTCCTATCATTTTCTTTTTTGTATTTCTTGTCCCCAAACAACTTAGGGTCATCTCTTTCCCCACCCAATTTTCTTAATATTTTCATATTGTTCTCAATGTTGACAGCAATCCTAAAAGCATCTCTAAGAGTTCTTGGTTCTTTGTCCCTCAACAAGTATCCCATCTTTCCATCAAATGCATTGAAGTATGTAGTTAGACAAATATTATCATCTAACGGCATAACTTGGAACAACTTATGCATACCCTTATGAAATATCATGTTTAATTCAGCTATAGACTCATTCTAATTTTTCCTTATGGTATTTAATTCATTCAACATAAAACTAGCATTAGGCCTATCACCATACTATTCTTTAAAACATCTCTCAAAAGAATCCCAAGTATCAATACATTTATCAGGAAGTCTCTTAAACCAATCTCTAGCATCCTCCATTAGAGATTGAACAAACAATTTCATGACTACATCCTCATGCTCTACCTCATAATCATTAACCATATCAACAAATAACCTAAGATGCTCCTCACAACTAATAGAATTATTACCAGAAAACTTAGGTACCTTATCTCTTATATCATTTGGAAAAGCATTCAGGTAACTAGGAATTCCATCAAAACTAATTTTCCTATAGCTTTCTAATTGCATAGGTCTTCTTTGAAAACTTGAACTAGTGTTAACCCTAGGATCAACATTTGCATTTACATTTCCATCTACTTGTGCATTTGACTGTTGTCTAGGATCAGCACCTATCCTAGCAGATGAAGAAGGAATTGAACTAGGAGCATTACTAAGTGGAATAGTAGTAGTCATAGATGGCATACCTAGTTCAGTAGTAGATGGACCAAGAGCATTAGCTGATGAAGCCTTCAAGAACTGGATCTTTCTTCTCTTTTCTACAATGGAAGCTTCAATTTAATCCCTCTCTAGTTCTCTTGCAAGGTCCTCATCTTCTCTTCTTTTTCTTTCTATCTCTATGTCCTTATTTGAATTGGGTGGTGGGACCCCTGGTATTGTCAATGATCTACTTGTTTGATGTCCCACCATCTTTTGCTTTCCTTTTCCACCAGTAGGAATAATAGGCCTAGTGATCTCATGCCCATTTTTATCTTTAGGGAGGGAAGCATAACTTTGAACCTGTCTAACTACATGGCCCTCCTTATCAAATTCATGATCTTGCAGTAAGCGCTCTTGCTCACTCCTCAAAGCCTCAAGATCACCAAAAACATCATGTTGCAAAGTCTTAGGAGAAGAAGCAAGAATCTTATTTATGTCCTTCATTTCATTAATCTTTCTAAGGAGAGACTGTCTTTCTATTAGAGCATTCACCTTTTTAGCTTCTCTCTCCTCTTGTAACCTCTTATGTATGGCATCCTATTCTGACAACTATAACCTTAGTGCATTTAAATCATCTGGGTCTACCATAATGTCATCAAAGCCTGATGACACATCCATATCAGTAAGATTTTGATATGGGAAGTGGACTTGCCTTGGTCTCATGGGCTTCCTCCTAAAATTATCTTCATCAAGATCTAAATCAATCTCCAAACCCATCTCTTTGGCTTGTTCATCCTGACCTACAGGCAATGGACCCTTGTCTTGAAATATAGCCTCTGGGGTATCATAAAATCTATCTTCAAAGTGACCACCATCTGATCTAGAAACTCTATCCTATGAACATTCCCCACTTGAGGAAACATGTGGTGCTCTACCTCTGGTATTTCTTTGTTCTCTTATGGGAGCACTAGTAGACTCACCATTCCTTCTGATCCAACTCTTCTTCTCCTATCTAGGCAATTGTTCTAGACTGACCTCTGGATTCTTTCTAACAAAGGACCTAGTATTCCTTCTCTTGTCCATGATTTACAATATGACACTGGTTCTAACCCTTTGAGTCACCACCCACCAAAGTGAGAAATATTTAACTGAATACAGACAGGAAAACAAGAGTGCACTTTGAAAACTTCTATCTCTAGACTCTCCCTAGTAGCGTCCATGCTGATATCATCTCCATGCTACAGATACCTAAAGCTTACTATATAAGACTTCCACGCATGATACTTTCCATATGTTGTCATCAATGACAAACATACAGTCAGTACTGGTCTATTGGAAAATCTCCAGTAATCTCCCCCTTTGGCATTGATGGCAACATGTGGAATGAAAAACTAGCACTAACTCAAATGAACATTTCTTTTATAACATTCTCCATTTCCTTTTCAAAACTCCTCCAAAGATGAATCCTCCATCTGCTACAATATTTTTTAATATTCTCCATTTTCTCAACTGTACTGCTGTCATAACTGAATCCTTCTCCCCCTTAGTATATTACTCCTATTTTTACTTCTATTTTTCATGACTCTATATATACTCCCCCTTTGACAACAATGGAAAAGGGTGCCATTCATTGTAAGCACTAGTACTACCCTTGAGGTAGAGTAGTCAACCTTCCACCAGTCCCAAAGGACTGATGCCTTTCCTTCTTTCTTCTAAGTAGAAATAGGGAAGGGAGTGAGTCCCAACTTCTCCCTGAGATACTCAAAAGTATCCTTAGGCAAGGGCTTTGTGAACATACCTACCAATTGTACTTTGGTACTCACATAGTCCAACTTAACTTATTTCTCTACCATTTTCTCTCTTAGGAAGTGATACTTGATCTCAATGTGCTTTTTCTTTGCATGCATCATAGGGTTTTTTGACATATTGATAGTGCTAGTGCTCTGATAGTGAATAACAATAGGATAATCAATCTGAATTCCAAAATCCTTTATCATCTATTTGATCCAAACAATTGTAGAACATTTCAAGGTTGCTACAACATACTCTGCTTCTATTGTTGACTGAGAAATACAATTTTGTTTCTTGTTTGTCTAGGTGAGAAGTCTATCACTAAGAAACACAACTCCACCTGAACTACTCTTTCTGTCATCAACACATCCTACCCAATTTGCATCAATGTTTACATGAAGGTCAACATTTTTTGAATTAAGATACCATAGACCATAATCTATAGTGCCTTGCAAGTATCTAAATATTCTCTTTACTACCATCAGGTGACTTTGTTTAGGCTCTACTGCAAATCTTCCAACTATTCCAACTACATTGGAAATATCAAGTCTAGTCTGAGTAAGATATATGATTTTACCAACCATAGACTTATACAATGTTATATCTACTACTGGTGAGTCATCTTCTTTTGTAAGCTTGCATCTAGTGATCATAGGAGTTCCTACTAGCTTGCAATCATCCATCTTGAATTTATTTAGTATCTCTTTCACATACTTTGATTGATTAGTGAAAATTCCTTTTTCTATCTGCTGCACATTTAGTCCCAAAAATTACTTGATACGACCAATCATAATCATCTCAAACTCATTCTACATTTCTTTGGCAAATTCAGCATTGAGTTTGTCATTACCTCCAAAGATAATTTCATCAACAAACATAGCTACAAGAACAAAACCTTCAGATGTCTCTTTAATGAATAGATTACAATCTTCTACTCCTTTCTTGAATCCAATCTTTGTCAAGTATCCATCTAGTCTCTCATACCATGCTCTAGGGGCTTGCTTAAGTCCATAGAGGGCTTTCTTCAATCTACATATCATATCAAGAATGCTGACTTGACATCCATTTGATAAACTTTGAAGTTTTTAACTATAGCATAAGATAGAAACAACTTAATAGCTTCTAATCTACTCACATGTGCAAATGTGTCTGAATAATCAATGCCTTCTCTTTGTGCTTATCCTTTATGTACTAATCTTTCTTTGTTTCTTACTACTATACCATCTTCATTTATCTTATTTTTGAATATCCACTTTGTTCCAATCACATTTTTATCACTAGGTCTAGGGACCAGTTCCCAAGTGTCATTCTTAATGATTTGATCAAGTTCTTCTTTCATAGCATCATGCCAATCTGAATTATTACATGCATCTTCAACAGTTAAAGGTTCAATCTAAGATAATAAACATACCACTTCATTGCTAGCTGAGTTCTTTTCTTGTGATCTTGTTAATAGTTTTCCGCTCTGATCTCCAATTATGTCTACCTTGGAATGATTTCTTGATGTGAACTTTGGAACCTTAGGTGATGCTGACTCATCAGCCTTAGGATTATTTTCTTCACTTGTCTCAGGGTCATTGAATAACACATTAATACTGTCAAACATTTCTTCAATAATTGTCTCACTAGTAGAGGGTTTAGGTTCTTCTTCAATCATGGGTGAGTAGTCATGATTTCTTCTTTGAATCATAAAATTTTTATCAATCTTTACATGAGAACTTTCAATGATCTTTTTCAATCTTAATTTGAAACATCTATAAGCTTTACTTTTAGTAGAGTGACCAAGAAAAATATCTTCATCACTTCTTGCATCAAACTTGCTTACTGCTTCATCCCTCTTGATGTAGCAATTGCTTCCAAAGATTCTAAAGTATTTTACTATGGGAAAATTACCAAACCATATCTCATAAGGTGTTTTTTCTGTGCCTGGCCTCAATTGAATTATGTTGATTGTATAGACAGTTGTATTAACCGCATCTCTCCAATAAGTGTGTGAAACTTTTCTTTCTATCATAATGGTGCACGCTATATCAAGTATGATCCTATTCCTTCTCTCTGCAATTCCATTCTACTGAGGGGTTCTAGGTGCACTTAATTGTCTCTTTATGCCATGTTCTTTGTAGTACTCATAAAATCTGTCAAAGGTGAATTCTCTTCCTCTATCCGATCTCAAACATTTTATCTTTATTCTAGATTCATTCTCAACCTTAGCTTTGAATATTTTGAGCTTATCAAATGCTTCTAAATTATCTTTTAAGAATGCATCCCACATCATCCTAGTATAATCATCAACAAAAAAAATGAAATACCTTTCACCATAGTATGATCTTGTTTGAGCTGGACCACATAGGTCTCTATGAATCAGATCCAACTTATTCTCTACTAAATTCTACTTGCTCTTGAATGAATTTCTCACATGCTTCCCCATCACACATTCCCTGCATATAGTATCAACTGGTTTTTCTATGCTAGGTAGTGTTAGAAAGTAAAGATCCCCAAGCTAACTGAGAGGGGGGGGGGAGGTGAATCAGTTATCTGATAATTAAACCATTTATGAACTTTAATATCAACTTCAATAGCATTAAACCATATAATCAATGCAGTAACCAACCATATAAAGATAATCATACACAATGACACAATAACACAAGATATGTTAACTATGGAACCTCTTGATCAAAGAGTAAACCTCAGTGGGAATGATGCCCACAAAATGATGCACTAACATAAAATTTCCTTGTTAGAGGATGGACCTTGTTAGGAGTCTTATGAAATACATTCAGTACATATGAATCTCTGTTAGGAGATTTTGAATCCCTATTAAAAGATTCTAACCCTGTTAGTAGTTATGGAAGACATAAGGACCCATTGCCCAAACTGCTTCAAGGCAAGATCTTTGAACTCACTGTCAACCAGATCTTAAGATTATTCAAAAGAATAATATGAAATATGTTACCTCCTTCACGCTATGCCAAAACCACACTCTCTACTACACAAGATAAAAAATCTAGATCTTTGTACTTCACAAGTCTTCCTTCATCACTGAATTAGCTCTTTTCTTCACTTCATGCATACATTCGCATCACAACTTTCATAATTTCATATCACAAATAATACAATCCTCTATCACAACAAGGAAAGCATTCTTTCCTTTATACCACACTCAAATAATTACAAATGAGTCAGCATGCAAATACAAAATAATACTTTCAACATGCTACATCAAAATTATTTAAAAACTATTGGCTTCCAAATACAATAACTTTCCAATCGTGTGACCTCAAAGTTTGCACTATGAACCACATCACCACCAATGAGTCTCAAACTTCCCTTTAACTGTGCAGAATTAGATTCCATCCCAATTAGGAGATATCCTTCGATTACCAAAAACCGCTACTCAGGAACACTGCCAGAATACTGCTTCCACCAAAATGCTTATAACTTTCATGAATAAATGAATTTCATTTTGCGCTCTTAACCATAGGCTAATAACACACCAAAGAAAATACTATCAACTGTGCATAACTCAATTTTCAATATAACATGTGCGCAAAACAAAACTGTGCTTGCTACTCTGCTAAACTCCAGAATAACACTGTGTTGACATCAATGACAATCATAGCCATGAATGCAACAACCACTACTACAAAATGACTTCCAAAGGCTTCAGCATTCATTCCTTAACAAGTAGATCTCTTACTACCTTAACATTGCTTATCTTTACTATGTTATCAAAATTGATATGACATAGTCTTCTATGCCACAACCAACTGTCATCAACTTTAGCAACAAAACAACTTGCTTCTGAATTGAGTTGAAAAACATTACCTCTTGTCTTTGAGCTTGATGCAATCATAACACCATCTTTGTTGTTAATGATGCATTTGTCATCTTTGAACTCCAACTGATAGCCTTTTCCAAGTAACTATCCAAAACTTAGAAGGTTATGTTTCAAACCATCAACATAAAGAACATCATTAGTATTATTCTTTCCATCCATAGTGATGGCTCCTCTACCAACTATAGGTTTAGGAGTGTTGTCACCAAATCTGACCATACCTCCATTTTATTTTTCCAAATGAACAAACTTGCCTTTATCACCTGTCATGTGATGTGGACAACCATTGTCTATAATCCAATCTGTCCTTTTGTCAGCTTGTGAAATTAGTGCTAGCTCTTGATTTACTTTCTCATCTTTAGGAACTGACTTACTATTCATCTTGTCTACAATAGCAATGAATCCAGTTTCTTCTTCACCGAATTCTTCAACTGAAACTCCATCTCCAGCATAGTAGAATTCCTTAGAATACTTAGGCTTGTAATCCTTTTTGAACTTTTTAGCTTTGGTGGGACACTTAGATGCAAAGTGACCAATCTTATTACATGAAAAGAATTTAAATGGTAATTGATCTTCATATTTTCCTTTTCCTTTCTTTTCTCTTTTGGAAACCATAGCAATAAAATCATCTAGTGTTTTATCATCATCATCATCATCAAAATTACCAGAAGTGTTTGCAGATTTCTTACCATGAACTATTGCTTTGAAAGATGTTTCACTCTTTGGTTCTTTCTTCAATCTTGAAATCTCAAAAGATGAGATCTTGCTAATCAATGTTTCTCTCTTGAAATTTGATGTAAGCTGCATGGTCTCATCAAGGATGTTGATCTTGCTTTCATATTCAGGAGTAAGAGTAGTCATTACCTTATCCATAATGTCCTCTTCTGATATCTCTCCACCATTGTTCCTGATTCTAGCAACTGCTTCATTAATCCTTTGATTGTAAGCTCTGATGTTTTCTTCAGGTAGCATCTCTAATGCATTGTATATTTTCTTCCATGTCTTTTTGCATGCATCCTTTTCTTCTTTGTCTCCTTCAAATGTGTCTTCTAGGTGCTTCCATATTTTGTGGGTTGTATCTACTTTTTTTACTTCTAAACATTCACCATCATATAGGGCGCTGATAAGGGCTTCTTTAGCAATAGCATTATAATGAAACAATTCCTTTTGTGCATCAGTAGCATCATCTTTTACAAGGTCTTCTAAGGTAGGAATCTTGGCTACTTTTATGGTTACATTAAAAACTTCAAAAGCAATGCACTGCAAATGAGTTACCATCTTGTTCTCCCAATCAAGATAATTCTCTCCATTGAACTTAGGACTTTCTTTCTTAAAGTACGCCATCTAATCAACCTCAAGCTATTAAACTTTCTTTTTGAGGCACTTGGCTCTGATGCCAATTGTTAGGAATAGTCTAAAGAGATAACTGAGAGGGGGGGGGGGTGAATCAGTTATCTACAAGTTTCAATTCTTTATCCAATTAAGTATACTTAAACATAAAGAATAAACACAATGAAAGAACACTTGAACACAACACCAATATTTTGGTTACATGGAAACCCAAATAGGTAAAAAACTTGGTGGGACTTGATACCCACTAATATTCTCTACTAGTGTATAATGATCCTTTCTAGAAGATCATTTACCCTATTAGGAGTAGCTTTACAATATATTAAGTGCATTAGACCTGGTTAAGGGTTAGATCCTGTTAGGAGTCTTTTACAATTATCCCTATTAGGGGAGAGGATGCACTATCCGAGAGCTCACTTCTCAAATGGATGAAGGCTACAACCATCTGAATAATAGATATACGGGTATGTGCAAGATCATGAGGGGCCAAACTATGCCCTTAAGTGGCAATGAAAAATCAGCAAATCAGGGTTAGTCAACTTGACGTGAAAATTTCAACTAGCTATGAACCTAATATCAAAAAGTTGTAAGAATAGAATCTATAGAAAATTGAATGTAGTTTCTAAACTACTAGGCCTTTTTTGAGAAAAAAGTTAGTATGATTGGTGAAAAGTATAGATTTCAATGTAGTAGTACAAAAATTTTAGGAAAAAATTAAGTAGGTGTATCTCTTACCACCTTAATCATAATCAAATGATAATATTTTATTATAAAATTTTATATATAAGTAGTAGACTCATGCCCAGATGTGACGCATATTTTTTTGTAATTTTATTCCAAAAAAATAATTAATTATGAATTTTTTGCTACAACATTTTCAAAATTAAAAAACTCCTGTGTCTGACCACCTTAACTCATTCAAAACTTTACAAAATTCAATTTATTTATTTTTTTCCTTATAGTAGGCGAAGCATAGAATGTGACGCATTTTTCAGATTTCAAAAATGTTATACCATCTGAAAGTTATAGTCATTTTTCAATCAGTATATAAATCAGTACTTGAGAGGTAGCTCAATTAGAAAATAACTAATAATTACTTATTGAATTCAAAATTTCATAGCAATTATATCAATAGAAATTTGATAATCTCCTTAAGATACCCTTTTCATTTTATCAAATTTGGGTGAAAAAAAAGTTGGCAGCTACATTGTCAAAGTTTTGAACTAACATCATCACTTTTTGGCCCCTCGTGATCTTGCACATACCCATACAATATATCTGGATCTTGGTGAATTGCGCTTTGACCTGATGTCTAGATTAGTTCCAATGAATAGCATAAGTACTTTACTTGGTCACATAGACCTTCTTCTAATGGCTCAACACTTCACACACTTTGCTCTACTCTTCTTAATCAACCATGAACCACACTTCAACAATCACAAATGATTGCCTATAAATATCTTTCCTCCCAATGATATAATCAAGTCAGCCTATTAGAAACACCTTGAAATCATATTAGAGAAACCATAATAAATTCCAATAGACATTCTATCAGCTCTATTATGCACACAACTCATTCTGTGACCTATCTAATAAAATAATTGTAGATGCACGCTACACACTGTTGGCTCTACCAAAACAACTACAACTTTCTCTGTAAGCTGAATTAACTCATGTGCTCTTAACTAAACATCAATAACACTTCTCCAAGCTTAACTCCAAGGGCACATACCATTAAGATAGGTGCAACTCAAGAACCAATAAAATATCTTTCGGCTCTTCTGAACAAACACAAGAAACTGCTACTAGCGAATAGAGACTGCATAACTTCTCTTGTGTTCATCATCAGACTATGCATCCATGACTAAAACATCAATAAGATGTCTTCAATATATATCCAAGGGTGCATGTCGAACAACTGTACAGACAACCATACACAGAATACTGTCTATTACTCTATCAGGAACACTGCTGACACCAACTACAGTATAACTATCTGTACTAACAGTTAACCTCTGCGCCCATGATATCATGCTGATATCATGTCCATGCTACATATATTGAAAGCTTACTATATAAGACTTCCATGCATGCTACTTTCCATATGTTATCATCAATGACAAACATATAGTCATTACTGGCCTACTGGCAAATCTCCAATAGCTAGTACTAGTACATGAGTGTTTTCTAATAGATTTGATAACAATTGTTGATTTAATATTTATAATTGTTGATCTAATGACCAATATTATGATAACATGGCACCACTAGTTATAGATGATGACTACACAAAACTTAATGAAATGTATTTCTTAATTCCAAAAAGAAACCAACTATGTGATGCCACATCAGTTGCACAAGTATGGGTCTTCCTTTTGCATGACCATTAGTCTCACTTATTTTTGGGTTGTTATGAAAACCTTATCAAGAAGCATGTCGGTATAGCCCTAAAATCTTAATTATAAGAAATGGACTTTTCAAGTAAACTAATTTAAAAAATTGGGAGTGATTTGTGATTTCCACGTAAGGTTTTGAGAAAAGAAAAGTTAAGGTGCCCAACTACAAGGTCCTCTTCCCTATGAGATATTTCACAAAAATGAATTCACTTGCAAGCTATTTTTTGGATTTGATTGTGTAAGTATTTTTTACATCAATGGATCATATTCTATGATCCATCATCAAGATGAATGATAGAGAGAAAAGGGAGAAAAGTTGAAGGATCACAGATGTTGATAAAAAAAATTACACAATAAAATCTAGAAAATAGCTTACAATAAATTAATCTTATAGATTGTGGAAATATGCTTCCTCCAAGAGAGCATGTTAAGCTAATTGGGTATGATTTTGATTAGTTAATGAGGATGAAGTGTGGTGGAATTGTAGTGGGTTGTTACTTTGATCACAGAATAGTAGATGGAATAAGAAGCTTCATTTTCTTTCAAGCTTGGACAAACGTTTCTCAAGGTGTGTTGTTTTCAATGACTACACCATGCTTTGAACACTCACTCCTCAATCCTAGGTGACCCTATAATAGTGGGTCACACTTTTTTAGAAATGTTGATATTTTCTGAAATAACTCATTTTTAATAAAATATGATGATTTAAGCCTTAAGAGGTTCCATTTAAAATAATTAATTACAAATGACTAGATCAAAGCCTCTTACATACAAAAAAAAATTGATATAACATCTATACTCCTCATTCGTACCTACAATGAGTCTCCTTCACACCTATTAAAATGCCGACACAAAATCACTTCGACTTTATCTTTTGGCATATCAAATGAATCCATTTGACAAAACTATCTATGTAGTAAGGTACTACTGAGAAAAATCTTTTGAATGATTATAATGTTAATATATATATTAAGTTTATTACGACTTCATATTTTTAGTTTTACTAAACATAGATATTTTACCGTATGTCTAAGTCTATGTTTAACACTTATAGAAAAATAGTAAATGAGACAAAAAAAATTCTAAAAAATATCTATGCCCTAGGTATTGAAGTTCTCTTTGTATCAAAAAACATAAAAATGAAATTGGACAAATACAAGACAAGTTATAAGCAATGTAGTCAAGGTATGTCAAAATTATGGTTTAGTCAACTTCAAACATTAATAAAATATGCAATAATAATGATAATGTAATCAAACCAATTGCATTCCCTCTATATGGATGTTACACAACTAAATTCGAAAGAATCACATTGATATCTATTTTAGAAAAAAAGTTATGCTCTATGAAAAAAATGTAACTCTTTGAAAATGATGTTTTTAGAAACATACCAATTTTTGTGGGAGAAAGAAAAAACCATTCATTAAATAAAAAATTATAATAATAAATATTTTCAGAATCTAGACACAAAATCCTAAAAGAATCTATTTTACTTCATTTTTTGATTTGAAAGGGTTTAACGAAAATATGCATCTGAATCTAAAAGTTTTTTTGAAAATGTAGAGTTTAGTATCCATTCAGGCAAAAAGTGTAACCCACTATTGTGGGTTCACCTTCCTCAGAAGCCTCTTAATGGTGCTGCCATTGATTGACATTACATGGCACTACCTTTCTTTTCTTTCGATCACACAAACCCTCCTCCACCCCAATTGGGTATATCTATCATTTGGATTCTCTCACGCTTCAACAATTGGAGGATTTGGTGAACCAAATTGAAGTAAATCCTTGTGCTAGAAAACCAAAGATGCAAGTAGTCTCTTACTATATTTGGAATTTTCTTTCTCGTACGTAGGCTTTGAGTTTCTTAGAAATGACTACAATTTTGATCCCAATTGACGGGCATGCGCATTTGATTCTCCCTCATTCCTACTTTGGAAATGGGACAATAATTCCATTGAATGAGTGTAATGCAGAGAAGATATTAGAGGAGCCATTGAGAAAGATAGCATAAATTGTATAGAGTCTTATAAGTGGTTGTGTAAACAATGAGTATTTCAATTCCTTCATAGATTGGGTGGAGGAGAAGAGACTGACAATTATATTAGTAATAATTCATGTGGAGAAAGGATCTACTGTGGTGGTTTCGTCAGGAGTGAGGATTCCATTATATCAATTTGACTTCAAATGTGGAAAGCCTATGATTTGAAGTGCATATATTCCATGGGGGGAAAAGTAGAGTATGTGATGTTGCAGGTGAGCCCACTCAAAGATCAGAATATGGTTGGTGAGGTTTTAAAATATCACCCTAACTTGGGCATTAGGCTCTCTGACATTTCAATCCTAACAATGGAAACCTTCTTGAGCTGTAGGTGGACTCTGATTGAGAAGGAATCTTTGGATTCTAGGCCGGTTCTAATTTAATTTGGAATATCACCTCTTGACTGAAACTAGAATGGAAAAAAGGGAAAAAAGATTAAAACTGAATGGGAAAAAGGGGTGATACATCAAAAACTTGTAAAAAACTTATTATGATCTTTAAACCAGCCTCCACAATCACAACTACTCATGAGATTGGCTTTATCATTCACTGATCGACATATAGGATGACTAGAATCCATTATTAGGGTATACACCACAAACAGTAAGAATCTGATGACAAACATACATTCTCTACAAAAAGCTCTAGATATTTTGCAACCAGGAGGAGGAATAAGAAAATAACACACTTCTTGTTGCAAAACTGATAAACACTTAATGCAGAAAGAAGAAAAGGAATTAATTCAATACTCAAAAATAGATGTACTAAGAAAACTTTCTTTATTATCCTTCAAAAGCCTATAAATGGTTACAAAACTGTGACAAAAGGTGCAGAGGAATGAAAAAGTTCATTAAGCCTCCCTTTCCACTATTTCGGACCCTTAAAACTAAAAATTAGTTTTGGTTATGTAGCCTCCAAAGCCTGAATCCGAAAATCCCATCCCCCTAAAAATCAGCTACAAAATTCAATCAACTTTAGCTACAAAATAGCTTCCCCAAATTGTCTCCAAATCAAGTTCAAAACTCCCTAAAAACTAGCCAAAATTGGCTCCTAACTATCCGTCTCTAATCCAGCCTCTCATGTTGGCTTTTAAAAATGAATATCTTTTACAATAATATGCCAACATTTACAAAAATCAAACCTTATTTAAAAAAATGCCACCTAACCTCAAATATATTAAAACTTAGACCAAAACTAACACCTAATCTCTAAAACTATTCAAATCTATTAGATTTCCACAATCCATGTATAATACTAATCAATTTTTGGATTCAATTGTGTAGAGTTTTTTTACCATCAATGTTTCAGATCATACTACATGATCCATCATCTAAAACTATTACTAATTACAAAGTGGGATCGAAGACCACCTTATGCAATCAGTAATAATAAAATATCTCAGGATAACTAGTCGAGGTGGTAGCTACAATCCTGAGGATTTGGTAATCGTGACATGTAACATTCAATGAAATTTAATGTTCTCTACCAGCAAACTCCAAATCCAATCTTAACTTAGCTCTATTTTGGTCACGGTCTTCACATTGTATTTCATAATTGGGGAAAAAATGCAGTCTAAACCCTAGTCCATGGTAGCTATCTAAATTCGCATTGATCTTTCTCTGAGCTTGAGTCTTCATTTGGAAAATGACTAGCTTTCATGACATGCAACTTGGTCTTTGAGGTCTCCTAAAGCATACATTAGGAACTTGCTCTTTGAGTTGATCTCAAGCTTGGCTGTGACCATGCTAATCTCGAGTGGTAGTGGGCTTTCCCTTGATCTTTACTGAATCTCTTATGGTTCTGACTATGCTTGTCATCTCCTATGATTATTTTATTTATTTGGCACTTGGGCTGCAAACCGTAACTTGATACTTTG
The DNA here is from genome assembly GCA_027943335.1 of Chamaecyparis obtusa. Lineage (NCBI taxonomy): Eukaryota > Viridiplantae > Streptophyta > Pinopsida > Cupressales > Cupressaceae > Chamaecyparis > Chamaecyparis obtusa. Next base: position 109,542 of record BSBK01005156.1, on the reverse strand, counting down.
TATTATGAAGCTATCAATGATTGCTTGGATCTGGGTTATGATTGTTGGTAGAACTTTGAGCTTTCATTATAACCCTCACTTCATTATTGAGACATTGACTCTGAGACTCGCACCACATTGTGACTAGTAAACACATGGGATGAAGAGGTGGGAACTTGACTGAAACTCATGGCCTCAACATTGTAACTGGCTCATGGCTTTGTGACTGTAACGAGCCTCTAACTGAGAGCTCATGAGTTTTCATTAGGAGCTCGATCAAACTTGAACAAGACTAGAGATGAGTATATCTTAATTCTCCTTTGCTATATTTTATCATTCTTCTTGTGTTAAAATCATTGCAATCTTAAATATTTGTAAAAGCCGAGTCTATTTTCTTTTACAATGCGTTGATTTTACTGCTTTCTTTGATGAATACAACTTGTAATTGGAAGCACAACTTGATTATTTGAAGTCAGCCTTTGTTTGAACTAACATAAGAGGAATCCTCTCTATATCCCGATGATAAGAAATTACTGCCAACTCCATGTTTCTAAAGTCAATCATTTTAGCTACGTTTGTTAAAACCCTTTAGCTATTATTTCAAAATTGGCTTTGACTGCTGAAGCATACACTTGGCCTATTTGTTTAAGTTCTCTTCTTTGACAACATCCCCTCTATGAAAGGCCTACTTGAAACATGACTATAACTTTGGCTATTAACTTGGAACCTGGGCTCCCTGTTGTGGCTCGACTATGCTTGTCAAGACGCTCGAGTTCAACTCGATTTGTAAATGTTTAAATTAACCAAGAGTTTGGTTATTTTAAATACAACACAAAGAAGGCTGAGTTCTTTTTCCTTATATTGCATAGACATTGCATAGATTCACTATTTCTATACTTATAGTTTTCTCATTTCATATGTAAATCTGACTTTAAAATACATGTATCTTAGTGTCCAGCTCAGTTTTAGTTGTATCTAGTTGTTGCTAATTAATATTCACTGTAATCATTTGATATGAAAATCTCTACCCTTCTTGAAACACATCTTGTAGTCACCATGCCCCGGATGATTATTGTTCCCAGCTAAATCTAAGACTATGCATGATGTCCACCAGTCTTTATGAGTTCAACTTGACTATATCCAACTGAATTTACCCCTCTTCTTCTTCTTGTAGATGACAATTAGCACACCTCGATCTCTATTACTGTTGAGTTGTGACTTAGCAATGCTCAATTCCAAAATAAGATGCTCTCTATTTTTTATAAGAAACTACATGTTTTCTACTAGAAGCACCTCAAGACCATGATTTGAACTTGTACCTTTTATTCAATGCTATTGCTTGATCTTTTCTATACCATTTCATATTCAATGTGAACAAAAAGGCATATTTTATTATTTGGCACTATTTTTTGGTCATTTCCTGGTAGCATATCATAAACTTTTTATTTTAAGTGCTTTGATAGTGAGCACCATAATGCATGATTATATATCATTTGAAACCCTATTATAGATACATGATCCATATATGCACATTAGATGTCCAGATTCTAAAATAAATGTAACTCCAATATTAAAATTTATTTATCAGGTTCGAGCATGAGCTCATGACACCCATAAACATATTTCAATGATCTTGAACTTGATATACTTTGAATCTATTCAGCATAAGAACAACACTTTATAGCATCTTATCCAATGAACCAATATAATGGACAACAAACTACATCTTTTTTTATGACTGTGATATGAAATAGTTCATTTTGAACAATGCTTTTATTCTGACTAGCTTTTAAAAACATTAACAAAATCAAATAAAATACATTAGGTTAGTGAACATAACAAATGGTCAAATTTGTGCAATAATTGGTCAACTGATGTTCACTAACCTAATGCAATCCTATTGTCCTAAAAAAGGTTTCTCGGCTTTAAAACTAAGTCCCTTTGATTTAGACATCTAGTTTATAATAAAACATGCATAATGATGGCCATTAATAGTAAAAGGTTTGATAAAATTATGTCCCTTTAATACTGATTTTTAGTTTATGTGTATGCACATGTTCTTATTGAATTTGGAATACTAGATAGAGATAGGTGCAACTCTGACAGATTTTGATTGTTTTATGATGTTTCATTCTTATGCATTTCTTAGATCCAAATGGATCTAACCCATTTTTAACCATGATGTAGGAAAAACCCTAAAAACCTAAGACCAGACACATGAAGACTCAGACAGAGGACCAGAGGACTTAGACTAGACATGACAACTAGCTCCTGATATGCAGATGACTCTTCAAGGCAATGCAAAGGACTTTACTCATACCTCTATCTCATCTTTCTACTTTTCCCTTTGTACTCTGTTTATTGTCATGAAATATGAAGTATGGAAGAACATTTGTAACTACATTTAGTTTGAATGCACAATGTAATTATCAATTATGAATGTGAATATTTGAAATGTGATCAATACTTAGAGTACAAATAAAAAATTTGATATGAATTTAATAACAAGATGTTAATCCACATTACCTGAAAAATAGTGTTAACTGGAAGAACCTCTATGCACCTTTTTCCTATTTGTGTCTATTATTTTGCATGTTGAAATTTTGGGTAACAATGGTTGTTTATATGCACATATCAGAGAAGCACTTAGATTCCATTAAATATGATCCCAAATTTTTTCTCGTGAGGGCCAACCAAATGAATTTCTAGTAGAAGAAATGATTTCATGAAGAATTTCTTAATTGTAAGCTTAATAAAAAAAGCTCCTATTTAATTCTAATCATGACCCTAATTTAACTTAATGATAAATGAATACTACTCAAGATTAAGGTCAAATCATGATTCAATTAGAAGTAGTTAATAGAGCTTAATATTCACTTTTGATTAAGATTAAGGTTTAATAACAATACATAATATATTTTTATTATTGTTGTATTTTCATAATGTAATATTGCATTATATTATAAATTTTTTTTTAAATAATGTTAACAAGTACTTTTACTTTGTAATTTTTTGGATTGATTATGTTTTCACAAGGTGGTAAAGGACTTCTAGGTTGCGTTGTTCTATTTTCTCCAAGTAGACTCCTGCCATTGATATTTATAGTATTTGATAAATTTTTGTTGAAGTCTGAACTAGAAAACCTCTTTTCCTAGCAAAATATTGTTCACAATGTTAATTTTATAATAATTCTTCTTGGCACACCCTCTCCAAACACAATTACGAAGGTTAGTAATGAAAAATATAAAAGGTACTTGAACAACCTATGTAAGAAGAAACCTATATCCTTGAATACAAACATTCACAGGAACAAATCCTTTAGCATTGAAGCTCTTGGAGAGATTTCTAGCATTTTATTTGAAGGATCAACCTATTGTATAAAAGGTTTTGACTAATCCTTATTTTAGAGGGTTATCAAGGGTGTCACGAGAACTAGTTATTCAACCAATAACTAAATTGGAGTTTGACTTTGAGAGACAAAGGGTTACAAAAGAGTCCATGTGAGAACTTATTTATCATGAAATTCTTGAATATCATCTACATATGTTCAAATCATAAATAATATATGTATAGAATCAATCATATAAATTTTATGTATCCTAGTTCCATTCATAATTTTAAGAAGCTATTTTCACATCTGGGGGAGCACTATGGTAAAGACATAAAAGTGCCTCCATTAGATAGACATCATGCATGTTTACCAAGAACTTGTACTATCTACTTAAATCTATTAGGTTCTTTTCTAGAGAAAGCATCTTCACGCCCTTCAAGGGATTGGTGTTTGTGATGAAGCTAATAAAGGTTTTAGAGAGGAAAAGAAAGAGCACCAAGAGTGGAGGTCCAAAAATGCAAAGGTTATAATGCATATGCCTCAAAATATTTTGCAAGGAACTATTACAAAACTAGGAAAAGGTATTTGGTCCCAATTTTTGGGGGGCTATTTTGAATACCTTGACAAAAAACTATGCTCATGTGGGCCTGAAAAATTATTACAAGAAACAAAATTTTCAAGTAAGCTACTATAAAAGAAAAGCTTACTAAATAAACAATTGAAATTATTTCTAAAATAGAAGTATTGTGAGAGAGGAAATATATTTCCCACATAACATAGTGTAATTATTTATTGTCATCCATCGAGGAAAAATTTTATTCTTATGAATAACTTCTTAAATTTTAGATAAGGGTCTGTATAATGGAGAAAATAAACATAAATAACTAGCAATAATAGTGGATAAAATGTTAAGGCATAGAAAAAGTATTTTACTATAGGCTTCATAGTCAATATCAAATATTCTTAGATGGGTTATGTAGCCAAGATGTAGAATTTTTATCTTGATGTAGGTTAACCTTGGTCTCGGAGGAATTTTGTGTTGTTTTTTTTTCAGGAAGGACTATCATTCGGATGTTCAACACATATACTTGACATAGTAGGAGGATTAGAAACTTTGCTTCAATTGTACAAATGATGTAATCCTTGTCTAATCGCCATTCTATGTATAATTCATGATTTTAAAAAAGCAATCTACAGTTTTTTCGGGACGTGGGTATGCCTACGTAAAATATGTACAAATCTCAATAGGTATCGAGTCGTGGGTATGCCTATGGAAAATATGTATTTTAACAAATCTCGACAATTGTCGAGTCGTGGGTATGGCCATGTAAATTTTTGTATAAGGTCAGGACCTATGGTCCCGGGCAAGGCTGGAGATTTTCTCAGCCCTGCTCTTTCCTACTAGTGCCTACAGTGAGCGGGGTCACATTGTAATATAATTATTTATATTAATAAAAAGAGATAGGGCTTCAGCCTTTTACCGATCAAAAAATAAATAAATAAATGTTAAAGCATAGATACTATTCTCTAGACAAAGAGAGACCTACAAGTCCAAAAGTATAAATATCTAAATTTTAGTAAAGAAGGATTGGTACAACATAACAAGTAAGGAATAATAGAAAGAGGAAATTCTAGAAACTAGAAAGACTTCTCTATTATCAAACTATTTACAATTGAAGGTGTAACTCACTAAAACAGGTTTTGAAAGAAAATATTTCATATAGAATAGGGTCGTTTTCCATTGAATGATCAATATTAGTGGCTTGTTGAATGAATGAAGGAAAAAATGATCTTTTTTTACATTATTCTCACTCTCAAGAAGTATAACAAAATGTTTATCCACAAATTTCAAGTATTGACTAGCTTACTTGGTGATTTGGGAGCCTCATATTATGTTTAATAAGATTTTTGTGATACTATATTTGCTAAAAGATATCCAAATGTAAGATAAAACTCATAAAAACATTAATTAAAGTACATCACTAGAGGAATATAAAATGACAAAATGACTCTAGATTGGTGAATACTAGTGGTAATGTAGGAAAAGGCATTAGTAAGTACAATAAATAGAAAAGGGAAAAAACCCAAGCTTAGAAAGCTTTAAAGTAACGAAGGGCAATTTTATGTTGTAATAAGTGGATTATCACCCAATAGTGTGTCCCACTTTTTCTACAAAGTGGGACATTGAAAAAATATTGAACTATTTTTTCACTTTTTGAGACACAAAATGATTGATCTATTAGAAGATTAAGATTATAGGAATTAGTGATTTGTGAGCCTTTTTGTATTTTTATAAATGATTTTTAGAAAATGCTAAAAATAATTTGCAATTATTTTGTGTAAATTATAACAATTTCATTATGTAGTCAACAATATTTTAATAAAATGATGTTGATGCAATACATCATAACTTTTTCATTGAAATCATAGACATATATATTTTATAATATAGGTTCTTAACACCAATATCTAATGAACATATATATTATTTCTTAATTTTTGGTTACATTTTTTTTATTACTTTTAGGGACAAAATTAATTATAATTTAGATATAGATTTATAGCATAAAACATAGTTTTTCATATGTATAAAATTTAATGCATTTAATTCTTCAAAAAATAACATTAACCATGTTAGTGTACACATTTATATTGTGCACATTTATTTATGTCTTCTTCAATGAAATATTCAATATTTAGATCCATAAGGTTGTACATTCTTTAATAACAATAGGTACATTAATTTATTATAACCGTTGGGGTACTTGGAGTTTTTTTTAAATTTTCGTACCTCATCACACCTAACTATATATTTTGAAGGTTTTATGTTTTTTAATATCTCATACACATCCATACATGTGTTCATTGAATGATGAAATAACTTATTGTCATTTATTCTCATTGTTTCTATGGAGGTTTTGTCTTGGCTTACAACATAGGCTCCATAGTACATAAATGTGGTATTAGATTTGTACATGGGGGAAAGAAATGCAAGGTATAGATCCAATTACCTAATGTACAACTTAGAAGGAAAATGACCCAATAGTCTCAAGAGGGACTCAAGTGCTAAATAGATACAATAGTCATTTGTTGTGGATGTATAAGGGGAAATCCATAGGTGTGATTTGAAAGAATTATGCAAGATAGAGAGATAAATAAGAAAATGTATACAAATTAGGAAATACAAATTAGCATAAAATAATAGAGAACTAGAAATTACTTGAAATAAAAAATACACAATAGCATTAGCCTATGGTAAAAATTTGAGCTGAAAATTCCATTTACAAAATGCTCCAAATGACTTGTACCTATTTTTCAGGTTGAAACTTACAGGCTATGTCCAATAGTTTTTGATATTTCTATAAAAGTTTTGATAGGTCTACCACCTGTTCCTGCACATAGAAAATTGGGAAAAATATTGTGGAAGGGGGTTTTCCTTGGTCAAACCCCTATTTAGGAATCAACCTTGAAATTGAATTGAGATTGCATAAAGGACTGTAAATATAAACGTAAACATTTGATTCACCTTGATTATCACTTAATGAACAAATGTAGTGGTTCCTTATGTTCATGAAGATAGCTGATTTTTGCTTGAATTGATGGTATTGACCTTGGAATGTTCTAAGAAATCAAGGATGTCCTAAAATATGAATAGATCCATGAATGCAACTACCAGATCTTCAATTTTTCTATGCTTGATAATCACTTGCTATAGAAGAAGGACACAAAGGATGGGCAAATAGATCTTCTAGGTTGATTGAGATCTCTACTTGGCCATCATGGGAGAGAATATTTTTTCAATTAGAGAATATTTCCTTAAAATTCCCTTGGATTCTTGAAGAAATGCTAGATCTTGGACTTAAATGTTTGAAAGCTCTTGATAATTTACCTATAGCTTGAAAAATATTGAGCTCCTTTTTTCTTGTGGTTGATCAAAAGATCCAAAATAAAGAGAGAAAGGGTATTTATATACCTCTCAACCATTTGGGAGCTCAAATTGAGCTAGCCCAACCATGAGATCTATTTTCCCACCAAAACATTAACATGGGCCCTTTATTTAAATTTGACCCAAAATATATGGGTACATAACATTCCAAACATTATTTACTTGAGTATATAATATTGTATGTGTTATGTACCTAGGTACATAACATTCAAAAAATTATGTAACATGTACATAACATTCCCATTTTTACATGCACCAGGGTATATAAAATTCCAAGTATTATGTACCTAGGGAAATGTGATGATATTGGAATTAGGTGTTGGGATGATAAGTTAGATGTGGGAAAATAAGAATCAGGTTGCTAGGACCAAGTATAACAAATATTAAATCTTGAAATAACCAAAATGGGTCCTAATAGAGTATCTAACTATGGGTGCTAAATTTTAGGATGACACTTTTATCCTCCACTTTAGTAGTAGTATGAGAAAAACTCATGCTTGTAGTAAAGTAGATCAATGAATAAGAATAATATTATGAAGGTTAAGGAGATAATAAAATATCAATCCCCCAAGTGACTTAAGTCCTCATCAAATCTAAAACCCAGATAAGAGAGACATCACTTGAAAGAGAGAGAAAGAGAAAGGTGAGAGACATGACCACTAGCCTAGTAAGGTATTACCTTACTGTGGATAATGAAAAGTGAAAGTACTACTACAAAAGATTGCATTGATAGTTTAGAAAATTGTGTTATACTAGTCAACCCATAAAAAAATAGACCAGCCCTTAAGGAAATAATTGTCTCCATGATGAAGGGTGCTCCCCTTAATACCACAAACTAATAATAGAAACAGAGAAACAACAACAATTTGCAAGAACAAAAAATGGGCTTCTTGATGAAGGGTAATCCCCTTAATACCACAAACACATAACAAAAAATAGAGACACAACAACAATTTTCAAGAACAGAAAATGGGCTTCTAATTATCTCCACAAGTGTGGAATTACAAATTTTAGAATTACAATATGCAAGGCCACATGGGCATTTCCCTTACAATATTTTGTAGGATAAAGCCTCGAATCATTACCCAGAACTGCTCCAAACTGCCCTAGACAACACTACGGGCCTTCCTTATATAGGCAATTTCCACCGCCTGAGAAGGTTCCAAAAATTTAACCCTTAAGGCCGACCAACCTTAGAATTATTTTTCAATTTATTACATCAAGTCGGCTCAAAATAACTTTTGAAACCCAAACAAAAATTTTGAAGGAAATTTATTTTCCGCCATTTGAGGTGGCCCAACTTCCACAAACCATAAGTCATCACCCATTGACCCTATTGACTATTATGACAACTATTTTGGAAAGGGCATGAAGTTCTCTACAACATCTAAATCAAGAAAGCTTCATTCAGCCAAGTTTCAATCTCATCTGAGGCCTCTAAAGCCTTCAAAACCGAGTTCAAAGTTTATGTACCCTGCTGCCAATAGCAAAAAATTTCAATATCTTAAAAACTAGACTTGATCTGGCAATGAAACCTTACTAGCAGGCTAGTATGACCAAAATGAACCTCCACTTGTGAAATCAGAACATTTTGAGATTGAATGGAAAACTTACTAAAAATAGTAAATTTCTAGAAATAGCAACTTTGCACAAGATAGCCCTTATTGAAAAGAAACCAGAAATATTTTTGGGTGATGCAAGATTTCTCTTACACCAAAGATATCACTCCATTAAGGGATCCATGAAAGTATATTATTCCTGAGGAAAATACTTTCTTTAAAGGTATTGAGAAAAGGAGGATCAATCCTTAAGGAAAAAATTATCTCTAGTAAGAAATCTATAACAGCGGTTAGTCAAACCAAATGAAGGAAACTAATATCAATTTGAGGATCTACCAAATAATGAAAAGTGGTAGGATAATGTAAATGTGAAAGCAAGGAAAGCATTGTCTCCTTAGCCATATACATAAGAGATTACATAGAATTATTGTGTGTGTGTGTATGTGCACAAATGTGAAACAAGAAGAAGAGTGTATTCCACTACATCAAATCAAATGAAAATGCCTTAATGAGAATACTAGATTTGACAAAGCATGCATGCACCCTAAAAGTAATGTTTCCACTATGAGATGACCCTAAGTAAGGACAAACCAAGGGAAATGAACACATAAAAAAGATAGCATGAAAGGGATCTATCAACTCTAGGTTCAATATGAGCATATGATAACTCGTGTAAATCAAGAATTACATTGAAATAAAATATCATCATTCTTCAAAGGTATCAAAACCACAAGAACAATGGAAGAATAATGCATATAAGAGACACAAAGATGAGTCTTTTTGAACCAACATCATAGAGTCCAAAAAGAATAGGTAGCTACCATTTTGTATCATGTCCAAATAGAAAATACAAAGGAACATTTATGAACAATAGCACATAATTAACATAAAATGTATATAACATATATAAGAAATAAGATACAAATAGATGAATGTCACAACTAATTGAATCCTTTATCACCTTGTACCAATGGAGTAACAAGGGTCATCTAAAGAAATCTAAAAAACATATGTAACTAGATACACATCTCAAGATAAGTACACCACAATAGGAAAACACACAAAATGGGTCCAACATACAAGAGCAGCTAGTCAAACATATCATGTTCCCCTTCATATTACTTTGTATTATTTAGGGAAGGTAGGAAACATCCAAGAGGAAAAATGTCAAGAATGATAGATAGAACTATTGTAAGTTCTAAACAAGGACTAGATGCTCTAAGGAGAATTCACTTTGTTTGTGTAATACCCCTCCAACCCTATCAAGTCCTAGTTATGCTCACTAGAAATTAGGAAGAGCTATATGTGAGAATGATCCTTCTTGAGATGGTTGTTTAAACTGAACCTCTTCCAACTCACCATAACTTCATATTTTAATGTGGAAAATAATAATATTGCACAGGTATGTTCCTATACATCTTCTTGTGTGTTAGTGATAGTTTAGGACCTTAATGTTAAAAGGATCACCTGATAGACTTATATACTCTGATGTGAAATTCTCATTATTAATATTTATGTTTACCTTAGGTTAATTGATTATAATCATGTAAGGGTTAGATGTGTTAACTTCTATAATAATATTACTCAAGATTAGACATGATTTCTATATTGTGGTAATGATCCATTATGAGTACATGCCTAATGGTTAAACTAGGTTGTGAAAGTCAATAGATGATTTACATTTACATGATTATGTTATGATGCAATATGGAATAGAGATTATTCTATTACTAATCACACTAATCCATTTATGCTTTGTTGATATCACTATCTAATGTGAGTGTAGGATGAGGGGAGGCAGCTATAGTTACTCCTACAAGAGGTCCACATGATGTTGCACTCTCCCTCCTTGTTTGCCACTATTTTTTTATATATATGTATGCATTTTGGTTGGTGTTGCAGGATGTAGGTACTAGGCATAGACTCCACCTAGCTACATAGGTCTCAACGTGACTTAAAAATCCTTGAACTATTATTGTGTGGAGATATTACCAAGATTACTCTCAAGGTTACCCGTGGACTTAGATTTATGTTTAGGAGGTTACCCTAGTTAGGGGATTTGAATGCAATATGTGATGTGGTGTTGTGATTTATGATTCGACATTGTTCTATGATTTATAATGTGAGTTAGATTTATCCTTGTTATTATATCTATATATATCTATTATATATATATATATATATATATATATATATATATCTATGTGTGTGTGTGTGTGTGTGTGTTACATTGATTGTATGTTATATATGTTGTAATTATAGTGGGAAACAAGGGATGATTATGTTTCTAGGATGGAAAGGATTATAATATTGGATGGTTGTAAAAGATGTTTAGTAGATGTATCTTTATCTGGTCCTTGAGAACTTAGGAAGTTAAAAACTTATATTTTCTTGAAATGAGATAACGTGTTGAAATTACGTAATATTTGATATTTCAAATTATGGAAAGATTAAGAAGCATCTCTCTTTTATATACCCTCTCAAGTAAAAAAATTAAATCTATTGTTGAATCAGATGTGTCTCTCCCTTCTTTCTCAAGAAGTATATTTAAAAGGCTAAATTTCATAACGGAAAATCAATGTGTCAATAAGGAGAATGTGCTTAGCTAGAGGAAACCCTTTGGTAAATGACCTATGTCCCCAAGGTTTTATAATAAATAATATTATAGTACACAATTAGTTGAAAGGAGAAGTGTTTGATTATATGGTAGGAATTTTGAATTATATATGCTCCTCATAAGTGGTGTAAATTGAACCAATGAAAAATCATCAACTATAGGGAGAGAATATGATATTAAACAAAATTGTGTAGTAATTAATTGATTTGTTGGTATTTTGTGTGTGAAATGGAAGTTGAAGCTAGAAAAATTGCCAGTATATAGGAATGATGAGTTATTATGAAAGGAATAATGATATTTCTATTAGAATAAGATTTAAGTCAAACTTTCTAACTATCCTAAAATGGAACTATTAGAAGAATGTGAATTGATAGGTAATGGTATAGATGTCATATTGAATATGTGTATAAGGATAAATATACTTGTAGTTACTCCTCAAATGTGATTTTATTGAAATGCATGTACAAAAGGTTAGTGGGTTGAACATATTAATTTGATTGAATAAGAGGGTAGCCGTAGGACTCATGTATTTCTCTCCCTTTATTAAAGAATCTAGGACTTTTATTTTGGAAAATGGTAAAATTCAAACAAACTTGCTAATGTTGGGAAAATATATACATATACTCTTAAGAATCTTATTAATGGTTTCTGAGATGTGGAATTGGTTAAATAGCTAGTTAATAGGTAATGTCGATGAAACTCTAGTTTAATGAATCATGTTAAAATTTCTTAGGAATATATTTATGTGTATTGTTGTAATACAACACTAATAATTTATATATTATAATAGAATCATAAAAGGTATATTAGGTTACATTCTTTAAAGAGGATGTGAATTCCATCTTGTATGTAAGTTTTATATTAGTGATTATCCTATAAGTTTACCATAGGCCTTATGAGAAAAAGTAACTTGTTTCATAAAGAGAATTGTTTTTGTCTTATCTCATAAAATTGTGTGTTGTTATATGTGGCAGTTCAATATTTGAATGAATTTTAGTTTGAAAATGTTTACCAAGGTAGTAGTATGACAGTAGTATCTTATGTATACACTTTGACAAGAAATAACTCCTGTATCAATTTGTATCTAGTTTAGAGAATGAAATTTGAATTCATAATCGCATTTCAGAATCCTTAAATATGTTTTGTTATTAAAAGAATTCCTAATTCCTAAGGTAAAAATTATACCTAATATATCAATGATAGACTAAAGTACAAATATTTGTAATATTCTTATTTTATGTTTGACCAATGGCTAGAAACTTCTGACTTCCAGGAGTAAGTCAAATCTTAGGGAGGGATGATGTAATGCCCCTTCAACCCTATCAAGTCCTGGTTATGCTCATTAGAAATGAGGAAGAGCTATATGTGAGAATGATCCTTCTTGAGATGGTTACTTAAACCGAACCTCTTCCAACTCACCATAACTTCATATTTGAATGTATAAAATAATAATATTGTATAGGTATGTTCCTATACATATTCTCGCATGTTAGCGATAGTTTAGGACCTTAATGCTAAAAGGATCACCTGATGGACTTATATGCTTCAATGTGAAATGCTCATTATTAATATTTATCTTTACCTTAGGTTAATTGATTATAATCACTTAAGGGTTAGATGTGTTACCCTCTCTAATAATGTTACTCGAGATTATAAATGATTTCTATATTGTGGTAATGAGACATTATGAGTACATGCCTAATGGTTAAAATGGGTTGTGAGATTCAATAGATGATTTACATTTACTGATGCAATATGGAATATAGATTATTCTAGTACTAATCACATTAATCCATTTATTCTTTGTTGATATCACTGTCTGATGTGAGTGTAGGATGAGGGGAGGTAGTCATAGTTACTCCTACAAGAGGTTCACACAATGTCATACTCTCCCTCCTTGTTTTCCACTGTCTGTTTATATATATGTATGCATGTTAGTTGGTGTTGTAGGATGCAGGTACCAAGAATCAACCCCACCTGGCTACACAGGTCTGAGCATGCCTTAACAATCCTCAAACTATTGTTGTGTGGAGATATTACCAAGATTACTCTCAAGGTTACTTGTGGACTTAGATTTTATGTTTAGGAGGTTACCCTAATTGGGGGATTTGAATGAAATATGTGATGTGGTCTTGTGTTTTATGATTTGACATTGTTATGTGATTTATGATGTGAGTTAGATTTATCCTTGTTAGTATATGTATATATATTTATTATATATGTGTGTTACGTTGATTGTATATTATATAAGTATGTGTATATGTGGGTGCACATGCATGTACCCATGCTTATATAAATAATAAAATTTGTATGTTTTTATTGTATGTTATTTATAATAATTAAATAAAGTGTATTTAATGAAATGTATTAAATAAAAGTAATAATAATAATAATAATAATAAGAAAATCTCTTTGTAGTAAAACTAGCTATCTAGGACGGATTTGAACTTGAGACCTCCTAGAAGTTAGGCTAGTTGGATTCCAATTGTGTTATGTATTTTGCTTGATAGCTTTTTGTTTATTCTTTTTGTTATAGTTTTCTTTGGAGGCTATTTTAATTAAATCTATAAAAAACTTTATTATGTGTTACAGGAAGATTTTTAATTAATCCTCAACCAACCATGGAAGTTGGAGAAGTTGCTTCCAGTAAATAAACTCCTCCAACCATATAGTTGGGGGATAAATTAATCCCAGAGAGGAGTTTTGGGGGGGATTGAAACTTTGGAAACTTTTGGGATTTTGGATCTAGAAATCATTTTGGGCTGCTATCTCTATGTGCGGAATTCTTAAAATTTATGTGAGGGAATTTGGAGCTTGTCTATGTGGATTATTTGAATATTGGTTGCTAGAGGAAGATATCCAAGAGGCTACCAACTCAAGGCTTGAAGAATTGCAGAGAATGCTCCAACTGTCGGAAGAGGATTCTCTGCAAGACCCTAGGTAGGGTCTAAACTGGGATGAATCTCCATTCTTCCTATGTGTATATTTGTGCATATGAATGATAAGTTTTTTTTAATGTATGATTGTTTATTCTAAATTGAAATAGTAAACTTATTTATGTCATGTTTTCTTTGTATTCCAATTGTGTTTCTGTGAAGTAATTGTTATGAATATTGTATAGTTGTTATTGTGAAATCTTCCTGGAAAGTTTAGGAATGATTTGATTTTCTTAGGATGGTGTATTCTATTTCTCTTTTATTGAATAGGGAATTTTAGGAAGAAATAGGAAGGGTTAGGATGGTTTAGGAATGAGATGCGGTCCTTTTCCTTCTCTATTTCTCTTGTAGGCTTCTCTGTGAATTATTGTTTTACATTTGTTTTATTTTTTTTGAGGCTTAGGTAGTGTTGAAGATGTGTCATGGATGTGGTATTGAGGTCCCTGCATTGGGTTGACCTCAAGGAACCTTCCCTAGGCACTCTCCATGCCTTAAAAAGTTAGTTTTTGGCCTTTTTAGGTGATTTTGAATTAAATTTTGAAAATGTATCCTGCAGTGTTGTATGACATTGTAATGATACCCATACGAAACTTGGTCAAATGTTGTATGGGAATGCATACATTGCTGTATGGATTCATATACAAACTTGTATGGGTTTTTGGAGGGTTTTAGGGGCTCAAAATTTTTAGAATTTGTGTTTAGAACCTCTACAACTCACTTCTTATGATTGGGCTTCAAGTTTTATGACCTATGTTTTCCCTTTACTTGTTTTGTTGATGTTATTATATGTTACTTATGTTGTTTCAGTTTTTGTCTTACACTTAAGTTCATTTTATGAGGCTAGAACTCAGTCTAGTGGGAGGATTTATACAAATATAACATTTAAGTATAAATACCTTCCAAGATGTTTTAGATAGGTTTTAGCTTCATAGGAGTTGAGATGTAGATTCTACATTCTGGAGACTTCCAAAAATTTTAGTCTAAGCCAAATTTTAGGCACATGAGGTTTCCATAGATGGAATGTTGTTTTAATGCATGTGGAAGTTTGTATCCCCTATGTATGTTAATTACTTTATTTGTTGAGGTTTTATGGTGTACTTATTATGTTTTTCACTTGGCATATATTTGAGCTTAGTTTATGAGGCTAGGACTCGTCTTGGTGGCCTGTGTGCATGAGAGGGCTCTCTAGACCTATAAATAACTTGTGGAAAGTTGTGCTTATGCATGTGGAAATTCTTATGCTTTTCTTTGAGGTGTATTATGATAAACATCCTTCCAATGGTTCTTGTTATGTATATTGCTAAGGTTAGGGCTCGCTCTGAGGGCCTGAGTGCACAGGGGAGTTTCCTAAACCTATGAATTAGGACATGGAAGTGTTATTTTGTATCTTTGGCTTGTGATGGGGTAAGGGAATAGGAAACCTAAGTGAGTGGCTCACCATAGGTGTTGGACCCATAAAGTGGTTGATAGATGATCCTATGGGTAGGTTTGTAAAAAAATTGATAACCTTAAAAATTAACCTAGGAAGGGAGCATTCAAAAGATAATGAAAGAAAATATAATAATGGCCACACAGACTTGATTGGAGTACCGAGATAAGAGATAATTGCTAGGATGGATCCCTATTCATAAAGGGGGGACCGAGGTTACATGGTTGTCAGGAAGGATCCCGATATATAGGTTGTGTGATGACACTCACTTAGGTGGTCTCCTAGAACCTTCACCTTGGTGTTATAGTATGATAATATTTGATGTTCTTTATTCTTGTTCTTTTGAGTCTTGGATTTATTGGTATTTGACACTTAGATTGTCTTAAGGTCTTGAGACTACCTTGGTTCTATCTCCTCGCACAGGGGGTGGAACTTCACAAGTTTCACATGGTTGAGTGGAAAATCTCTTTTGAGGTATCTATCATTCGTGGTTTGTGTTATGGCTTGGCTCCTGAGTTGTTCAGTGGTGAAGTTTATGTTCTTGTATCATGTATCTCTACCTTTTGTAATCAAGATGTAAAGATGTATTGTAAACCTTGGGCATCTTGTTCTAATTATTTCTTTGTATTCCTTTGGGATATGTGCAGTAACGGTAGCTATAATTATGTTTGTAAATGGAAATTGTAAGAAAGAAAGTTATGTATATGGGAAGGGTAGTATTAAGATTTTCAAAAGGGGATTGAATATTGATTAATTATTTATGGATTATAATTAATTAACTTTCCTACCTTATCTCTCTTGTGAGTTTTAAAATGAAATTGAAAGTAATGGTTCTATGCAAACCTTTGTAATGAAAGTACTTATGGATGTAAAATTGTTTAAAAGGAAACTTGTTTTGATATGTGGAATAGTGAAAATATATGCTAATGGTTCAAGGGTATCTCTAGGTGAAATAATAATAGTAAGGAAATATGTATGGTATTGAAAGTATTAATGAGATGTGATTTCTTAAATGTATAGTTCAATGTGAGTAATGCATGGTTATTCAAACTAGGTTTTAATCAAATTCTTAACTAGACTTATATAAGGTTATAGATGATAATTTATGGAAGTTAAACTTCTGAAAAAAATAAAAAATGATTCAACTAGCATGAGATCAAATCGGCTCTCAGAGAGAAGATTTTCTCTGCAACTTGGTGAAAGGTTGATCCCTCATTTTCTGCACCATCACTGATGCAAGTGGACAGACCCGTGGATCCTCTGTACTACTACCATGGTGGCTTCTTTGTTGGATGGTGTTGTGTTGTTCCCTTGTTTCCCATGCTAGGGTTTGATGTTCTATTTCTTTCCCCTTTTTGTTTTTTGTGTTTTCCATTCATGTGTTCCTTTCTTTTTCCTTCCACTTCTCCTCATTATTTCCTATTGGGCTTCAGCTCTATTGCGCATGTGTGTTTAATTCTCTTTTGGTTTGAGATGAAGGCCATCTTGTAGGAGATCCTCTATCAACATCCCACAATCTATTCTAATGGTCGTATAGGGTTTTAATGATGGAAATGATAAGAAAAATAATGATCAAGTATCTAATGAAGGGACAGAGGTTGGTAGTGGAGGTGTTAGTTGACATTCATACAGAGCAATGGTGGCAGAGGAAATGGTTTTTCTTGAGATAGTGCAGTTTGAGGCTATTGGTAAAAAATGGAGGAGGGTCTACCAGAGCCAATGGAAATAGACCTAGAAAAGAAACTAGTGCCACTCCTATAGTGGGAGCTAGAGGAGAGAAAGAAGGCAGAGAGGAAGGTAAGAATTTGATGCCTAGTGCTAAGATTCTTGAACTTACCCCGAATTTGGATATGGTAACTACTATCAAAATTGAACAATCTCGCTTAAAGAATATTGCAGTGTTTTTTTTTTGTATGGATTTAAAGTTTTTACCAGCTAGGAAATTTCTTGATGACTAGATTGGTAGTGTCTAGGGTAAAAAACTTGGCATCAGAGTTGGCTTTTGTAGAATGATTCAGAGAGGATTGTTTGTAATTTTAAAAAAAAATCACACTATGTAGGAAAAGGTTTTGAACAAAGGTTATTGGAGTGTAGGGAAAACTATGTTTAGGGCCATCCCTTGGTCACCCAATTTCAAAACTAAGAAGGTCCTCTCTCATTCATCTCTGGTCTAGGTTGAACTTAGGAATGTAAAGCCATAATTTTGGCATTTTATTCCAAATTTACTCAAGCCACTTGGCTCTGTGCTGCAAGTAGAAGAAGCTAAAATTATGCTTCTGCATCTTAAAGCCCATGCCCTTCTCATTCTTAACCCTGACATTATTTTTCCTAATGAAATTACTCTGGATGTTGAAGGTGATAAGTGGAATTGGGATATTGTAAGATTAGGTGACATTGGGGCTTGTTTTCATTGCAAAATGAATGACCACAATAGGAAAGATTTCCCTTCCTTAAAAAATATTTCTAAAAATTTCTCTGATAACCAGAATAAAGATGTCAATTCTCCATCCAAAACCAAAGACACTGGTAAATCTGATAATAGTAATGGTATTCCTGGTAAAAGAGACATTGTTGACAATTTCAGTATTCCTAACGAGGATATTAGTGTGCCTCTTAGAACCAATGGAACTCTTGAAACTTCTTTGGATAAGTTTGTTTCTTTATCTAATCCTCTCTTTGAAGATGACTTTGAGGTTGTTGTTGTTGTTACTAATCTTGGTCCCAAGGAGCCCACTGCTTGTCAACCCTAGTATATCCATGTTCCTAGAGAGAAATTCAATGAAGCTGACTCTCTCTTCCCCAATGCCCAACAAATAGCTCTATCCACTATCAAAAATAAAAATTCCAATAAGAATAGTTCTCTTGAGAGTAGGGAAGAGCAACAATAGTTGATTGAGAGGACAAATCATTTCCCTGGCACCAAGCCTCCTGATAAAGGCCAGAAAGATAGAGAGGGGGTGTCTTTGAATCAGAATTCAATGGGTGAAGAGGATCTCACCATGGAAGAGATCCCCTCCTCTTCTACTTGTAGTGATATAGGAGGAGATGAGGAAGGGTTTGTAGAAGTTATCTCTAAAAGAAAAAAGAAAAAAATAATCATATGAAAGAAGTAGTAGCATTAAAAATAATGACAAAATAATAAGGTGAAAATTATTGAGCTACCTGAATGTTTTAACAGGTTATGTAAGAATTCTAAAACCCCCAAATCTTCATGATGATGCATATACATAGTTGGAATGTTAGGGGTTTGGAAATGCCTGATAGGAAATATATGGTTAGGAATTTGTGTGATAAGGTCTGCAATAAAGATATTATTTGTTTACAAGAAATTAAAGTTACTGGATATAAAGCTCATACCACTTTAAAGTTTATATGGAATCAAGTGAGTTGTATTTACTTTGATCACACTAGGGGTAAAGGAGGTGTTGCTATCTTTATAGGAAGTAAATGGACTGATAAGATAACTGATAAAGGACATCCCCTTGCCAGAGAGCTATATGGGCTAAATTTAAGGTGTAAGATTAGGAGATTGGTATTTGTAACATCTATGCTTCCAATGATTATAGGGAAAGAGCCACCTTGTGGGACTAGCTTAACCAGGATAAAAGTGGTGGCAAAAAACATGAGTGGAAAGGTAATGAATTCTTCTTTTGGTCTAAATTTAGAAGTAGATTTTAGGCTAGCAACCCTTTGGAGAATATGAAAAATGAGTATAAGAACATTTGGTTTTCTTGTTGTAACAATCAGTCCTTCAGAAGTAGAGTGTACTATAGATTGGACAAGATTTACTTCAACAATTTATGGATGGAATTAAAATGTTAGCTTGGCCAAAACCCTATTGAGGTTAAGCCCATTAGCATGTCTGATCACTCCCCTATTCATGGGTGTATCTTTCTCAAATCACACCATTCTTAGCCCTGTAGGAGTAGGAGGCAAGTCCCCTTCAAGCTGAACACTTCCCTACTGGATGATGAGGGTTCTCTCTAGGCTATCAGGATTGCCACTACTCTATCCAAAATCTACAATTCTAATCTCTCTACTAGAGGAAAGTGGAACTCTTTGGTGGACACTTGGAAAAGTATGTTTCATCTTATTGGTGTGAAGAGTAAGTTGGATAGGAATCAGGAGGATAATTTCTACCAAAGTAGACTCAATAAGATTGAAAACTAGCTTCAAGAGGTAGGGAAAGATTAGATCTTGGAGCAATCTCTCATAGAGACTAATGGAAAACTCAAAAAGATTTAGAACTATAAAATTCAAGGGAAAAAAATGAGAGCCAAGGCAAGATGGATAAAAGATAGAGACAGAGGATGCAAATACTTCTTTAATTTGATAAGAACCAAACATACCATAGAAGAGATTATGGGTATTCAATTTGAAGGAGGATTGACTAAAAATAATCAAGAAACTTTGAGTGTTTTCACAAAGTATTATAAACAGTTGTTTTATTCCGAATATAAACAAGAAAATATTGAAGCCATGGAAAGGTGCATCAAGCTTATCCCTAGGAAAGTGTCAAAAGAACATGCTAGAACCCTAGAACAGGATATCAAAATTGAGGAGATTGATGAAGCTATTGGAGCCTTAGCTAATGATAAATCACCAGGAATTGATGGGTTGTCAGCTAAATTCTACAAAAACAATAAGGAATAGATTTCTAATGAACTTTTAGAAGTGTATCAAGAGGCTTTCAAAGCTAGTTCTCTAGGAGAAAGCATAAATAGAGGACTCATCAAACTTCTACCAAAGGATGGAGATAAATCACAAGTGAAAAATTGGAGACCCCTCACCCTGTTAAATATCTCATATAAAATTATTGCCAAAATCCTTGCTAGGAGAATTAGGGATATACTCAAAGAAGTGGTATCAGTGACACAAAATGGCTTCATAAAAGGTAGATATATCCTAGACAACCTCATTACCAGTTGGGAGGCTATGAATTGGACAAAAAATAACAAGCAGAATGAAGTGATGGTGTTGTTAGATTTTGAAAAAGCTTATGAGAGAATTGAGTGGCCTCTTGTGGTCAACATGCTAGAAGCTTTTGGATTCCCTAAAGTATTTTTTAAATGGGTTAACATTCTATTTAAAGACTCTTCTACTATTATTCATGTTAATGGTGAAATATCAGAGTGTATTCCCCTATGGAGGTCTATCAGGCAAGGATGCCCTCTTGTACCAACACTTTATGTCATTGTTGTTGATGCCCTCTCATTCATTCTCAAGGATACTAGTCTTGGAAATCCAGTTAAAGGAATTTGTCTTCCAAATGAAGAGAACCTGCTTATTGAGTAGTTTGCAAATGATACTTCTCTTTTCCTGGAGATGGAAGAAGAAATTTTTTATAATTTCATTGATAGGCTTCAATTCTTTTTTCTAGCCTCAGGAGCTACAATTGCACCCCATAAATCCATGATTCTGGCTTGGTCAAACAGTCCCCTAGGATGGCTTCTTAGCAAAGAATGGAAGTGGTTAGGGCCCACCACCATTGTAAGATACTTGGGGATCCCTTTTTCTATCAATCCCTCCATTAAAGACATGTGGGAATGGATATATAAAAAAATAGAGAAAAAACACACTAAGTGGCAGTCTCACATGCTATCACTAGCAGGGAGAGTGCAGATTGTCCAAAAGGTGTTTTCCTCTCATGTTGTTTACTATGCTTCTACTTGGGTGATGGAAAATAACCAAATCAATAAGTTGGAAAGGATCTTGAGGAACTTTCTTTGGTTAGATGGCCATTGTAATAAGAAAAGGTGCTGTGTTAAGTCAGAATGGTGTTGTTCTCCTAAAAAATTGGTTGGTTTAGGCCTGAGAGACCTTAAAGCTCAAGGATATGCACTGGTTGCTAAATGGACCCTCAAGGCCATGAAAGGAAATGAACCTTGGAAATAATATTGAAAGAGCCACTATCAAAAAAGGTAGGAACTGGAGGGATGTTCCCATAATGGATCTTATCATGGGGGATTTTGAGATTCAAGTTGCTATCTCCAGGGCTTTTCAAACCATCTGGAAGGCTTGGTGCTAGGTCAAACCATTTTTCTTCTCTGGAACTGTTGTTGGCAAGAGCCCATACTATGCTGTAGTGGATAGATCTATTTGGTGGGGGGTCTATCTTAATGACAAACCCCTAGCTTTAACCCAATGTTGTTCAGCCCAAAAGTGGCATAAAAAATGGATAACTCTCATTCAAGATGTTATGGTTGACAAGAAGCTGGCCCCTTGGGAGGTATTAAAAGATAAATTTAATATACCTAAATCATAGAAGAAAACATACACTCTTATTTCTAAGGATGTTGGTAAATTATTTTTGGGTAAAATTTTGAGATCAGAGCAAGTGTTTGATTTCATAAAATGAAATGATGGCAATAACATGAAGAAATTTTCATGTAAACATATTTACAACATGCTTAAGGAGGAGAATAGTATTGTTCTTAGAATTAATCATAGTTGGAAGATCGACTGGTCTCCTAATAGATGGCTTTTCATGTTTGACTTTTTTTGGCATGCTAAAGTGAAACCCAAAATCCTCTATTTTCGTTGGTTGCTTCTAATAAATAAGTTAGCTATTGGCTCTTTTTTGTCTCAGAATGGCCCTCAGGTTGTTCACTATTCTTTGTGTAATTGTATTGAATCCTATGAGCATTTTTTCTTTGAATATAATTTTGCCAAGAAATTGTGGGCTAGTTTCTTAGGTAACTCTATTGTCTGGAACTGTCCTAATTCTTTCTCATGGATTAAAATTATTATTGGCTTTGTGTATGAGTTTGATTTCAAGTTGAACTCCTTTTGGTTTTCTCTAATAGAATTTTTTTTATGGAACATTTGGAGGATGAGGAATGAAGAGATCTTTCAAAATAAGAATTGTGATCTTACTGAGTTTTTCATTAAACTTGCACATATTTCTATTACCTCTCAGGTTGCAACTATGATAGAAATCTCAGAAGAAATATTCCAAGATTTGATGAAGGAAGGGGTGATGATTATTTTCAAGAGGGATGTACAATCTACCTCTCTAGTGGACATACCATAGGAGCCATCCAGGGAAGCTATGGTAGAAGGAACACTGATGGAGAATAGCTGGAGGACTCTTGAGGATGGAAACAAGAATGAAGAGAAGTAGGAAACATGCCACAATGAGTGGGAAAATAAGAATGTGAATGACAATTGGAATTCTCTGAATCAAAGGAACAGTTAAAGTGGATGGGAAAGTGACACTATCAAGAACAACACCAGCATATGGGATGATTAATAGTAGTTTTCCATTTTCTAATTTTTGATATACATACACTATACTTGTAAAGCGGGTTCCTTTTAGGTCTGATGCCATTTTTTGGCCTTATGTACATATTATGTCCTACTAAGGTGCTCTTAGTAGTAACAATGCTCTTGTGACTATTCTTATCAATTATTTTGTAATTGCTCAGTTGATACTCTATTTTAATATATAAAATAAAATAAAATGATTCATTAAATGGTTTATGTTGGTTAGCAATATATGGTTAAGTACTTTACACACTTCCTATTATTATATTGAAATTAAAATAGAAAGAAAGGACTCTTAATGGAAAAACTTAATTGAGTTTTGATAGTGTAATTGAGTTGAGTATATATAAGGTTAAGGAGTGAATAAATAGGAAATAATAAATGTACTTAGTGGATGAGATAAGTAATATGTGCTTGTTGCATTTCTAAAAGTAAATGATGTGTTAGTTTGGTAAAGAAAATGAATTCATTTAATTCATTAAGGAAATTGGTTTTGAAGTAGAATAAAAACAATGTCTCAATGTAACTTGAAGTTGAAATGAAAATAGAATTGCATTAGATTAAGAAATAAAATGCATTTCTTGATAATGGTAAATGAATTCATTAATGTAACCTTAAGGAATGTACTTGTGAATGGTTATGATGATATGTTAGAATGTTAAGAAAAAAATTTGTTAGTTGTAATTTTAGGTCATAGACCTAATTCCTTATGGGTTCCCTAGTGGGGACATTACAGTTTTTAACTTGGTGAAAGAGATGATTGTTTTGAAAATCTAACAAGTAAATCATTATTAACATCAATAAGATCATACATATAATTATAATCACTATCAAGGACAATATTATTAGAATTAGGGGTGGTTTAGGTCTCAGGAGGATCAAATTGATGAAAACAACTTTACTTTCAAAACATATATGAATAACTTACCACTCTAATGGTGATGTTGGATTAGGAGAGATAAGGTACTGAGAGGGGAGGGGTGAATCAGTGCCCACAAAAACTTTAGCTCTTAAACCTTTCAAATCTAAAACTGTAAAAAGTAGTAACCTTACATAATAAATTATATCAAATGCATGTATCATTCATTCATTCAACTTGTAAAAGTAAATAACATGAAATCAACAATATAATAGTCCCATAACACAAGTATTTTGGTAATGCAAAAACCCTTGTTAGAAGGTAAAGACTGCGGTGGGGATGACAGGCACAAATTCTTCACTATTGCAGATAGAAAAAGTTTACCTATTAGGGCTACAAGTTTTTCTCAGTTTTGATGATCTTACCCTATTAGGAGTAACATGTTAGATCAGCCAGATCTACCTAGTGATAGGATTTTAGCAACACTACTTGAGTGTGCACTTGGTTAAGAGATTTACAAAAAGACTGTCAAGTCTACTCTGTTAAGAGATTTTATCAAAACTCTATTATAATGATTAGAAAAAAATAGGTAACTATCTGCTAATAACAACTCAACTTGTCTAATAAAAATCAATAAGGTATTAAATTTATATCACCTTATACTGTGAAAATATTTTCTTTGAACTGCTCGGTTAGCTTGCTCTGATTCTGCTCAATCTAATTTCCTTTGAATACATTTCTCCTTTGTCAACTAATAATCTTGAAGGTTCACTAGCTCTTCAAGTGCTTATTTGCTCATACATCAGTTCACATCAACAATGATGTAAAATACAAATATATAGCATACTTCTTTATGCCACTTGTACAAAATTAGGTTTCAACAACTTAGAGAAAACCCTAAGATCTATGGTGTACAAAAATAACCTAGATCAAACAATTACATAAGATCATCATCACATTTAATGAATATCTCAACAATAAATTATCCTCGATCTTGGTAATTAACATTTTCTGATTCTGTTGTAACCATTTTCATAGATAGATGTGCCATTTCTAATTCCTATATCATTTCCTGTGATCCTCGATAAATATTGTAAATACTACTCGGTAATTATACTGATGCATGGTGTTTACTGTCTCTTGGTATCAGTGTCTAATGCTCAGTAAAACTATCTGGTGCTCAGTATGAAGACTTAACCGACTTGATTGTGATTCTTATAGTTATCGACTGGGTTCATATAAGTAACTGACCGATGTCTTTGACTTTCTTTGATACTAATGACAATCATTAATGCTCAATAGAGATAACAATCTCCCCCTTTGGCATTAGTATCAAAACCTTAATGTATACAGACCTTATGTCTCAAAACTTATATCTCTGCTATATACATATACATAAAAAAAAAAATCAAAAAATTTCTAAGTACTCCCCCTCGGTGCATGCTCCCGGTAATGTGTAGTATACATAGCATCTATTTACATATTTGGCATATACATTATTATCCCCCTTTTTTATATTAATGCCAAATACAAAAATTTATACATACAGCTTGTCAAAAATGTACTGATGGGTTTTCTTCAATGATTCCAAGAGGTTTTCCCATTCCTCTTTCAAGTTGGTGAGAGAAAGTTTCTCAAGACCGACTTGTGCATGCATGTCAAAGATGTTATCCAATGCAAAAATTTCTGGTGTTGCAACATGTGTCTCCACTTTGACAATATGTTTCTCAAAAATTTTCAAGTAGGGTAGGAGCTCAATTTGTAATTCAGTGACTTGATCACTGACTCTTTCTTCTTGTTTCCTAAGATCTTCTATCAACCACATGAGTTCATGAACTCTCAATATATGCTTTGAAATAGCTTGTGGCTCAGTTGTAGTGGCTTGTGCATGGGCTTTGATCTCATTTTCAAATTGTTTTATCTTTTCATTGATCTCAATAGTGAAGGTTTCCACAGTGCATAGTTTAAACAAGATTTGACAAATTAATTTTGTAATACACTGAATTTTAGTTATTACCTCTCATAGCTTAACCTTGTTAATTGCCACTTCCTGGCTTATTCTCTCTACAAGTTTATCTTGTATCTTTGACTCGACCCTCTCTTCAATTCTCTTTCAACATCGACATCTGGGGCATTTACTCCTTCAACAAGAGTATAAAGTTGGTCCATAATCAGACTATCTTCATCTATTTTTATCTCAACTACTATGTGTTGTAAGATATCCCGAACATTTTCTAATATCTCCTTGCT
The DNA here is from genome assembly GCA_027943335.1 of Chamaecyparis obtusa. NCBI lineage: Eukaryota > Viridiplantae > Streptophyta > Pinopsida > Cupressales > Cupressaceae > Chamaecyparis > Chamaecyparis obtusa. The sequence continues at coordinate 83,370 of BSBK01005156.1, read as the reverse complement.
TTTGCTATCTTGTCTCAACTTCTCCTGTGCTACTTTTATTTTGCATAACTCCCCATATTTACTTAGTTCTTTGGGGATAAGGGTCCTCAAGTCACACTCAGGTATCAGAATGACTTCATCTAGAGTGATCGGTCCTTTTCCTTTATTTTTCTTCTTCTTCTTCTTATTCTCCAGTTCCTGTAGTGAACTCTTGGCAACTAGAACAATAGCTTTTTCTTCTTCCCTCAGAGTGTTCTACCTGGTTGACACATTATCTTCCTTTTTCTACTCCTTGGTAACCTGTGTCTCAGTTGATTGAGATGGAGCCTCTAATGTTGTGTCATCTGGGGTAGCCTCAGTTGCTTTGGGCTCTTCTTGTGCCTGTGTTTCTATTTTAGTAGCCTCTTTTCCTTTAGGCTTGTCTACCTCTACAGGTGTCTTGGTGCTTTGTTCCCCTATTGTATCTTTAGGTTGCTTGGGGTTTGATCCATCAGGTTGTTCTTGAGATAGAATCTCTATGGCTTCAACAAGTATAGGAAGCTCACCTAGTAATGATGGAAATGCACACTTGGTAACTTGTGCTTCATCCTGTGTATTGTCTTGTGCATTATTCACATCATCATCTTCATCCCTATCATAAGGATATCTATTTTTTATGTCCTCAATGAGTACATCCTTATTATTTGTGTCCTCAATCTAAATCACTGGTGGATTCAGTGCATCCTATGAACTGTCCTTAATTTCTTGACCAATTATTGTGTTAATTACCTTGGTAAACGATGTAAGGGACTCTATTTTTTACTTAGTTGTTCCATCATCAATGAATATACCTTTTCCTTTTGAATTTTGTCTCTTTTTAGACAAATTTTGAACTGCAATTTTCTCATTTTTCTCTCTAATAGCAAGAATTGAAGTCTAGATGAGTTGACCAGACTCATCAAGTTCTACCAGATTCTCATCTAATACTAGCATACCTTTTATTTTGAATCTTTGTACATAAGTGTCCATAAGCTCTTTAATCTCATTAAGAGATAGGTTTGATGCTACCAATGCTAGAATTTGTTCCCTTCTTTTTCTCTCGGTTTCCAAGACATATGACCAATTTTGATTTATTGATTCCTCTAATGCCATGGGCACTGGTCCTTCAAACTCTAATGGATTCTATTTAAAGTGAATCATCATCCAGATGATTACTTCCTCAATTTTGTTATGGTCCTCATTTGACATTTTTTCAAATCACTTCAGCTCTAGATCAGAGAGATCTCCATTCTCAATTATATTTGCAGCAACCTCATCTACATGTTGTATCTTGTTACTAACAACCTTGAATTGTTCATTATTAAGTTCTTCATCCTCTAGGTCTTCCTTACCTCTTATTAACTTTCTCTTTTTCTTTGGTGCTTCTGCTACCACCTTGGGTCCTTTCTTTACATAAGTCTTTATCGGTGTAGCAGCCTTTCATTTTGCTACCTTCATAGCTCCCTTCTTCTATGGTGGTGAAGCTACAGTTGATGACCTTGTGCGTGCACCTATTTGCACTGGAAACTACCTCTTCTTTGGAGCTCGAGTGGGAGAAACCGATATAGGTTCTTGTTCTTCTTTAGACTCAATTTCTTCACTATCATATGGTTTCTCAACCAACATTAACTGACCTTCAGTTGTAGCTTCAACTGGTGACTCCTTAGATGAGTCAAATTCATTCCCAAACTTATTAGATAAAAATTTCTTCATTTTCTTTGCTTTCCTTGTCATTTTACCGATGACCAAACCTATTTTTATTCTAGACTTAGCTTCTTCAAAGGTTCCAAACCTTTCAGCCTTTTTGTCCTTCGGTAATGCTAGCAGTGCCTCAATACATTTCAAACCAAAATCATGATCCATTTCATAGCCCATAGGTGCTAGCTACTTTATTCTTGGAAAAACTACTTTTATCATAGTGTTGTCAGTGTTCATTAGAAAAAAAATATCCATCTCATATTTCTCGACCAATGAGCTCAGAATTCTGCTTCTTAGATTCATCTTTACTTTAAAATCCTTAAAATAACTATCTATAACATTTTCAAAATTATTTCCTAGACCTTTCATGATATCAAAAATTTGTTAAGTGATTGGTGTGTCATCTATCGAGTCAGTGTGACCGACATAGGGAAATAATTTCTAGAGATAGAAAAATAAACATACAAGTAATGATCCAAACTTATAGGTATTGGACTTCTGTGTCCTGATTGTTTTCATGTTTTCTTCAACCTGTCTTAGTAGTAGCTCGGCAAGGTCTATCTGATGACCCTTCCTTATCAATTTATGAGCCATGTTGAATGCACTACATGGTACACTATTTGCTTTTCTTGACTCAAATATCTTGTACCCAATTACATATGCTGCAAACTTAACTTCGGGATCCACAATTGATGCAATTTTTAGTGCTCTACCATCCCATGTTGTGCCAGTATTTTTCTCAATCTTGGCTCATGATGAGATTTTGAATGCTTTGGCTTTATCTGTAGTAGGGTAGCCAGTAACCTTTCTAATCATTCTTTTTGTAACCTTGATTGGTCTGTCTAGCCAGAATGTGCCCTCATGATAGGGGCTCAAGACAACCCTAATCCATTAGTTCTTAAAACTCTTTGGGAAATTTAGGGCATTGGTAAGACCAAGTGTTTCAACAATTTTGTGCTATGGTTTCAGTTCTATTTTCTCAACACAAAGTTCCTGATACACAACAGACCTATCAAAATAACCTTTTCCCCCAATTTTGTAGTGTATGTATGATCGTATGTCTTTAGTTAACAAAAACCTAGGTGGGATGCTTGAAAAAGTGCTTGCTGAATCCATTTTCGATGCTACTTAAGGGTGTAACTTACAATGAGGTTCCTTATAGCTTTCTGAAACTATTAAAATGACTTCTTCTTCCACAACTTTAGAAGAACTTGCAGTAGATGCCATTTCAACAAACTAGGTTTATGGTAAGTATGAAGAATATGCTCGATAGTGTTTCAACTTACTGAAAATGTATCAAAGAATGTGCTCGGTTTGATTTGAAACTTCTTTGAATTTTCTTGAAGGATTCTTGCTCAAACTCCCTCTATGAAATTTGAGCTCTCCAAAATTGCAATGTGAAAAAATGAACTCAGTCTTTTGTGAATTTATAGAATTTTTTATATTCCTACTCAAAAATTTATGCAATAAATGCTTGACCTACTTTCTGGTTCATGACAACTATCAGCTCAATGATAGCTACAATCTTTCATCAGCTTGGTTAACACAAGACTTCTTTTCTTGGTTGATACTATTATTCGGTTAACCTTGAATAGTGATTACCAATGGGTAACCAATGCTCGGTCTAACTTTTACCGACTGTGTAACTTTGTTATCTCAAAACATATAAACCATAATGCATATTTATTCATCCAAATTTGGTATGTGCACAACATGTATAAGGATATGTATGTAAAATGTTAGCATTTTGAAATGTCAATCCCATACATACCTATATTACCTTAGGTTGAGGTACCGATGTCACTCAATCTAGTGGATGAGGTTTCATCGACATCATTAATTTACTCATCATTCTCATTAGATGCCTTTCTCCACATAGTGTTCCCAATTCTCATGATATTTACAATAGTGTTTCCACTCTCAAATACATGACCTTCTTCTGGAGCTCAGTCTCTGTAGTCCTTGCTTAGATGACTGACATTATGACAATGTAAACATGCCATTCTAGTGCTTGTCCAGCTTCTTGATTGTCCAACCCATCTTTTCATATTACAATTTGCTACAATGTGTCCATAGCTACCACATGCAATATAGTTAGCCCATGTGTTGTAATCCCAAACATAAGAATTACCTTGTCTCTTCGGTTGATAAGGCTTGCATTGTATCTTCTTCTTAGGTGTCCAAACTTGCTTCATTTTTTCCTTACAATCTTGTGCAGTGTGTCCATGTTTATTACAAGTATAACATAATTTCTCCATGCTATGATTGTTAGCATGCTTGTTCTATTTAGCTCTACACTCATAAGCTTGGTGACCATACTTTCCACAATCATAGCAATAACCATTAAACTTAGGAGTGACAGGAGGTTTACCTTGTGCTTTGCGTCTACACACATTAGAAGTATGTCCCAGTCTTACATAGTGATAACATGCCAGCACTTTAGGTCTTTGAATTTGGTTGTTGTTGGCTTGTTCATCTTGTTGTGATGATTCTCCTTCATCAGTATAGCCTAATATAGATTTACTTCCAAATCTTCTTTGATAAACAAGAAAGTCATCAATCTTTTTAGAACTATCCTCAGCCAATTTCATCATTTCATTATGCTGCTATTGATTTTTCAGTTCATTTCTCAACTTCTGATTCTCTTCTCTTAGTATTGCAACATCTTCAAGTCTTCTTGACAATTATCCATTTACTCAGTTGACTTCTTGATTCACAACCATCATCTTATTAGATATTCTAAAATGGTGATCAATGAGTCTTTGTATCTCACTTTCCTTTGCTTGAAGTTGTTTAGTTATTTGTCTTAAATCTTCAATAGCTAGATTCCTTTCTTTCTCAGCCTATCTAGCATTGTTCATTATTTCTACCATTCTGACCATATGTGATTCTTGACCGATTTTCCTTGCTTTCACTTTTTTGGTTAAGTGAAGGATCTTTTCAGACAAATCAAATATTATGTTTTCAGATCCATTAGAAATACTTCTAGAACTAGATCCAATGTGATCAAATAGATCATCAATTGCTTCTTCATGGTAACCAATCTCATTTTGTAGAATAGCTAGGTTCTTTCTTTCAACTAGTAATTTCTTCAGTCCATCCTTCGCTTGCTTATATTTCTCAACAAACATGTGCATTTTAATCTTCTAATTCTCTATTGTTTTATCTAACTTATACCTCTCCATGAATAGAACTTTTATCCTTCAGTGGTTAAACTATCCAATAAGAGAACTAAGCTCTAATACCAATTATTGGATTAGGAGAGATAGGGTACTTAGAGGGGAGGGGTGAATCAGTGCCCACAAAAACTTTAGCTCTTAAACCTTTCAGATCTAAAACTATAAATAGAAATAACTTTTCATAATAACTTGTATCAAATGCATGTATCATTCATTCATTCAACTTGTAAAATTAAATAACATGAAATCAACAATATAATAGTCTCATAACACAAGTATTTTGGTAACACAGAAACCCTTGTTAGAAGGTAAAAATTGTGGTGGGGATTGTTGGTAGTATTTCTAGTCTCAGTGTTTTCTGGATCAAAATTTTGAGTTCTTGTCTAGTCTCTCTTGTAAAATTTTTAGTCCTAGGTGATTAACCTTAGGTTAATCACACCCTTTGCCCTAAAAATCCAAAAGCCCTAGTTTAACCTTTTGGCCTTCTATTCTTCTATTACTTTATCAGATCACTTAACTTTTAAATAAAGCATCTGTGCTTTATTTTTCCTCAGTTAGTCACTCAGTCTCCCAAAGAAATCAGCATATTCTTAAATGTCTAGTGATTTCTAAAAAGCTGTTATCGCCTGGTCTCAAGATGACTTTGGAATATTCTCTATTGTCAAAATGACTTAGCGATTGCCTTTTAGTCTCCAGGTCTCTATATGTTATTCTCAAGATCTAGCGACTGCTATGATAAATTTTGCAAGGAAAGAAATATAGTCGCTCAATCTCTAGATGAAAATTACCTTTGGTCAGGTTGTCTCTAAATGATTTTGTGAAGTAAAATACTTTCTAGCAATTATGATTTCCTCTTTGGTCATTGAATCTCTATATAAATGTGCAGTCTTATTCCATGTTAATCGCCAAGTCTCTAGATCTTCATGCGGTTAGTTCCTTCATTCATCAACTTGGATTTTCAAATGGTCGCGTCATCTCCTTATGTGGTGATTATCTCCTACGCAGTTAGCGATCTAGCAACATGGTTGTCTCCAGATCTCTAGATGCAGCAGTTAAGTTATAAAGGATTAAAGGATTCAGTATAAGCCATAAGATGAGGTTTTGATCGATGGATGACATTTAATCTCAGAACTAAACTATGGTTTAGAAAATCTTTTAGCGACTCTAAGAAATGATGTATTCGCCAAGTCTCCAGTTTTAACTAAGGTTAGATAAAGTATTTCACAAATGGGAGAAACATACAATCATGTGATCTCATGATGATGCTTAGTTAAAAAGGAGGATTAGTAAGCTGCTTCATCCTAGCCATTGATTTAATCTCAATCTTGTTGTAGTCGCAGAGTCTCTAGATCAAAAATTTGTAGTGATCGCTTGATCTCGTAATGAATTCACAAAGCAGAAAATCTTTCAGTCACTACGAGAAGTCCTCTTGTTCACCAGGTCTCACAAGCATTTTAAAGGTGCCAATATTATTAAACAACCATGAGACTTTCCTCTAGTTGCTAGGTCTCTAAATAATTGAATTTGAATTTCTTGAGCTATGGCTCCATTCATGCTGAGTAATGGTAGAGGTGACATCTTTGATGGCTTTTCAGTGTCAGACATGGTGGTGCATTCAATGCCATAGAATAAAATAGTTAGAGGCCACTCATTTGAAGGATATGGAGCATTGTGAAGAGTACAGAGCACTAAGTTTTCAGAGCTTTCCAAAATTATAGTGTGACCAGTGATTTTGCAAAGAATTTTTAGTATTCAGTCAGAATGAGTCAAGCCACAATAGGTAGGGCTTCAACCAACTGAGGGTCTAAGGAGAAGGTGAAAGAAAGTTATTCAAATGAGTTCCTCACTCTCTTGTCGAGATCTTTGTAGAACAAAAAGGTCAGTGATGATTATTTTATGGATGAATTAGCATATTGCAGAGATACTAAGACTCCTTAAGTCACAGGCATGTGCTTATTTAGGTATTTTTATAAGAACCGTGATAGTGTAGTACCAGTCTCAAACCCTTGGACATCAAGGTTAGCTAAATTAATTGTTCCAGAGGTATTCCTAGATGTAGACACACTACTTATGCTATCTCAATGGTATGATCCCCTGTCTAGAACTATTAGGAAAGAAGATGGCTCTCCCCTTGTAACCCTAGACCAAAATTCTTTTATGAGAGTATTTGGAATTCAAATGCCTATGGCCACTAAAATAGATTTGCAAGCCCAAGCAAATAGATATGTCAAAGAGGCTGCATTGGTCTCTAGGGAGATTAAGAGCCATATGTTCGAAGAAAATAGGAACTACATTGCACCAATGAGTGGGTCAACTCTATATTTTTATAAGGATCTCTGGTTTTATATGAAGTACATTGCATATGGGATATGCCAGGTCCTGGGAGTTGATGCAGGCCCAAAGAGGATCACCTCTGATAATTTGATGCTAGTTATGGATTCACAAAGTCATCTAGTGAGCCAAGGATATGATTATATTGGATATGTGATAAACAAAATGCATGAGGGTTTGTTGTCTTTAAATAATTTCACACCTGGTTCTACACCCAAGTTCTTACACTATACTTTGCTGATGCACCTTATTTTGTATTATAATTATAATCTTATAAATGTGGAGGATCTCAAGCCACAAATGGTGTGGAATGGAAAGCCCAATCTGGTATAGTTTTGGTTGGCAGTTTGGAGTCCTTCTTTTCCTAGGCATGATTTTGGTGCCTTTGAAAATTGTGTTGTATACCCCATTCTCTAGAGTTTGGGAGTTAATTGCACAAGGTTATCCACCAAGGTCCTACAATTGGTTAGACCTCAACAGTTTGTTCATAATTGGACCAAAGGTCATAATTAGGGAGACTTCTTCTTTGAGAAGGGTTATACAATGATCAGAGTTTATGGATGCCCTTAGCCTTCCCATCTACTTCCATTTTTTGTCCCACAAAGAATTTCATTTCTAGAGTTTATCTAGCAACTCATGCTGACAGATAAAGAATATTTTTCTCCCCACGGACTTTCACACCTCAGTACTTCAAAGTGCACTATCTTACAATTGGGAAGGGAGCTCTCAGTAAAGTAAATGATTGGTTAGAAAAGTACAGGATGTTTGCAACACCATACAGATATGTGGATACAGAAGGTTTCATAGTTGCTGCTAGGAGTTATTACATGCCTACCATTCCTTTTAATAAGCATCATGAGGAATATCCAAAGGAGGATGTGATCATAAACATCATTGAGGATGATGAGGTAGAGAATAGAGTAAAAAAATTAGATCGATTATTTAAAATTGAGAAACAGGTAAAAGGAAAAGGATTGGTGTTTGGGGGTTTCTTTCCCACTTTGCCTTACCTCCAGAGACTTGAGCAGATTATGGCTCAATTTGACATATTGATGGAATCCATGGAGGATCAAATTGATGATACTAATAAGGGTAAAAAAGCCCACTCTGATTCTGAATGTGAAAAAGATAGTGATGGTGGCTACCCAATATATAGCCCACCCCCTATGGAGCAACCAATGATTGAAGGGACTGAAGAAGGAAATGAAGCCATTGACCTTAGTAAGTTAGCCAGCTTTGATCATACTACTGAGCCCCTCAAGAAAAAATAGAAGTTACTCACTGGGAAGCCTTCTGAAAGAAAAAGAGATAGAGTAGGTTCCCTCTTTACAGGAACTAGTGTATATCATCACCAGATAAGAAAAGCAATAAGAGAGGCAAAAGGAAAACAAAGATATGAGACTAAAGATGTTGAATTGCCTTTGGCCCTTGGCCAAGATGAGAGTATAATTGAGTAGGATGCTTTCCTAAATTATGATAATTTTGTTAATTCAAATGAATTAAAAAGCTTTCTAATCTAGCACAAGCAACAATAGGTTGCATCTAGTGTGCAAATAACTAAAGAGGGTCAAGTACTCGAAGAGGCAGTACACCATTTGAAAGAATATGACCCTCAAGCTGAGAGTTTAACCCCAGATGAGGCCAGGTAATTGGTAAAACAAAGCAACATGCTTCTTGTGCCTGGGTGGAATTTATATTCTGATTTCATAATTGATCAAATAAAGAGACAAGAAGATGTCACTTTGTCTTCAGAAACCCAAGTAGGGGATATCATCAAAGGATTTGGGTATAGACCAAAGAATTAGGCACTAGCCATGTGGAGCTTATATCCTAAGGACAAGAAGCCACAAATTTTGAATGTGAAGGAACATATGGAAGGATATAAGATTGTGTGTTCTATCCACAATACAGGGGACCTAGAAATATCTCAGGTCTTGACCCAGTTTGCAAAATTAAATGAGGATAAAACAAAGTAGTTATCAGAGAGGTTGTTGGTTGTTCCCTTTGATCTTCAAAACTTGTAGATTTATACTTTGATGTATAACTTTAATGAAACTTTGACTCTATCACCACTCCAAAGTCTACAGGGAAGAGGGCCAATTAACAAGGATCAAGGAGATCCTCCTACACTTTGAGCCTCAATGCTTAGGTGGGTGTACCTGTGACTCACTTCTTCAAAGGAGTCTCTAAACAATATATAACTATACCCTTTACTATCTGATTGAAATTTTTATCATTTAATTGTGTGTGTGTGATTGCTGATGATGGACTACTTCTAGAGAATGGATCAGTGCCTTATCCCAGGGCAAAGAGTCACTTAACAACCTATATCACCCTAAAACCTTAACTCAAACACATATAGATTAAGAGTAAGTGCTTTGCCTATTACTCCCCTCACTCACATATCAGGACATCAAATCCTTATCTTTCCATGAACTCACTAGACTCACCTTAAAGAATTTAATCCTAACTTTGTTAGGAACTCAAAGATAACCCCAAAATACTCTTTGTTCACCATATGCTAACCCACTTTGTGCAATCAACATATATGAGCTCAAAAGCAAAACAAAAAGACATACACCAATATGAGATTGGAATCCAAAATATTCTCATTCAGACTTGTAGAATCATTACATTACCAAATGATAAAATGCACAAAGGAAACAAACCCTAAATCCAGGCTCTCCTTGTTCAATTTTTCACTATCGACAACCTGGGACCAAAACCAAAAGAATTGGAACCCCTACAAACTCAAAAAGTCTGAAAATTATACCCCCTAGTCATCTTGGAAATTTCCAACAAGCTATGGATAACTAGGGTTAGGGTTTCAACCACCCAACCTGCTAGAAACAATCATGCATTTAATTTAGGGGTGGGAAACACATCCAATCCAGGAGAGAGGAAAACTCAAATAGATCTGCAATTATGAGCACATTGAGATCAGGACAGAAAACTAGGAATTGCCATGAAGACCAGTACAAACCGGCCACCTACAAACACACCTCGAGCCAAGATTGTATCATTCCTTTATGGTAAAAATCCTTGCAATCAGCTATCAAACACTTTGGACCACATCACAGCAATAAGCGCCACCAAACCAGTCAAATCTGGCCATGAAAGCAATAAAAACTAGTCCTTGTCACTGCAGACCCTCAAAGAATTTGAATTTAAATCCCAACGGTCACTTCTTCGGTGCCAGCAGTGAATCGACAGTCCAAATTTTAAACCTTTATCAACTTTATATCCCCGTCGTATGATCAATCTCCCTTCACGGGCTTTTTCATTTTGAACCCATCAGACATCTCGGGTTAACTCCGCAACAGTGATGGACAATAGTTTGTCGCATGATCGCATAGCATGAAGACAGGCTACGTGATCATGTGACAACCTTCTAACACTGCAACTACTACCCACCCCTAAGTATCGGACCCACCACGTGTATCCACCTTAGCACCTACCGGCCAATGAAAATCATGCACATCAGCACCTCCTGGAAAATGGACCCACTGCCCACAAAATCCTTGCCCCTTTGGGAAGATCAAATGGTGGTCGCATAATCACAAAGGGGAGGAATATTCCTCATGATCATGTAGCCACCGTAGATCTCCCCTGCAATGTCATTCCGCCTAAGAATATCGGGCCCACCTTATCTGGCGAATTGGCGACCAAAGAACTTTTGCCAGTTCGTGAAATGCTTTCCACCATCACTAAAAAACTTAGCAATCATGTGACCATTGTTCACTAAATCACCTGATGAATTAGGGCATCACCAAACATTACATGAACCAGCGACAAGAGGGAAATTTGTCAACCTGCTGAAAATTTATCGGGACCGCCAAACCGCTTAGACCCACACATAGGCCTGCCTTTGTTGCCACATGTCACACCACCATTCACTACGGCCACCAAATCATACTAACACAGGACCCACTGATGCATCTAGAAACCAGGTCCCACCAACAACAAGCCACTATGCAAATACATGGATGAATAGAATAGTGCCAATTGTGCATACGTGTCAATGGACCCACCTACCTTCCTTATGAGAATCAATGACTATCGCTATACCATTGCATTAAAGGTCAAGCAAGTTATATCAATGGTATAATGACAGCCACAAGATTAAACCGAACTTTAATCTACCTGAATGCCAAGAAGACCGGTCCCACCGCACATATCCACCAACAGGCCCTAAGCGCCAGATGTCAACCGGTCACATGGTCGCATGTCAGAAATTTTTGACATGCGATCATGCAACAACCAATCATTTTGAGACCCTTTGAAATACCAAGCCCACCACCCATCGCACTTGCACATATAGGAAATACTTGTCAAATAGAAAACTATTTGGTCAAAAACACACACAAAATTTTTGACACAGCGAAAGACTGAAAACATTGTGGATTTTTAGAAACACTGTGGGTTTTCGACACTTAGATTTTTTAAATTATTTTTTGTAGACCTTAAAACTTGAACAACTTTCTGGATTTTTCAATTCAGCACATGTGATTTGGGCTAGAGCAAGGTGACACATTGAAGAACATAGGGCTAAGGGCACTTCAAGAAAATTTGCAAGAAAATAGGCCATTTCCATAAGATTTTGCTATGACTAGAAAATGGACTAATAGAGGTATGGTGCTCTATTAAGTGACTATAGTGCCCTTGTAGAAGAAGAGGTGGCTACAGAATTGAAGAAGATAAATGAGGAGAAAAATGATGCTATCTTCCAGGCCCTGTTAGATATTCTGAGGTTTAGAATAAATATAGTTAAGGATAAATTTGATCTTATTTTTAATGCCTATGGCAAGTTGCCAAAATTGAAGAAAGAAGTTTATAATTATGTACAAATTTTGAGTGGATATCATGTAGTTTGGTCTGTTAGAGCACCACTTTTTGAGAGATTGATATTTTCTCAATCTTTGGGAAGTGATATTTCAGAGAAAGTTGTGAGGGTTGGTGAGGAGATAGAAAAAATTAAAGCCATATTACCACTTTTTAAAGGTAAGGAAATTTTATTGAGGCTAAGATAGGCATGCTAGACTCCTATTCCAACAAGTTTATCCCTTCAATTATGAATATAGATGGAACCATAAAGAGTCTTGATTAGTGGAGATCTAATGCTAATCTTTTATTACCTAAGAAGGAGGCATTTTTAGGTGAAGATAGTAATGTTGATTTAGAAAGTTTCAATAAAACCCTAGAAGAGGCCATTAAGGTAGAGACAGATCTCACTAGATTTATAAAAGATGTCAAAGCAATTATGGATGCCAGGTGGGAGAGACAAAAAGTGCAATTACAGCTCATCCAAGATTTTAATTGGCCATCAGATGAAGAAGTGACTAGATGGGATGAGTTAACAAAGCCCAAGAAGGTTAAATCCACTGTAGTTGACTTGGACATTTTGGATGAAGAATGAGGAGGATATCTGACGTACCTGACACCTAATCTTAGAATACAGGCATGATAAACTATCATTTAAGAATGGTTTAGGTTAGCCTGAAATGGTGGTCACCATATCTCATTAAAACTTATGAAGCTATCATAAATACTTGCAGACAAAGGTGTTAGTTTTCAAGCGGTCAAGGATGAAAAATGTCCAAGGAAGTTTTGTCTTTCCACCACCTAAGGGTTGGTTGTATATTTTTTTTGGTGATTTTTCTCTTATGTTTTTAGGGTTAGGGTTTTCAACCATCCAAAGCTTGTTGCATTCCCATTCATAAGGTAATTCCAAGATGGTTGAAACATAGATATAAATAGAGTCGAAGACTCATTTTTGGGGGGCGGTCGAAAAAGATAATAGAAAAATTGAACAGAATTACTTTGAAGCAGACATCCAAGTTTTGTTTTAGATCTTCTGAGTAATAGAATTGTGAATGTAATTGGCAAGCTGATTTTAATAAAAATACACTGCAACTTCTGCCATATATTGTTGTTGTCTCTTTACCTTTATGTTGTACTCTTGTATGTCTTACTTGTTAGACATTTAAAATATACCAGTTGTAAAGCAACTTGTTGGATTGATTATGAGTTTCTTTCAAGGAAAGATAAAGTTCTCATAGTTCATCTTGAAGAGTAGATATATTTGTATGGATTGTTGATGATAACAGTGTTTGGTTAATAGAATAGTTTGTAAGGAAATCTATTTGGATTTGTAGCTGGTATGCAAAGCATACTGTTGTATTTCTATTGAAATTATCTGGTTGATTTGCATTTAGATTTATTTTGCCCATTAGATAAGGCACTGATTTGGTGTTTTTTTGTTATGTTTTTATCTTTCATAGATCTTTCAAAGAAAAATTAAAACTTTCACATCAATTATCAATACATTTTTCATTTCATGTTTATTGTGCAAAATAGATAGGACTGTTCCTAAAACACATAGTCTATATTTCTTGATTCCTTGAATAGAGAATCATTTAGGTTGCACCTTCTTAAAGGGAAGAAGGATGAGGATCCTTAAATCACCGATCCTTTCTTTATTTGCAATCATATTTTGCTTGGTTAAGCTCTACATTAAATTGATCCTGGTGATATGCAAAGTGTTTTATAGATTGATGCATTAGAAGGATTAATAGTAGATCAGTGTCCACTCACATAAACACTATGTAATCAGTCATCATTAAAATTTTATACCTAACTAAGTATGTGGAGCTCAAAATGAAGGAGGATCTTATCCAATCCTCAATAATTAGGTCTCTCTCTTGTTTGGGTCAGCCTGAAGTAGCATAGTTTCAAGTAATCATTTTGATCCTACAAGAAAAATCTCTAACAAATTGGCAACTCCGCTGGGGATTCTAATTAAGGTCTTTTACAGAGTCACAAGTGAGGTAGGTTTCAAGTTGAGTTCAACTCGTGGCCTACTCATTTCTTACTAGTCAGTCATAGTTGAAGATCAAAATTGTTCTTTCATCTCTTAGTATCTTGGCTTTAGGAGCCTAGCTGATAATCTCTCCTAAAAGAATACCAGACTACTTTCTCCAAACCCCAAAAGGAAATTGGGTGGTGACTCTTTACAAAATCTTTGAACCAGTGTTCCAAATAAAGATTTCCCTATTTTACAATGACTCATAAAAATACAATATCTTGGAGAAAGGAACACCCAGTAGAAAATCTAGAAGAACTCCCGGCTACGTCAAGACAAAGTCATATGAGGAAGGAGAGAAATACTAATGACATGTCTTTTACATGGAAGTAGAAAATAAATACAAGGATAGAAGATTCTGTTCAGATAAACCAGGAAGGAAATACTTCTGAATATGAGGAAGCAATTGATTTGGGTTTAAATCAGTATGAGGATTATTACTCACCTTCTGAAAAGGATGGAAGGAGAACACAACCTCATAAGAGAGGAATCCCTAGGAATAATAGAAGATCTAGAAGCCAAAGTAGGAATAGACAAGACTTTGTTCCTTCTTTTCTCCATGATTCCCCCTTACAGGGCCACCAATACTAGATGACCACCAAGAGGAGGTCCCTGCCCAAGAATCCTCATCTGAAATAGCCTTTCCTAATTCTGAGGAAATTTTTGAAGAAGTGTTTGAATTGGAAAGAAAGATCCAAGAGGAAATTCAAATAAGGGAGAAAAGAGAGAAGGAAAAGGAGGAAAAAATTAGGCATGCTATGATCAGAGTAGAACAATTGAAGAAGCAATTGTTGGATTTTGAAGCCATAAATCATGTTCCTAGAACTAAACAAATAGAAGACTGACCTATTGTCCAAAAAATTTATGAGATAAGAAATCCTAGGGACAAAGGTAAGCAAAAGGTTGTAGGGATCTCAATAAATGAACCAAATCCTACCAAGAAATCCCTAGATCAAGCAGCAAAATTGGATGCTGACTTAGAAAGAGCCAAAAGGGAACAAGAATTATCGGCCAAAGAGGTAGAAAAGGCAGAGCTAGAAGCCACTACAGCTAAGATAAAAAGAAAGATTTACTTCCTTAGGCAATCTTCTAGACCCACCAATACACTTTCCACTTCTCTAGCACAAGGTGCAAATGTGTTGAACACTGCTAAGACTATAGGTATGCCCAAGACTTCTACTATTTCAAATATTAAAACATCCACATCTTTAGGTGCTGGCCCATCTCAAATAGGGTCCATACATGAAAGAAATAAACAATTGGTTTTTATTGGGATTTCTGGTTACCCAAATCCCATCCCTAATGAAATTAGGAAAAAGCTTCCAAAGTTCACTGGAAGTAATGTAGTCACTTGTGAAGAGAATTTGAAAATTTTCATTGATGTCATAGATGACTACAACATTGATCCTGATGATGTGATCATGAAGCTTTTTGTTCAATCTCTGATCGAAGATGCTAGAGATTGGTTTAGAAATTTACCTCATGCTAGCATATGCTCATGGGAATAGTTCAAACATTTTTTCAAGGAACAATATGGTGATAAAACCAATGAAGGTTTCATGCTCAATGAATTCAACAACATCAAGAAAAACCCAAATGAGGGTGTTGTTGAGTTCAATGTCAGATTTCAGAAAGCCATGCATAAATTGTTGCAAGTTATTAGGCTAGATGACAAGATTTGTTTGGTCACTTACCTAAATGCTTTTGATTCAAAAATGGGATATCTCTTGAGAGATAAGAATCCTATAAATCTTGCAAAAGCTTACAAGCTGGCCATTAATATAGAAAGCAATAGAAGAATATCAAGGAAGTTGGGAAGGAGGGAGGATTATAAACCTTCAATCTCAAACAAAATGGAGCCAGGGAAGTCTGACACAAAATGAAAGGATGATGATAGTTTGAAGAAAATTTTGAAAGCAATAAAAGAGTTAAAGCCCAGTGAAGCAAGAAATAGTAGAGTGTGGGGAAATGATAGACCATCCTTCAATAACTTTAACAAGTTACTAAGAATGTAGAACTATCCTTACAACACTCGGTGGAAAGATGGGAAGCCAGTACACCCTGAAAGAAAGGATAAACCAAATGATAAGACCCCAGACCCCTTGCATAGAAATATAGTAAATATAAGTGATGATGTTCCCTGGTGCATTGTTTTCCAATCACCTCATGACTCCTATTATTGTGCAATTGCTCAAAGTGTTTCTGTAGATGAAGAGCAAGACAATAACAACGAGGAGTCTTATGATGATCAAGGATGTGGTATGACTTCTTCATACATATATGATGAAATGGATTCCACTGAAGAAGATGAAGGCCAAGATGTTGGTAGTTCCCAAGTGAAAATTGAGTTTTACCATCAACAAGTGTTTTCTGATGAAGAAGATAGTCAGTTGGATATAGTCCAATGCAACACTTTAAGAAATGACGAGCCAACGGTGTTGAGAAGACCTTCTGATGAAGAAATTGCACAAATCATAGTAGATATGGTCACCCAAGCCAAAAGAAATTACAATTTGAGAAATAGGGTAGTGGGTGATTTAAGTCAAAAGTCATCTGGTATATTTATCAAAAAGTTAGACAAAGATGTAAAACAAACTCAAGACAAAAATAAGGTTGTTGATGTTGTTAGCAAGACTAAAATCAAGAAGAATGTAACATTTTCTCCCCCTAATGTGACTTACAGAGTAAAGCAAAAACCTCTTCAGGAGACTATTGTTTCTGCCCAAAAGGAGGTCAAAATCCTGAGCAAGGATCAACATGGCCTTATAGAACATGAAGAAAATAAGGAGGCTACTATCATTAAGCAAGATGTAGTTGACCTCAAGTATGTTCCATTTGACATGGGAAAACTATTATCACAAATTACTATTAAGGTCCCCTTATTAGAAATGATGAGAATAGAGGATCATATAGACAAGGCTTTGAGTTGGGTAAATGGAGTTCTCCCTTTTGATGCCCAAAATTCCACCAAGAGTGGTAGAATGGTTGTTGCAGCAAGTGATTCAACTGAAAATTAGTGTGGGGAAATTATCTCTGAGATCCCCCAGATCTATTTGGATACTAATGTTGTTAATATTGTGATAGTAACTATTGATACTTTCTTTCTATCCCTTATAGTAAATGGAAAGTTGTTAAGAAATTGTATGATTGATTCAGGAGCCTCTAATACTGTTATGCCTACAGAAATAATGAAATCTTTGGGTCTGAAAATAGATACACCTCATGGAAGATGTCAAGCTATGGATTCGAGAGAGGTCCCTATTATTGGTACTATAAAAGCATTTCCTTACAGATTGTTAGCCTTCCCTGACAAGATGTTGACAATGAGTGTTTTGATGGTTGATATCCCACCTCATTATGGAATGTTGCTATCAAGAAAATGGAGTGCTTCAATGGGAGGTAGTATTTAGTGTGATTTATCCTTTACAACTTTCAATATTGATGGTGACAATGTGAGAGTATCCAGAGAAAGCAGAACCCCACACATGATTGAGCTAACCAATATGGACGAGTTGAATTGTTGTGTGGATGTTGACATGGAAAATTTTAGAGTGGAAAAAGCCACTTCACAATAGGAAGATTCAAATCCACTGACTTAGGAACTAAAAGAATAACATAATGGACTATGGTAGATGTATTTTGATGGAGCATGCTCAAAAGAAGGCTCAGGAGCTAGGGTTCTATTCATATCTCCATCAGGTACCACTTTTAAGTATTCCTTCTCATTGACTTTTCAATGCACAAATAATATTGTTGAGTATGAAGGATTGTCATTAAGATTAAATATTGCTATCAAACATGGGATAAAATGTTTAAAGCTTTTTGGTGATTCTGAGCTTGTGGTGGCACAAGTTTGATCTAAGTATGTTGTTAAGAATGATAGGTTGAAACTATATAAACACATAATATGTGATCAGATTGAAATATTTGATGCTTTCAATATATGTTGGGTAGAAAGATCCAAGAACATAATGGCTGATTTTTTGACCAATGTTTCTTTGAAGAGAGATGATTCAACTTTGTTTGGAGTATCAATAGTAGAAATAAAAAGTAGGCTAGTTGTCTCAGACAACATTTACAATTGGCAGGTCTTTGAGGATGATCATGACATTTTGAAATTTATGCAATGCCTTGACATATATGAGGGTCAACTTATAGAATGCAACACATTGGTTGAGGAAATTGAGGGTAAGGACATGGTCATGGGAAATGAGGTAATCGATTTGAATTCAAATCATATCCCTAAGGGTTTAACTAAGTTAAAAGCATTATATAGTAGTCAAAATGATTATATGTTAAAGTCAACTAATGCTAAGATAGAAGATTTGGAAGAAGTAAATTTGGGATCATATAATGCACCTCAAATGGTTTACATTGGGAAGGGATTATCCCCTCAGCTAAGATATAATCTGATAAAGTTGTTAAGAAAGCATAAGCATGTGTTTGCATGGTCCTATGATGATGTAAAATCTTATAGAGAGGACCTTTTCCAACATGAAATCCCATTAAAGCAAGATGTTAGACCATTTAGACAAAAGCAAAGACCCATTAACCCACTATTGGCTCCTAAAATGCAGTAGGAGCTGGTTAAGTTGAGTGATGCAGGAATAATCCAACCTATAAGGCATTCGACTTGCGTATCTAACTTAGTCCCAGTCAGAAAGAAGAATGGTGATATTAGATTGTGTGTGGACTTTAGGAATTCGAATGTTGCATCATTGAAAGACAACTATTCACTGCCCAACATGGAGGCAATGTTGTATAAAGTCATTGGATGTGAATTATTGTCTATGATGGATGGTTTCTCTAGATATAACTAGGTGTTGGTGAAAGAATCTAAGCAATTCAAAACAACATTCACAACACCTTGGGGAACCTATGTATATGTCAGAATGCCATTTGGCCTCAGAAATGCTAGAGAAACTTTTCAAAGGGCCATGGATGTTGCCTTCAAAGAATATATAGACTTGTTTATGGTTGTGTACCAGGATGACTTGACTGCTAATTCCAAAAAGGCTGAAGATCATTGTTCACACCTTGAGAGAATTTTTAACAAAGCTTTAGAATATGGTCCACCTCTGAATCCAAAGAAGTGTAACTTTGCAGTCAAAGAAGGAAAGTTACTAGGACACATTGTATCAAAAGAAGGAATAAGAATTAATCCAGAGAGGGTTGAATCTATCAAAAGGGTTATAGCACCCAAAAATCTTAAAGGGGTGCAATCCTTTTTAGGAAAAATCAATTTTTTTAGGAGATTCATTGCAAATTTTGCTGAAATTATCAAGCCCATAGTGAAGTTGCTCAAGAAGGATGTCAAGTTTCAATGGACTACTGAAGCTCAAGGTGCATTTGATAAAATTAAAGAAGTGGTCCAACAAGCACCTATACTAAGGTCTCCTAATTATACTAAGACCTTTATACTTTTCTCTTTCGCATCATTTCACACCATTGTTGTTGTATTATTACAAAAGGATGAAGAAGGTTTTGAACATCCAATTGCATTTTTTAGTAAATCTTTACAAGCTGTTGAGCTAAATTATGAAATGATGGAGAAATAGGCATATGCACTAGTAAAAGTAGTAAAATCCTTCAGACCTTATCTGGTTTGTGCTAAGGTAGTGGCATATGTACCACATGTAGCAGTAAAAGATGTCCTTACCCAGTCTGAAGTTACTGGTAAGAGATGTAAGTGGATCACCAAGATTCAAGAATTCAACTTGGAAATCCATATTACCAAGCTAGTAAGAGGACAAGGCTTGACAAGATTAATGACTGAAGAGAACATGGATTTGTCCAAGTTAACAATGAAGGAATTGTAGATATGACAATAACAAGTATTGAGTTGCAACCATACTATGCTGACATTATATATTTCATTAAAAATGCCAGATGCCTAGAATATATGATAGATAATCAAAAGAGATCCCTAAAATTGCAAGCTTAGAAGTATACATTGATACACGAGGACTTGTATTGGAAAAATAGAGATGGGGTCTTGCTATTTTGCCTTGATAAGTGTCAAGCAGAAAAGGTCTTAAGTGAAATGCATGCTAGTGTTTGTGGAGGGAATTATTTGGTGAAGACCATTGCCCACAAGATTTTGAGGGCTAGCTATTTTTGGCCTACTTTGTTTAAAGATTCTTTCCAGTTTGTTAAGAAGTGTGAAGCCTGCCAAAAATTTGCTTCTAAATTAAAATACTTAGGAGCACTATTGTTGAACCCAATAACTATTGAGGCACCATTTTCCATGTGGGGAATTGATTTCATAGGTGAGTTTGTTGAGAAATCTAGTGGAGGACATAGTTGGGTACTTGTTGCAACTGACTACTTCACAAAATGGATAGAGGCCATTCCCACAAAGAAGGCAACAAGTAAAGTAGTGATTGATTTCTTATTAGACAACATTTTGACCAGATTTGGTGTCCCCATGAAATTAATCATAGATAATGCAATGTGTTTCAGATCAGATGAGTTCAAGGAGTTTTGTAAAGATAATGGAATCGTGACATCTTATTCATCTCCTTACCATCCTCAAGCAAATGGACAGGCTGAGTCCAGCAACAAAAGTATTCTAACAATCCTAAAGAAAAAAAATTGAGAAAAATAAGAGAGCTTGGCATTCCAAGTTGAAGTTGGCCTTATGGGTAGATAGGATCATAGTGAAGAAAGCCATTGGGAGGTCTTCCTTTGAACTAGAATATGGTCTACAGTCAAGGTTACCCATAAATAATATAATTCCAATCTACAAGTTTATTCAAGATGAGGAATTGGATGTCTTAGAGCCAATGTAGGACAAAATCTTGTAGCTGACTGAATTAGATGTACTAAGGAGGGAGAGTCAAAAGAGCAATATCAAGTTGCAATAGAAGATGAAGTACCTCTTTGACAAAAGAGAAACTACCAAGAAATTTAAAATAGATGATTTGGTGCTTCAATGGAATGTGAGAGCAGAAGATAAAGGGAAGCATAAAAAAATTGAATCATTATGGCTTGGTCCCTTTGTGATTCATGAGGGTTTTGGGAAAGATTCCTACTTACTGAAAAATATGGATGATGAATTTTTTGAATTGCCAGTGCATGGGCAATTCTTGAAGCCCTTCTTCAACTAAATTTTTGACTTTCATGCATATGTAAATCTCATGTAAATCTTGTATAGGTTTGTTTCCTTTCAGGTTGTGTGTTTCAGTTCCTATTTTAGGTTAGTTTGGTTTTGGTCTGCTATCCTAGGGATTTGTGGTTCTTGTTCAAACTTTCTTTTAAACATCCTCAGATAGAGCCACTTTTGGTAGTATTTCTCATCTTAGTGTTTTTCAGATCAAAATTTTGAGTTCTTGTCTGGTCTCTCTTGTAAAATTTTTAGTCCTAGGTGATTAACCTTAGGTTAATCACACCCTTTGTCCTAGGTGATTTTCAAACAGTCGCATCATCTCCTGATGTGGCTATTATCTCCAATGCAGTCAGCGATCTAGTGACATGGTTGTCTCTAATCTCCAAATGTAGTGGTTAAGTTATAAAGGATTAAAGGATTTAGTATAAGCTGTAAGATGAGGTTTTGATCAATGGATGACATTTAATCTCAGAACTAAACTGTGGTTTAGAAAATCTTTTAGTGACTCTAAGAAATGAGGTATTCACCAAGTCTCCAGTTTTAACTAAGGTTAGATAAAGTATTTCACGAATGGGAGAAACATACAGTCGTGTGATCTCATGATAATTCTGAGTTAAAAAGGAGGTTTAGTAAGCTGCTTCATCCTAGCCATTGATTTAATCTCGATCTTATGGTAGTCATGGAGTCTCTAGACCAAAAATTTGTAGTGATTGCTTGATCTTGTAATGAATTCACAAAACGAAAAATCTTTCAGCGACTATGAGAAGTCTTCTTAGTTGATATGTCTCACAAGAATTTTAAAGGCACCAATATTATTAAATGACCATGAGACTTTCCTCCAGTCACCGGGTCTCTCAATAATTGAATTTGAATTTCAAGAGCTACGACTAGTAAATCGAGCTCCATTCATGCTAAGTAATGGTAGAGGTGATGTCTTTTATGGCTTTTCAGTGTCAGACATGGTGGTGCATTCAATGCCATAGAATAAAATAGTTAGAGGCCATTCATTTGAAGGATACAGAGCATTGTGAAGAGTACAGAGTGCTAAGTTTTTAGAGCTTTCTAGAATTATACTATGACCAGTGATTTTGCAAAGAATTTTCAGTATTCAGTTAGAATGAGTCAAGCAGTAGCAAATGGGGCTTCAACTAATTGAGGGTCTAAGGAGAAGGTGAAAGAAAGTTAGTCAGATGAGTTCCTCACTCTCTTGCTGGCATCTTCACAAAACAAAAAGGTCAGTGATGATTATTTTATGGATGAATTAGCTTATTGCTGAGATACTAAGACTCCTAAAGTCATGGGCATGTGTTTATTCAGGTATTTTTATAAGAACCATGATAGTGCAGTACTAGTCTCAAACCCTTGGACACTAAGGTTAGCTAAATTAATTATTCTAGAGGTTTTCCTAAATGTAGATGCACTACTTATGCTGTCTCAATGGTATGATCCCCTATCTAGAACTATTAGGAGAGAAGATGGCTCTCCCCTTGTAACCCTAGACCAGAATTCTTTTATGAGGGAATTTGGAATTCAAATCATTATGGCCACTAAAATAGATTTGCAAGCCCAAGAAAATAGATATGTCAAAGAGGTTGTATTGGTCTCTAGGGAGATTAAGAGCCATATGTACAAAGAAATTAGGAACTACATTGCACCCATCGGTGGGTCAACTCCATATTTTTATAAGGATCTCTGGTTTTATATGAAGTACATTGCATATGTTATATGCTAGGTCCTGGGAGTCGACGTAGGCCAATAGAGGATCACCTCTGATATTTTGATGCTAGTTATGGATTCACAAAGTCATCTAGTGAGCTAGGGATATGATTATATTGGATATGTGATAAACAGAATGCATGAGGATTTGTTGTCTTTAAAGAATTTCACACCTGGTTAAACACCCAATTTCTTACACTATTCTTTGCAGATGCACCTTATTTTGCATTATAATTATAATCTTATAAATGTGGAGGATCTCAAGCCACAAATGGTGTGGAATGGACAGCCCAATCTGGTATAGTTTTGGTTGGTAGTTTGGAGTCCTTGTCCTAGGTGTGATTTTCGTGCCTCTAAAAATTGTGTTGTATACCCCATTCTCTGGAGTTTGGGAGTTAATTGCACAAGGTTATCCACCAAGGTCTTGCAATTGGTAAGACCTCAATAGTTTGTTCATAATTGGACCAAAGGTCATAATTGGGGAGACTTCTTCTTTGAGAAGGGTTATACAATGATCAGAGTTTAAGGATGCCCTCAGCCTCCCCATCTGCTTCCATTTTTTGTCCCACAAAGAATTTCCTTTCAAGAGTTTATCTAGAAAATCATGCTGACAGATAAAGAACATTTGGCTCCCCATAAGAAAGGGACTTTCACACCTCAACACTTCAAAGTGCACTATCTTACAATTGGGAAGGGAGCTCTTAGTAAAGTAAATGATTGGTTAGAAAAGTACAGGATGTTTGCAACACCATATAGATATGTGGATACATAAGGTTTCATAGTTGCTACTAGGAGATATTACATGCCTACCATTCCTTTTAATAAGCAGAATGAGGAATATCCAGAGGAGGATGTGATCAGAAACATCATTAAGGATGATGAGGTAGAGAAAAGAGTACAACAATTAGATCAATTATTTAAAATTGAGAAACAATTAAAAGGAAAAGGATTGGTGTTTGGGGGTTTCTTTCCCACTTTGCCTTACCTCCAAAGACTTGAGAAGATGATGGCTCAATGTGACATATTGATAGAATCCATGAAGGATCAAATTGATGATACTAATAAGGGTAAAAAAACCCACTCTGATTCTAAATGTGAATAAGATAGTGATGGTGGCTACCCAATATATAGCCCACCCCCTATGGAGCAACCAATGATTTAAGGGAATGAAGAAGGAAATGAAGCCATTGACCTCAATAAGTTACCCAACTCTGATGATAGTACTGAGCCCCTCAAGAAAAAATAGAAGTTACTCACTGGGGAGCCTTCTAAAAGAAAAAGAGATAGAGTAGGTGCCCTCTTTACAGGAATTGGTGTCCATCATCACCAGATAAGAAAAGTAGTAAGAGAGGCAAAAAGACAATAGAGATATGAGACTGAAGATGTTGAATTTCCTTTGGCCCTTGGCCAACATGAGAGGATAATTGAGCAGGATGCTTTCCTGAATAATGATAATTTTGTTAATTCAAATGAATTCAAAAGCTTTTTAATCTAGCACAAGCAACAACAAGTTGTATCTAGTGTGCAAATAACTGAAGAGGGTCAAGTACTAGAAGAGGTAGTACAATAGATGAAAGAATATGACCCTGAAGCTGAGAGTTTAACCCCAGATGAGGCCAGGCAATTAGTAAAACAAAGAAACATGCTTCTTGTGCCTGGGTGGAATTTATATTTTGATTTGATAATTGATCAAATAAAGAGACAAAAAGATGTCACTTTGTCTTCAGAAACCCAAGTAGGGGATATCATCAAAGGATTTGGGTACAGCCCAAAGAATTAGGCATTAGCCATGTGGAGATTACATCCTAAGGATAAGAAGCCACAAATTTTGAATGTGAAGTAACAGATGGAAGGAGATAAGATTGTGTGGTCTATCCACAATACAGGGGAACTAGAAATATCTTAGGTCTTGACCTAGTTTGCAAAATTAAATGAGGATAAAAAAAGCACTTATCAAAGAGGTATGGTGCTCTATTAAGTGACTATAGTACCTTTGTAAAAGATAGGGACTTACCAATAATAAAGGTAACAGCATTAGAGAAGCATGTAGAGGAGCTGCAACTACAAATCATTAATACTCCTATAGTGGCTCCTGCACCTCCTGAGCTGCCTGTATTAATTGAGGCACATGAAATGACAGAAGAAGAGGTGGCTACAGGATTGAAGAAGATAAATTAGGAGAAATATGAGGCTATCTTGTAGGCCCTGTTAGATATTTTGAGGTACAAAATAAATGCAGTTAAAGATAAATTTGATCTAGTTTTTAATGCCTATGGAAAGTTGCCAGAATTGCAGAAAGAAGTTAATAATTATGTACAAATTTTGAGCAGATATCATGCAGTTTGGTCTGTCAGAGCACCACTTTTTGAGAGATTGATATTTGCTCAATGTTTGGGAAGTGATATTCTGGAGACAGCTGTGAGGGTTGGTGAGGAGATAGATAGAATTAAAGCCATATTACCACTTTTTAAAGGTAAGGAAAATTTGATTGAGGCTAAGATAGCCATGCTCGGCTCCTGTTCCAACAAGTTTATCCCTTCAATTATGAATATAGATGGAGCAATAAAAAGTCTTGATTAGTGGAGATCAGATGCTTATCTTTTATTGCCTAGGGAGGAGGCATTTTTAGGTGAAGATAGTAATGTTGATTTAGAAAGTTTCAATAAAACCTTGGATGAGGCCATTAAGGCAGAGATAGATCTCACCAGATTTATAACAGATGTCAAAGCAATTATGAATGCTAGGTGGGAGAGACAAATAGTGAAATTATAGCTCATCCAAGATTTTAATTGGTCGTTAGATGAAGAAGTGATTGAATGGGATGAGTTAACAAAGCCCAAGAAGGTTAAATCCACTGCAGTTGACCTGGACATTTTGGATGAAGAATAAGGAGGATATTTGATGTACCTGACACCTGATCTTAGAATACAGGGATGATAAGCTATCATTTAAGAATGGTGTAGGTTAGCCTAAAATGGTGATCACCATATCTCATTAAAACTTATGAAGCTATCATAAATACTTGCAGACAGTGTCAGTTTTCAAGCGGTCAAGGATGAACAATGTCCAAGGAAGTTTTGTCTTTCCACCGCCTTGTTGGTCCATTTTCCTGTCAATGCAAAATATTTTGAAAATGGCCCATTTCCTTGCAAGTTTTATTGAAGTGTCTTGCCCTGTGTTCTTCATTGTGTCACCAAGCTCTAGTCCAAATTGCACGTGCTGAATTGCAAAACCCAGGGAAATATTCAAGTTCTAAGGTTTGCAGGAAACAAATTTTAAAATCTGCCTAAGTGTCAAAAGCCCACAATGTTTTTGAAAATCCATAATGTTTTCAGTCTATGTGAAAACCCTCATTGTTTTCAACCTTATGCCTTCTAGCTTTTGTGCGCTTATCTTTTGGTGTCAGAAACCTTGTGTGTTTTTTATCTTTTTCATCGAAAACCCTGTGTGTTTTCGACCTCACAGTTTCTTGTTTGCTGGCATTCCCTAACATGATTCATCATACTTAATATAATTGTTTCAAGCTTTCAAGTCTCTCCTTGGTGTCAATCTTATGAGTTTTGGATTTTTTGGTCCATTGCATAGGGTTACCTTTGCATATGTTCTAGTCTTTAGTTCTTGATCTAGGATCAAGTGAAAAATACTTTGGATAGGGCATAGATTCATTAGATTTGTCTACAAAAGGATCTTATAATTAGTGGATGGGCTGGAATAGTTGTATTTATGGTTTTGAGTTTTTAACAGTAGTTGGTTCATGTTCTATATTTGTTTTTGAGTGCTGCACAATGGATAATGGAACTGATCAAGGACTAGTATATTCAGTTGAGTCCAATGCTTGATGGTTTTTGGCTATTTCTTGCATCTTTGAATAGCAGCTCCATTTCAAGTCTTTTTCATTATCTAGTTGATAGTAGTAATACCCTTCACAAGACCATTTTACCCTGCATAGTAGAGTTGATTCAATGAATACCTAGTTAGTATTTAGTAATCTTTTACTATGATCTTCTTTATAAATCCAAAAGTATAAGGTGTGTAGTGAGTGGAGTTTTCTCTGGATTAGGTGCACCTACCTTGGTTTTGCAGAGCCAGAAGTAGAAGAGGGCATATTAAGACCCTATAGTTGGTCCAGGTGTCTTGTAGAGCTCTCATACTTGGAATTAACCACTCCTAACATTAGTCTCAAGACATATTGGCAGCCCTAAGTGGCGTAAGCATTTTCAAACACCAACAAGATGGCTACTCTACTAGGGAGAACAACAATGAAGAAGTATATCTGTTAAGATCTCTGGTCGGGCTTGTGTTGTTATATTCAAAATCTTTTGTTGACCAGATTGATTTTTTCATCCGAGTCACCAACAAGATGGTGACTCTGCTGGGGAGTGTCTAGTATAGAGTCAGATATAAAAAATACACTTATAAAATCTTCTCACCTAGTTGTGAGTGGTGACTCTAAAGTTTCTGTTTGATTAGTACATCTTCTGATAAATAGTATGGTTACTTGTGGAGTTTTGTATTGGTTGGAAGAAGAAACAAAAAATCATTTTCCTCTTCAAGGAGGTGGTGACTCTACATTGCAAAACCTGATGGAGCTGCAAGGTGAGCTCTTGATCTGCCCTACTTCTAGCCAAAGGTCTTCTGCTGCAAGATTCCCAGGTATTTCTCAAAGATCTGAAATGTCTCCTTATTAAGTGGTCAAGCACAAAGAAAAGGAGTAAGGTGTGAGTAGAGGTTTTCATACTTCAAGTTTTCAGTTGCATCTCTACAAAATTCTATGGAAGTATTGCATTAAGTCAAATGAATAATCAAGGGAAAAGTCAGTCTAGGCTACTTGGTTTCCTCAAGTTGGATAGACCTTTGAGCTATGTTCTTCCAAAGTCCCCTCATTCTTTCCCTGGTGAGCTTTTGGGTCTGATTCCTATTTTTTATTACCAGTCTGATTCAGCAGTGAAGCATGTCCTAGCATTCTATAGATTTATTATATAATATTAGATTCTTGATGAGGATGTTAGCATGATGTTTTTTGAGAGATCCCTCAAAGGGGTTGCATCTAATTGGTATCTAAATCAACCCCCAAAATGCATCTCTTCTTTGACTGAATTCAAGTGGTTGTTCTTAGAGGAGTTTGCTAATGATGATGAATAGAATGAGTTGCAAAAGGATTGTCAGCAAAAAGGAAATACAAGTTGTATTTCAAAGAAACCCATATCTAATGCTGAGGGTACTTCTTTTGATGAATTTTTTTCAGAGGAGTATTCAGATTGTGGTAGTGAGCAGGAACCAAAATCAAGGTGTGCAGGATTCTCCATTAATTCAAAGATGTCTAATGTGATTTCAGTGGTTATTCAGGTGAGGATGATGAAGGTAGTGATGTTGATGTATGCTCATATGAATTAGATGCATCATGGGAAGAAGAAAGTAATGGTGAAAGTGAACACTCCTTCAGTGAGGAGTATGAGGATAAGGAAGTGATAATGGATTGTGATGTCAGTGAGTTTGAACATGAAGGTTTAAGTGATGGGTTATTAAATAATCCTAAAATGGGTAGTGAGTTTAAAGTGTTCACTAACACTTTATATGATGAAGACTATGATGAATATCAACCCATTTTTTGTCATGATGTTCAACCCAGTGCATTGCATGCAATTATCAATCCTTTGTTTGAAGAACATGTGGAGGTCCCAGATTTAGTTGAATCGGGATGCCCATTTTCCATCTGTGGGTATCAATCTGATTATTCATTTGAGGTCCAGCCAGTTACACCTGTGGAAATGCAAAGTCAAGGTATGAATGCGGCCTTTCTACAGGTAGATTATGAGACTTTTGTATTTCCAATTGATAGCATACATGAGTCAATGGAGAAGAGAAGCTTCTTATCTGATGGTACTATTCATGGGTATGCTAAATTGTTTCTTCATAGTGAGCAAGATAAAGAGAGTGTTAAAAAATTTTACATGCATTGTGAAGAAAGCTACTTTGTTCTTCCTGATACGTTAGTTGAACACGTTAACATGCCTATTGAAACAAATGAAAATCAATTTTTTGACAGAGGCAAGAACTGACTCTTGTTTATTGCTGCAGGTTTTTTGTAAAAAATGTACATTCTATAAATATCTTTCCCTTTCCTATTGTGTGTTTCTTTCCTAGCCTATTCCCTATGTTTTTTGAGGTCTTTGTGTTTTTCCAGTGGGTGGTCTGCTTCTTCCCAGAGATTTGAGGTCCTCATTGTATCTGCAAGAGATACATGTCCCCAACCAGAGCCACTGTTGGTCCATTTTCCTGTCAATGCAAAATCTTTTGAAAATGGCCCATTTCCTTGCAAGTTTTCTTGAAGTGTCCTGCCCTGTGTTCTTCATTGTGTCACTAAGCTCTAGTCCAAATTGCACGTGCTGAATTGAAAAACCCAGGGAGATATTCAAGTTTTAAGGTCTGTAGGAAACAAATTTTAAAATCTACCTAAGTGTCAAAAACCCACAATATTTTTGAAAATCCATGATGTTTTCGGTTTGTGTGAAAACCCTCATTGTTTTCAACCTTGTGCCTTCCAGCTTTTGTGTGCTTATCTTTTGGCGTCAGAAACCTTGTGTATTTTTTATCTTTTCCATTGAAAATCTTGTGTGTTTTCGACCTCATAGTTTCTTGTTTGCTGGCGTTCCCTAACTGCACAAGTGCGATGGATGGTTGGCCCAGGTCTTCAAAGGTTTCAAAATGATTGGTTGTCACATGATCGCATGTCAGATTTTTTTGATATGTGACCATGCGACCGGTTACTTCTTGCCCATGGGGCCGGTTGGTGGAAAGGGTGTGGTCCTGCTAGTAGTCATGTGGCGGCCTTTGGTTGGCTGTCGCATGATCGCATAGCCCAATTTTTGGCTAGGTAATCATGTGACTAGATGACACATGTCTGCGGTGGTGAGGTGGCAGTTCATATATGGGACCCGGTTCTTCATGCTTCCAGCATGGTTAAAGTTTAAACAGGATCAGTGGTCAGCATAAGTTCGCATGGAAAAGTTGTGCAATGTTTATCTCTTGAGATTTTGTGACAGCCATAGATTTCATCTTAAGCAGGCCCATTTGTGGGGTCTGAGTAGTTTGGCAGTCCCGATAAGTGTATGGCAGCCTGACAAATTTTCTTCTTGTTTGTTGGTTTGCGTAATGTTTTGGCGATGCCCTAGTTTATTTGGCGATTCAGCGAACAGTGGTCATGTGATCGCTAAGTTTTTTAGTGATGGTGGAAATTATTTCATGAACTAGCGAAAGTTCTTTGATCGCTAGTTCACCAGATAAACTGGGGCCGCTTGCTTAGTGATGTGCTCAGTTATGATTGGTCAGCGGGGTGATGAGCTAGATGTTGTCAGTGGGGCCGTAGTTTTCAAAGGATGTGGAGCGTCTACAAGTCTATGAAGATCATGTGGTTGTCATTATACCGCTGAGGTGAGATACTTGACTTTTAACATCGTGGTGTAATGATGACCATCGATTTTGTTTAAAGAAATATAAAGCGCGCTGGCCCGAGAAAAGTAAATGAATCAAACGGTGGTGATATAAAGTTAATCTTAGTTCAAATGTTGACCATTGATAGATTGTTGGCACCCTGAGGATGACCATTGCATTTCAAATTCAAACTTCTAAGTGGGTTTGTTTTTGCAGTTGCATGGCTAAGTGATTGCAGTCACATGATCATAAGGGTGAGTAGGGTGCCTTGCGATCATGCGACCAAGAATAAGATGAAACCCTTTTTCCTATGGTAGTTAAGTTGATGATCATGTGATTGCGTGACTAAGTGAAAATAGTTAAGGAACATAAAGCCCGTGAAATGCATGGTAGCCATTTGATTTCAAATTTGAATTTTTTGAGGGTTTCCAGCGATAGAAAGGACTGAATTTCAATGCAGAAGTGATTGGAACTGGTAAGAAGTAATTTTTTTCTCATTGCAGTGTGGTCCAAGGTGTGATGATCATTTGCAGGGATCTATACCATGTAAGGAATGAACAAGGAATGGCTCAAGGCATGTTGCAGGGTGGTTGATTTGACTTGTTCTCTTGGCGGATTTGTGATCTTCTGTACATTGTTCTGAGAATTATCATAATTGGAGATCATCTTTGATCTATTTCTCTAAGATTGCTTGGTTTCCTACCCCTGTAATAAATTCTAATATAATTTTTGGTTGGTTGGGTAGTTGAAACCCTAACCCTTACCCTAGCTGTTCGAAGCTTGTTGCATCCTAACCTGTTTAGGATTCCAAGGCAGCTAGAGTATAAATGGTTGAAGTTTTGACTTTGTAAGGGTTCCATTCTGTTTGGTTCCTGTGGGAAGTAGTAAACTCTGTCACATTGTAGGAGGCTAAACATAATTTCTTTGCATCTTTTGTAGGTTATTGAAGTGGTTGCCTCATCTCTGGTATAGACATGTACATGATTCATCATACTTAATATAATTGTTTCAAGCTTTCAAGTCTCTCCTTGGTGTCAGTCTTATGATTTTGTGATTTTTTGGTCCATTGCATAGGGTTACCTTTGCATATGTTCTAGTCTTTAGTTCTTGATCTAGGATTAAGTGAAAAATGCTTTGGATAGGGCACAGATTCATTAGATTTGTCTACAGAAGGATCTTATAAGTAGTGGATGGGCTGGAACAATTGTATTTATGGCTTTGAGTCTTTGACAGTAGTTGGTTCATGTTCTATATTTGTTTTTGAGTGTTGCCCAATGGATACTGGCACTGATCAAGGACTAGTATATTCAGTTGAGTCCAATGCTTGATGGTTTTTGGCTATTTCCTACATCTTAGAATAGTAGCTCCATTTCAAGTCTTTTTCATTATCTGGTTGATAGTAGTAATACCCTTCACAAGACCATTTTACCCTGCATAGTAGAGTTGATTCAATGAATACCTGGTTAGTATTTAGTAATCCTTTACTATGATCTACTTTATGAATCCAGAAGTATAAGGTGTGTAGCAAGTGGAGTTTTCTCTAGATTAGGTGCACCCGCCTTGGTTTTGCATAGCCAAAAGTAGAAGAGGGCATATTAAGACCCTATAGTTGGTCCAGTTGTCTTGCAGAGCTCTCATACTTGGAATTAACCACTCCTAACATTAGTCTCAAGGCATATTGGCATCCCTAAGTGGCGTAAGCATTTTCAAACACCAACACGCCTAAGGGTTGGTTGTATTTTTTTTTTGTGATTTGTCTCTTATTCTTTGAGGGTTAGGGTTTTCAACCATCTGAAGCTTGTTGCATTCCTATTCATAAGGAAATTTCAAGATGGTTGAAACATAGATATAAATAGAGTTGAAGACTCATTTTTTTGGGGGTGGGTCAAAAAAGTTAATAGAAAAATTGAACAAAATTACTTTGAAGCAGACATCCAAGTTTTGTGTTTGATCTTCTGAGTAATAGAATTGTGAATGTAATTGACAAGTTGATTTTAATACAAATACACTGCAACTTCTACCATATATTGTTGTTGTCTCTTTACCTTTATGTTGTACTCTTGTATGTCTTACTTGTTAGACATTTAAAATATACCAATTGCAAAGCAACCTGCTGGATTGATTATGAGTTTCTTTCATGGAAGGAATTAAAGTTCTCATAGTTCATCTTGAAGAGTAGATATATTTGTATGGATTGTTGATGATAAAAATGTTTGGTTAATAGAATAGTTTGTAAGGAAATCTATTTGGATTTGTAGCTAGTATGAAAAGCATACTATTGTATTTTTGTTAAAATTATCTGGTTGATTTGCATTTAGATTTCTTTTTCCCATTAGATAAGGCACTGATTTGGTGTTTGTTTCTTATGGTTTTATCTTTTGTAGATCTTTCAAAGAAAAATTGAAACTTTCACATCAATTATAAATACATTTTTCGTTTCATGTTTATTGCGCAAAATAGATAGGACTGTTCCTAAAACACACAGTCTATATTTCTTGATTCCTTGAAGAGAGAATCATTTAGGTTGCCCCTCCTTAAAAGGAAGAAGGATGAGGATCCTTAAATCATTGATCCTTGCTTTATTTGCAGTCGTGTTTTTCTTGGTTAAGCTCTACATTAAATTGATCCTGGTGATATGCAGAGTGTTTTATAGATTGATGCATTAGAAGGATTAATTGCAGATCAATGTCCACTCACATAAACACTGTGTAATTAGTCATCATTAAAATTTAATACCTGCCTGAGTATGTGGAGCTCAAAACAAAGGAGGATCTTATCAAATCCTTAGTAATTAGGTCTTTCTCTTGTTTGGGTCAGCCTCAAGTATCATAGTTTCAAGTAATTAGTTTGATCCTACAAGAAAAATCTCTAACAGAGGTGACACCCACAAATTCTTCACTACTGCAGATAGAAAAGGTTTGTGTGTTAGGGCTACAAGTTTTGATCACTTCTATTTATCTTACCCTATTAGGAGTAACATGTTAGATCAACTAGATCTACCTAGTGATAGGATTTTAACAACACTACTTGAGTCTGCACATGGTTAAGAGATTTACAAAAAGATCGTCAAGTGTACTCTATTAAGAGATTTTATCAAAACTCTATTACAATGATTAGAAAGCAATAGGTAACTATCTACTAATGAAAAATCAACTTGTCTGATAGAGATCAATAAGGTACTGAATATATATCACCTTCTACTATGAAAATCTCTGCTCTGAACTACTTGGTTAGCCTGCTCTGTTTCTACTCATTCTAATTTCCTCTGAATACTTTTCTGCTCTGTCAACTGATAATCTTCAAGGGTGGCTAGTGCTTCAAGTGCTTCTTCGCTCATACATCATTTCACATCAACAATGATGTAAAATACAAATATATATCATACTGCTTTATGCCGCTTGTACGAAATTAGGTTTCAACAACTTAGAGAAAACCCTAAGATCTACGGTGTACAAAATAAACCTAAATCAAATAATTACATAAGATCTTGATCACATTTAATAAATATCTCAACAATAAATTATCCTCAATCTTGGTAAAATGTTTTATGATTTTGTTGTAGCCGTTTGCATAAATAGATGTGCCATTTCTGATTCCTATGTTGTTTCATGTGATCCTTGGTAAACATTGTAAATATTGATCAATAATTATACTGATGCTCATTGTTTATTGTCTCTCGGTATCGGTATCTAATACCAGGTAAAACTATCCAGTGCTCGGTATGAAGACTTAACCGACTAGCTTGTCATGCTTATAGTTACCGACTGGGTTCATATAAGTAATCGACCGATGTCTTTGACTTCCTTTGATACTAATGACAATCATTAATGCTCAATAGAGATAACATGTGAATGGAATCAAATTTGGCAAAATAAATACTCTAGAAATTTTCCTACTTTGGAAAGTTTTATTTTCTTTGATGCTATCCTTAATGGATCACACATTTGAAAGAACATAGCTAACAATAGAAATTTGATAATCAAGGGTCTTCAATGGAAGGTTGGGAATGGTAAGAAAGTTAGGTTCTGAGAAGATCGCTAGATTAATGATGATCCCCTTATTAATCATCATGAATGGGTTTCTTCTTCTTTAAAATGCAAAATAAAGTTTAGTAATTATGTTGTTGATTGCTTGGATAAGGAAAAGTGGAGGGACAATGAAGATATCAACCTCAATTTGAGACATCTTAAAAAGATTCTATTTTCTATGATCCTTAATGAGGAATATGATACTTTAATATGGAAGATGAATTCAAAAGGTATCTTCACTATTGCTTCCATGATGAACATGATATCTAGCACTTAGGAAGAGCCTCCCTGGTGGTCTAATGTTTGGATTAAGGGTCTTACTTGACTAAGATTGGTATGTTCTTCTGGATCTTAATGTAGAATAAAGTTCTTACTATTGACAGCCTAAAGTGCAAAGGCTTTAGCATCCCTAATCAAAGATCTCTATGTTTCTAGGAGGAAGAGATTGTGGAACATTTGTTCATTCACTATCCTTTTTCTATCTCTTTGTGCTCCAAAATTTTAGAGTTATTTTAGATTGCCTGGGTTTCCCTAAGGATATGCAGAGCTTTTATTCCTCTTAGCATCCCCCCTCAAAAATAAATGTTATTATTAATCTTTAGAGATTTTATATGCCACATTTGATGTGGGGATTATGGAAGAAGTAGAATGACATAATTTTTAGAGACAATAAATCTCTAGTTCAAGTTGTTTTCCAAAGGATTCAAATAGCTATTCATGAAAATATTCCAATCCTAGGTAATTATAGTATGCCTATTAAGAAAGTGGGTGTGGATATTCTTCAAAATTGGAAAATACATTGTAGAAATAAGGAGAATAACATTACCAATAGGGAAGAAGCTATATGGAAAGATCCCCCCTAAGGGATGGATGAAAATCAACTTTGGCAGGGCCTCTAAAGGTAACCCTAGACCTATTGGTTGTGGTTCTATTCTTAGGGATGAGGAAGGTGGATGTAAAGAGATTATTTCTATCCCTCTTGGAACACAAACTAATCGCATGGCGGAAGCTATGAAGGCCTTCCATGGTCTTCTCCTAGCCAAAAAATGGAATTGTAAAAATTTATGGGTGCAGGGGGATTCTAAAAATATTATAAATTGTCTCATAAATTTTTTTGACCCCTCATGGAATATCAACAATATTATTAAAGCCTCCCAGGATATTATTGCCAAATTTGATAAATGAACTACTACCCATCATTATAGAGAAATACATGGTGTGGCTGATTGGGTTTCCAATGTGGTTGTGATAAGTGATGATGTTTGGAATTAGAGTAGAGAAGACAATGTGAAATATGATGTCAAATCATTAGTCTTTAGGCATAAAATCCAAAGTACACAATTTGTCATAATTAGATCAAAATAATGAATTATGACATGACAAAGGGCTTAAAGGATCATTATTTTTTAAGCAGGGATAGTAAGACGAATTGCTCCATCATTATTATCTCACACATTTTTTGGGTGAATTGGGATTTATTGATTTTGGTGGGCATTTTTTTATATTAATAGTTCTTGCACATTCATCCAATAGCTAAAGAGAGGAAAAAACATGAGAGAAGTAATTGGAAGAGAAACATGGGAGGAAACAAAAAGAGGATGAAGTAGATTTCCTGTAAAGATTGGAGGAACGAGGATGAGTTTTGGGACAATATCAAGGAGGGAGATCTTTTTGTGTTTATGGATAGGTTGCATGGTAGGGATTATTCTATAAACAAGTTTTTCTTTAATCACTGGAAGAAGGGAAAATTAACAATGGGGGACCAAAATATTAAGATTACTGATGCCCTTAAGTTAGACATTACTGATATGCCAAGTGAGGGAAGTGTGTTTTACAAAGACATGAAGTTGATGAAAGGTGTCACCAAACATTTCCCCAAGATGTAAAAGGAGAGGAAGAAACTGGTGATGCAAAGGACGATGGATAATGGGCCCTAAGACACTCCCAAGACCAATCCCACTTGTAAATTAACAACTTAGAAGCAACAACAAAGAGAGGGAGAGAAGGAATGCAAATATATTTTATTAACTCATTCAAAATTCATACATTCTAGGATGTAAGGCCTTCCTAATTATAGCCACAATAATGAAATTCAATTATAAAATAGTCCTCATACACGTAAGGGTCCAAAACTTTAGATTATATCTCCTAAAACTACTACCCTCAATCCTATAACATCTCTACTTATTTATACAAGAGGCCACCGAATAGGTCGGCTCTAAAGATCCTTAGATCCAACATTGAAGAAAGAAACAAACCAGATTTAAGTTCACACATTTTCCAATGAGTAATCCCAACATTAATATCATGACCAAAATTAACTGCACATGTCAGCTAGCATTAAACAATTAAATTCCACCTGTCGCTGAGCTTAGGTACCGAGCATTACTAAACCAATGAACCAACTTGGTAAAGGAAATAACAAAATGGTAAATGAGCCCGCTAGTGACTGACATGAATACTTCACCAAGAACTTAAAAGAAGTTACACATAAAACAAAACAAGATACCAAGTAGCCAAACAAGCTCTAACATAATTTTTCTTGGTCCGAGATTTCCATAAACCTAAGATGCTCCTGCATGCACTGGTAAAGTCTGCTATTACTTATTTCTCTCCTGAAAATATATATAATCTATGGAAAAAAGTTATATTTTCTATTATGAGCTATATTATGTTGGATTGTAGATACACTAGGGCTTATCATTACCATTTTTTCCTTAATTATTCCCTCCATGGGGAAAATGTCTCTTTGCCTCATTATTTACTCTATTCAATCAATGCAACCTTGAAAGATAAAAGGAAAAATCCCCAAGGGATCATTCTTTGCACCAGGGTTTGATGGTGCTCATTTATGACCATTTGAAAGCTAAGCATATTGTTCACTCTTTATCTTTGAATTTTGAGTCGAAGGTTTATGAAACTGATGAGGAATTTTTTGAGGGTTTGAACTCAAAGATTGATTCCATGTCTAAGACACACTCCTTCTCTAGAGATAGAAAAGGGAAACAAAAAATGTCTTCTAACAAAAATACAAAGGCTTCCACCTTAAAAAATAATGCTAAGCCTAGGAGGAAAAAGAACTTCACTGTTGATGTTTCTTCTTCTAAGGAGGAAGAAGTGGGTGTTTCTGATTTGGATGAGGGTGAGTAGAGTAAGGCTAGAAAGAAAGCTCACACTCCTCAAAAGAAAACTAATTATGATAATACTATTTCTAAGGAGGAAAACTCTATTGAAATGGATGAGGTTGATAGGGTTGTCAAGATTATTAGTGGGCATGATGAAGATAATGATAAAGATAAAGAGGTCTAGCTAAAGGATATGGGGATTTAGGATAATACTTCCATCCCAGTGGATAAATTAGGGGTGAAAAGTTTCACCAACACCATTTAGGGAATCATTGATGAAAATGTGCATATCAATGATGAGATGAAGGACTACCATAAACACATCCAAATTATTGCTCGACTATGGGGTTTGGCAAAGATAAATCTTTTTTGGAGAGCTTGGAGGAGATGACTAAAGCTATTGAATGTGCTAAAAACCTGAAGGTTTCCTTTACTTCTAGATTTGATACCATAGAGAAAAGGATGTCTCACATTGATAATATGGAATACAGAATGGTGGAGATGGAGACCAAAATGGCCAAGGTGGAGGAGAGTATGAAAAAAATGGGGACCAGAGCTACAAGATTATGAAAGTGTCAGCTAAGCATGTCAAGATCTTGGTTGGTAAGTTGGAGGAGGAGAAGGAGTCTTAGGATTTTGAGGTCCATAAGGAAATTTCTGATCATACCCCTGGACCAAGAAAGAGGACTAGATATAAGACCAATAAAATAGCTTACATGAAAGAAAAAAACTTGGAGGAGATGAAGGATACTATTGTCAATATGGATTTAATGGTGATAGAAGAAGTTGAGCTTCTTAAAAAGGTCTAGTTTTATGCTCTTTGATCTTTTGGTTCTCTGTCCTATTTTTTCGGGTTACTGTCAGGTTCCCAGTTTTTTGGTTTGCCAAATTTTCGTCTTGGCATCTAGTTTATTAATCTAGTTATGTTTCCTTTTTGTTTTATGGTGTAACTATGTGGACTCTTATGGTTATCTGGTTATGATTTAATCTTGGTTGTAAAGGTCTTGGGTCCTTTAAAACCTTCTTTTCTTTTATTTAAAACATTATTAACATTGGGAATATTTAAATCATCATAACAAAGAGAATATTCTTCATCCAAATTAATTTCCATAGAATATTAGATATAAATAGAATTATCATATTTGTTTAATTTCATTTTTTTCAAATTTACTTCCTCCCTTGGGCTATGCATATGTTGGTCAAATAAAACCAAAACATTAGTAGGTTTATTAGGGAACAAAAGGTATTGGGAAGCACGCTCATTAACTCTAGCATAATTTTTTTTCCTATTCTTGAGTTTGTCATTCATTGAGTTTCTCTCAAAGTTCCTTTAGTTTGGACCATATTTTGTTGTGCACCTCATGGAGTGTTTATGGCATCATGATTTACATTCACTTAGACTTTTGCACCTCAATTTCTTTCTTCACATTTGTGTTATCTTGGATTCTTGGTGGGACTTCATTGTTCTTCATATTTTACAACCACTCTATGCTTTTTGATCTTGCAAAGTATTTTCATGATTGACAAAGCTATTGGAAATCTATTGGAAAGTGTGATACTAAGAGGGGGGTGAATCAGATATCAACCAACTGATTCATTTTGATATAAACAAACTTGCAAAGTATAAGCATTAAACTTAACATTGTAACAAATCTAATATCCTAATCATCATCCATGAAAATAAACATAACACAATAATTTTGGTTACCTAGAAACCCTTGAAAGGTAAAACTAGGGTGAGGATGACAACCACAAATCTTCACTAATGCAGTATTAAAGTTTTCCTCTTAGGGCTACACGTTTGATCACAAAATATGATCTACCCTATGAGGGGTCTACCCTATTAAGAGATTTGAGACATACAATCTACCTTACAAAAGGATTTGAAAACTTATAACTAAGTAAGGACTTAGTTAAGAGATTTACTAAGGTTTGTTAAAACCACCTTGTTAAGAGATTTACCCTAATATACCTATTAAAATATCTCAATACCTAATCCTTCAATTTTCACTATGATGTTGATTACAAATCTTCTCCTTACAATATAGATTTGATTTCTTCTATCAAATATGTCTTTGTTCCTTCCTTCATTACTTTTCTCCATTCTGCTCGGTTCACTGAACACTATCTATGATCATAAAAATACTTCTCTACTCTAAAAGTATGAGATCTCCTTCATACTCTTCTCTTCATGATAATTATGTTTTAGGGTTTGGATTACATCTTATATAGACAATTAAATTTCTCCAAGATTTAAGATCTATGATCTAGATTGTCTCCTTTTGCTACTTAACCTTTCACTAATTCTGATTGGCTCCATGTGTTACATAGGGATTGATGATTACAATACAAGAGCATAATCTCCTCCGTGATTTCCTCAACAAACAATAAATGAAATATCAATGTCAGCCAAAATGGTTTACCTAAGTGTTTGTGCCATAATAAACACATATGTCAATTATGGCTTGCTTGCCAGTTGATATCTCTGGAACTCCACATTCGCTATTCTTTATACCCTGGTGCTTGGCATTAACATCTTTACATAATCAGTAAAAGCTGACTTGGCTAATACTAAAGTACTCGATGACCACTATTTTACTTGACAGTGACTATTGCTCATTAAATGTATAATACACATGACTCAGACTATATATGATGACTCAGTCGTAGTGATGACCGACCAACATTACCTAGAAAATGACTAAGTGTAAAACACTAATAGATAACAAAAGTTTAGGAATCAACAATCTCCCCCTTTGACATTAGTGGAAAAAACACTTCGCATGATATTTTCATTACATTTACAAGAGTACTTAGTACTAAAAAAAATTGTTTACAGAATACTCCCCCTAAAACTTAACTCGGTCTTCAAAAACAAAATTTACATATGTACACATAAGACTTCCTTATTTGACATATACTCAATTACATATATACATTTACAAAACTAGTATGTCATACCATTCATCTCTTCTTTCTTCACTCTGATTTCCCCCTTGTTTTTGTCACTTGAAGTTCTTTGGGTGTAGGGATCTTGAAATATTTTTCTAGAAATGGTTTGTGAAGCTGCATGACCATACTCAATGTGTTGTCCCAACTAGACATTATAGACTTCAAAACCTCAGACTTTACTTCTAGCTCGACAGCTAGGTCAACTAGGCTCTCCATAATATAAAGATGGGGATCTTTCTGAACTAATTCCTTTGCCTTAAAAAAGTCTCTTTGCATAGCCTCCACATGAGATGTTAACATAGTTTGAATGGAGAGTATTCTAGCCCTTATCTTACCATCATTAGTCACCAACTCAACTAATCTCCCTTGAGCATGTAGAAGCCTTGTAAAATGCATAGAGCTGAAACTTGCATCCATGTTCAATGAATGACCTATAGACTTGATATCTAACTATAGCTTGTCTACCAAATCATGGTTGTCCTTTGTAAACTCTTCTACATTGCACAATTTCTTGTACAAAAAATGTGCATTTTGTACAACTTCTTATAAGTTTTTTATTAAGGTAGAAAGTTCTACCTGTTTTACTGCAATGTCTACAAAGACCTTATTAAGTACCTTGGTCTCAAATTTACTTTCTGACCACTATAACAACTTGTCATTAGCCTCACTATTATCATCAGTCACTTTCTTGACAATGTGAATAACTTTTTCCAGAATAGGGTTAGAGTAATTTACATCAGTCATATCAAAAGCACCTATGAATATACCTTTCATTTTATGAAGCACTTGCTTTTACTGATGTTCCCTTCTCATTTCTTCTTGTTTTCTCTTCTTCTTCAGTAGATCTTGAAGAATTTGCATTTGATCATATGTCAAGTTATCTATTTCCCATTTAGGAATCACAATAACTTCTTCTAGTGTCATCTATGTAGTAGGAGATTTCTCCTTCTTTTTCTATGACTTCTTCCTAGGTGTTGTACCACTCAGCATCTGTATAAGAGATTTTATTGCCTCTTTCTCCTTAGGCTCTTGAATATCCTTGGATTTATCTATCTCTTTCTTTTCCTTTTCCTTTCCCTCCACATGAGGACTTACTACAACCAATGTAGACTTTTTTGCTTTCTTGTTACTTATCTCCTCGACAGAAATAGGCTTAGGTGAAATTATTGACTTGTCCCGTTCCCCGATCGTAGTGCTTTGACCGGCTAGAAAATTAACTATAACTATATGTGAGCTTGAAGTGGTAACTTTAATAGTTTATGTGTCCTCAATCCATGGATAATATAGTGGTTGCAATAACACTAGATTACTACTCAACAAAGATGTATCTTTGGCTGTGTTGACTTGAATTTCTTCCTTGGTCAATATATGAGTTTTCACTGGAGTGTCCTTAGTGATATAAACAATGGTTATTTCAGCTTTCTTCTCACACTCTCTAGTCTTCTGGACCACTTCCTTCTAAATTTGATGTTCACTTACATCCTCTTTATTATCTAATTCAACTTCTTTAGATGTTCCTGCACTATGTTGTGTACTCTTATCAATTATGAGACCAAAACTGATCTTCCACACATTTAAGATTTGTTGAACAACATATTCAACCTTGTGTTGAAGGATATAGTATGCCTAGAGCTTGGGAATGAATCTATTCATGTACTGCTCCATGTACTTCTAAATGCAATTAGGGGATAATTTAGGTATGACTTGAGCAAGAGCGCTATCCTTGATTTTCTTTTCTATCCGTTATACACTGAGTTTGCACCTTTATCTCAAGCTCTCTTGGTCTTGATAACTCAGTATAACATGGGAATCATCTCTAGGTTGTGGGACCTTTTCTAACTAAGATGAGACCTCTAGGTTCTAGGCTAGTTCCTCTTGGATAATCACCACACTTTTCTTCTAGATGTGAAAGTAAATCTTTTGAGCGAAAGGGATAGAAGGAATACCTATAAAGGGAAATGACTGAAAGAAAACTACCTACTAGGTGGTGTACCAAAACTAGGGTTTGGATCTCGGTATGTAGGGATGAAATCAATGAAAAGCCCAGGTCTAGTACGTCACAACTTACTGAATAGGCTTGCATAAGTATTTCATAAGAGGGCCTAAAATAAGACAACTTATGACCTACAAATAGACATTCACTTCTACAACTCGGTGTAGGATTGAGAAAAGACTGTTAAGGGGGGCTGAGGTATACCCACAAGAACATCTAAATCAGATCAAACAAAGTAACACA
Source organism: Chamaecyparis obtusa (assembly GCA_027943335.1). Lineage (NCBI taxonomy): Eukaryota > Viridiplantae > Streptophyta > Pinopsida > Cupressales > Cupressaceae > Chamaecyparis > Chamaecyparis obtusa. The sequence continues at coordinate 40,707 of BSBK01005156.1, read as the reverse complement.
CAAAATTGTAGAAAGTAAGAGGGATCAAGAACCCTAAAATAATCACTGAAAACATGCATATACTTTGATCCAATAAGAGATAATCCAAAAAGGAAGCATAGGGACATGAAGGACTGTCACAAAATACCTCTACAATATTTGAATCATCAATGGGAGAAAAACAATTGTATGAGCTAGAGGGTAGAAATGATACCGCATATGGCCTTTAAGAAAAGGTGAATTTTCTTCTACAAATTATCCAACTCTTGAGCTCTAAGGGCTCCAAAACAATATATACATACTCAACTACATGAAGGTAGGAGTCAAATTTAACCTAACTAGGGTTACAGATCCATAATAATATTGAACCCTAAAGGTACACTGATTACTCATCACAAAAGTCTCTGAGAACACCGGTCATCAAATCAGATCTTTCTCTTTGTGTGTTGATCCTAGACTGAGTCCACCTGCAGACACAACAACTTTGACTCATCTACCCACCTGCAACTCCACTAAGCCATGAAGGCTTCAAATCTGATCTTATTTCCCTAGAAGAGGTACTGTTGAAAAGGTGGCACTAGCTCTTTTCATCACTTCCCGGTGTGGGAACATGGCACAGTACCCTGCAACACCAGCCAACAGTCACCTCCATCACCCTCTCAACCACAACTGTCCTAAGAAATCAATTCCTGAGATAACCGACATTGTGCATGGTGGAAAGAATGTAAAACCCTAGCAAAACCCTCGCAGAGATATTCAAATTCAAATATTAACGGCTAGCAGATATATTTTAAAACATGACCATCGATGAATAACCCTCTCGACAGATGAACGACCCAGATGTGTCCTTTAAAATAGTCAAAAACCCTTCCTAACAAGTCAACCGTCACCGTGGGAGTTAGCAACCAATAAAAATGAGCAAACCAGCATCTCTGACTAGTCACTGGACCCACGTCCCTAAGAACACCATTGGACGGCTATCGCTATACTGCCATCGTAATGATCAAGCTCTTTGAGCCCACGGTGTAATGATAGCCATGAGATCTAATCACATTTTACCTCCTTAGAAACCCCTGACCCCACGTGCCCACTGACATCAGCCACATTGCACATTAAACAACCAATCGAACTGCACCATTGTGAATACATGTTGCATTTGTCTGACATCAGACCCACTACTTGAGATACCGATCTAACGGTGAGTGTATGATCTCATAGCCCCAGAATATTCTTTACACTTTTATGCCAGCCACTAGATCCTTTTAGACTGGGACCCCTCTAACAAATAGACCCATGACAGATCTAGTCATCACCACATGGACCAACCAAATTTAAGAAAGTCAGCACATAAGGACCCACCAAAGGAAGTTTTGACACCAACCAAGATCGGCGGTTGTCATAAGATCATGAGCCCTGACACAAACCCTTGTGAAGATATGCTAGTCATCGATCCTCTATAGATGTTAGAGCCTCCTAACCACTGAAAGGGCCTAGCCCCACTGACAACCTTCTAAATCAGACACTGCTCATGAATCGAGAGCTGCCAAATTGGATGAGGTGGCACCAGTCCCACTGACATGTTAAACTTTGTAGGATAGAGAAATTGATGATCATCACAAGATCTCAAGGAATCTTTTGACCCTATGAGATCATGCAATAGCCGTCAGATTGAGAATCTTGACCTGGCCATTTGAACTAAGACCGCCAACCTAAACGGTAACCGCTCGCGGGATCACTGAGTGTTTAGGGGTTAACCGCCAGGAATAAGAGACTTGGTGACTAAAGGATTAATAAAGGCATGTGCAAATTAGGAACTTAAGTGATTAGGAAAAGGTAACATGAAAATATAACACGGTTGAAGGGTTTTTAGGATTTTGAATACCAACAGCTAGTTTTATGAAATTTTTTAACTGCAGACCAGGGAGATAACAAATTTGTAGAGACCAGAGAACATGGAATGAATTCATGAAAATTTCAGGGATGGTAGACATGGTAAAAATAGAGGCCTAGGTATGGTTTTCAGAAAAATTTGAATGCATATGAAAATTTGGGTAACATTTTGGTGATTTCTGCTAGATGTCAACCTGCTAGACATGGAAACCGGTTACCTTGAACATCCATTGGGCATGGGGACATCAAAATTTTCAAAATTCTCACAGGGAGATGGAACTAGAACTGTGCTTAGAGAACTTCTTAGAAAACAAGGAACTAACTAGAAAGAAGGAAAGCATTTTTACAAAATTTACAGAGAGGGATCAACTTCAAAACAGGGTTTCATGTGGAAACCATTCACAGAAATAGGTAAGGGGACTCCCTCCATAGTTGAAAGCTAAAAATAATTAGAGCCCCTACACTCTATGATTACAAATGGCCCACCCCAAAAGGAGTCAAATTTTGTGTCCCTACTAGGTCTTGACCTAAACTCACCCCATTTGAGGACTATATCCCCAACCTTGAAATTTCTGATTCTGGCTCTTCTATCAAAACTCCTCTTTGTTTGAATCTGATGGAATTCCATGTCCTACATTGATTTGTCTCTAATTTCTTCTAATTCCATTAGCTGAGCATACCTGATCTACAAGGGATCTCCTTCATCAAATAGGGCATACTAAGTAGCTAGGTCCAAAGTTGGCAATTCAGCTGAAATGGACAACTTAGCCTCCTTACCATATACTAGCACATAAGGAGAATTACCAATGATTTTCTTTGGGGTAATTCTATCTAACCATAATGCAAACCTCAACTTAGTATGCCAATCTCTCTGATTATCTTGCAGGGTCTTCTTGATTATCCTAATCAAGTTCTTGTTGGTGGATTCCACCAAGCCATTGCCTTGGGGGTAATAATTTGAACTAGTATTCAAATAGATGCCATTCTTGACTGCCCACTCTAAGACTTTAAGACCTATGAATGCAAAGGCATTATCTAAAATGATGGAATCAGGAATGCCAAACCTATGAATTAAATCATCATAAAAGCTTAGGACAGCAATGTTGGAAATAATTGTCTGAAGGAAATTGCTACTCAAATTATGTATTGTCTTTGATGTCACACAATGTCATAGTCCGTAGCATTCAGTGTTTACCGAGTTCAGTCAGTCGTCAAAGGAAATTCAGTGTTTACCGAGTTCAGTCGGTCGTCAAAGGAAATTCAATGTTTACCAAGTTTAGTCAGTCGTCAAAGGAAATTTAGTGTTTACCGAGTTCAGTCAGTCATCAAAGGAAATTCAGTGTTTACCGAGTTCAGTCGGTCATCAAAGGAAATTCAGTGTTTACCGAGTTCAATCGGTTATTGAAGGTAAAGGATTGTCGGTGTTTACCGAGTTCCCTCTGTCTCCGAAAGATTATAGAAAGTTATGGTCACCGAGCACTGTCAGCCCTTGAAGGATCTTTGCAAAAAGAGTTTTCTTAATTTAGCCGACTGTTATACTAAATAATGTCGATTTGACAAATCTAAAATCATATAAATAAAAGGTCAAATGTGAAAAATAAAGAGATATATACAGCAGAAGATTTACAGAAGAAAAGATAGAAAAGGTGTGTGCAAATTTGTGAAGGATGTTCAGATATCCTTAAGGTGCAGCAGAGATTTATTCGATCAGGAAGGATCACACATATGTAGAACAAAGATTTGTAATCAGCAAGGCAGTTGCATTATTATACAGGTCATTTTTCATTGTTACCTTCTTATCATTGTAACAGTGAATTCTAAATCTCTTAACCGAGTTGGTTTAACAACCATATTGTAAATCCTCTAACAAGGTGACAATTCCATTGAATTGTTTTCAAGACCTCTTACTAGGCCACTCCTAGTAGGGTGATTAAATCCTCTAACAAGGTCACACCTAACAGTGTGTTTTGTAACCTTTTACCGGGTTGGCTTCTAACCGGGCATCACTTCAGAAAAGTGAAAATCAGTATCTAGATACATTGGTGGTTTTTCCCATATTGGGTTTCCACATTAAATCTTGTGTCTCTTGTGTTCTTAATTGCTATCTTAATCATACACCAGTGCTAATGAATATCTAAAAGATAATTTTGCTAATACTTACTGCATCTTCAAAGTTACTGCAATCTATTTACCGAGTGCTAAAATAGATAACATTTGTTTAGATATCCTAAGGGATCTGGAAAGAATTAATTATGAAGTGTTTTATGGTTGACTGATTCACCCCCCCCCCCCCCCCCCCCCCCCCTCAGTCACTTCATCCATATTCCATCAATTGGTATCAGAGCTTTTGGTGCTTGCAGGAAGGGTTTCAAAGACCTAAGCTAAAGATCAGGATGTCTTATAAGAGGGAAATTCCAAAGCTCAACAGAGATAACTTTTCAGCATGGCAAGGTCTCACGCGACTTCATCTGGCTTCCATTGGTGATTCAGGATGCAAATACATTGATGAAGAATACACAATTCCTAATGGTGCATTAACTGTTGAAGACATTGCCGATAAAAAGACTCATAACACCATGATGATAGACATTGCATCTGCTCTTAGCTATGAAGAATTTGATGATATTAAAGAATGCACTACTGCATATGAAATGTGGATGGCACTAAAGAAAATATATGGTGGTGATGCAAATGTGAAAAGAGCCAAAGCAGAAAGCCTAAGAGGACAGTTTGACAAAATGAATATGAAGGAAGATGAAAACATTGCAAAATATGTTGAAAGAATCAAAGCAAGTGTAAGTGCAATTAGAGCTTCTGGAGGAACAATCTCAGATGAAACTATTATAAGTAAGGTACTCAGAACATTACTCCCTATCTATGCAATAAGAGTATCAGCTATTCAAGAAAGAAGATGTGAAACAAACCACAATATAACTTTGGATGCTTTAGTTGGAAGATTGACAGCCTTTGAATTAGACAACTATGACAACTATGTTCCTAGCTCCAAAAATATTGAATCAGCATTTGAGGCCAAGGTTTCACTAAAGAAGAACAAGAAAATTAAAGAAGTTCAGTCAGAAAGTGAAGAAGTATCAGAAGAAAGTTCTGATAGTGATCTTGAAATTGTAGAAGCATTACTTGCAAAGAAGTACTCTAGAGGGAAATGTAAATATAAAGGTAAAACTCCTTTAATCTATTTTTCATGTGAAGAAATTGGACATATTGCAGCTAGGTGCCCAAACAAGCAAGTCAAGGAAGAGAAGAGAAGTCACAAGTACTATGGCAAAAATAATTTCAAATCATTCAAGGATAAAGGTAAGAAAAACATGTTTTATGGCTAAAGATTCTGATGATAGTGAAGAAGAAATTGTTTTTATTGCTATAAAAGATGAATCTAATGATGATGAAGATAAGATGACACTTATTTCTCATATAAGAAAAGATGATATATGGATAATAGACAACGGATGTTCACACCACATGACTGGTGACAAGACAAAATTTGAATATCTAGAAGACTATGATAGTGGTAATGTAAGATTTGGAAACAATGAACCTTGTTGTATAAAAGGAAAAGGAAGAATCTCATTAACCAAAGAACTCATATGTGATAATGCTTATTGGGTTGAAGGACTAAAACATAATCTTCTAAGTGTAGCACAGCTAATCAACACTGGTTTTAAGGTTGAATTCATGAATGGTCAAGCAAGACTGCTGGATGAAAAAGGAAAACTCATTGGATCAAGCAAACAAACAAAAGGTAACTTATTTTATCTTGATCTCAGTGAATATTCATGCTTTATTGCTCAAATAGAAGAAAGTTGGCTATGGCACAAAAGGTTTTGTCATGTGAATTTTGATAACATGATAAAAATAAGCAAATTCAAGAAGGTTAGAGGCATTCCTACTTTGAAGAAACCTGATACTGGTCTATGTAAGAATTGTCAGATTGGAAAAATGAGTAAAACTAGTTTCAAGAGTAAGAACTATCAGTCTAAAGAAATTTTGGAAATTGTGCATACTGATTTATGTGGACCTATTGGAATACAAAGCTATACTGGAGATAAATTCTTTATTCTTTTCATTGATGATTATTCTAGAATGATGAGTGTCATGTATTTAAGAGAAAAATCATAAGCATTTGAAAAGTTCAAATGGTACTTAGCAAGAGTGGAAAAGGAAATAGGGAAAATATTGAAATGCTTAAGATCAGACAAAGGTGGTGAATTCATCTCCCATGATTTTAACAACTTTTGCATTGAAAGAGGAATCAAAAGACAGGTATCAGCTCCTAGAACTCCTGAGCAGAATGGAATAGCAGAAAGAAGAAACAGATCTATTATGGATTGTGCAAGGACTCTAATGATAGAAAAGAACATCGCTATAAAGTACTGGAAGGAAGCTATCAGCACTGCAGTTCATACCTTGAACCGAGTACAATTGAAGAAAGACACATTCAAAACTCCTTATGAATTATGGTATGGCTATAAACCCAATGTAAGTTACATGAAAATATTTGGTAGCAAGTGTTATATCTTAAAAGAATCCAGAAGAAATAAATTTGATGTGAAAAGTGATGAAGGAATATTCCTAGGATATTCTAGTAAAAGCAAGGCATACAAATGTCTGAACTTATCTACTCACAAAGTCATAGAAAGTATACATGTAAAATTTGATGAGTTTGCAGAAAAGACTGAAGAAGAAAGCAAAAGGGAACCTGAGAACTATAGAAGATTCATTTACATTGAACCTGAAACATTGGCAGACACAACTATCAATAAGGAAACTATATCTACCTAGCCGAGCACAGTTACCGAGTCACAAACCGAGTCATAGGAAGAAGTTCAAACTGAGTCATAGGAAGAAATTCAGACTGAGTCTCACCCTGAAGTTACCGAGCAAATATCTACCGAGCCCGAGCAACCTGAAGAAGAGATCCTAGAAGACAACAGCATGAATCATTCAAAAGGCAAGGAACCTATACTAGCCAAATATGTCAGAAGACATCATACACCAGATCAAATTATTGGAAACAAATCAGATGGTACTATGACAAGAAGCAAGCTAAAAGGTACATGTCTGCTTACTGACTTTGAACCTAGAAATATCAAAGATGCATTAGAAAATGAAAGTTGGATTGAAGCAATGAATGAAGAATTAGAACAAATACAAAAGAACAAAACATGGACTCTTGTACCTAGACCTAAAGATAAGAGTGTAATTGGAACAAAATGGGTATTCAGGAATAAGTTGAATGAAGATGGTCAAGTATCTAGAAACAAAGCTAGACTGGTATGCAAAGGTTAATCTCAAGAAGAAGGTATAGATTATGGAGAAACTTTTGCTCCTGTTGCAAGATTAGAAGGTGTAAGAACTCTACTTGCTTATGCAGCACACAAAGGATTTAAGGTATATCAGATGGATATAAAATCTACATTTCTCAATGGAATTCTTGATGAAGAGGTCTACATTGAACAACCTGAAGGTTTTGTTGATCCAGATAAAAAGGACATGGTCTGCAGGTTACACAAAGCATTGTATGGTTTGAAACAAGCTCCTAGAGCATGGTATGAAAGACTCCATAACTTTTTGATTCAGATTAATTTCAAAAGAGCCAATGATAACAGCAATCTGTATATTAAAGAAGGACCGAATGACAAAATTGTATTGGCAGAAATATTTGTGGATGATACTATATTTACAGGAAATGAGGATCAGTGCAAAGAATTTTCAGAGCAAATGAACAAAGAATTTGAAATGTCTATGTTTGGTTTAATAAAATTCTTTGTTGGTCTTCAAATTCAGCAAAGCAAGAATGGTATATACATTACTCAATCTAAATACATTAAGGAAATATTTAAGAAGTTTGGTATGGAAGATTCAAAACCAGTTGGTACACCCATGTGTATTGGACTAAAACTTACCAAAAATGATGATTCAAAAGAAGTTGATCAGACCCTATACCGATCTATGATTGGAAAATTGCAGTATGTAGTACATACAAGACCTGATATTGCCTTAGCAGTCGGTATAGTAGCTAGATTCTCAGCAAAACCTAAGGAAAATCATATGATGGAAATCAAAAGAATCTTAAGATACTTAAGAGGAACTGAAGAATATGGTTTGTGGTATAAATTTGGTGGCAATCTAGACTTAAAAGTGTTTACTGATGCTGATTGGGCAGGAAACATTGATGACAGAAAAAGCACAAGTGGTGGAGCATTTTTTCTTGGGAAAAGACTGGTATCCTAGACTAGTAAAAAGAAAAATTGCACATCTCAATCCATAGCTGAAGCAGAATATGTTGTTGCTACAGTAAACTGTTCAAATATTATTTGGTTTAAACAGTTATTAGAAGGTATGAAGGTTGAAATCAAAGAACCAGTTGTTATATTTTGTGACAATACCAGTGCAATAAACATTTCGAAGAATCCAGTGATGCATTCCAAAACCAAGCACATTGCTATTAAATATCACTTTGTCAGAGAATTGGTACAGGACAAGGAAATCAGATTAGAATATATTCATACAAAAGAACAGATTGTAGACATTTTTACCAAACCATTACCTAAGGATGCATTTGTGTATCTAAGAGGTAAGTTAGGGGCCATTCCCCTATCCGAGGCTCACTAAATACAATTTTAGTGATGCATCAACCAGAACATGATTGAAAATCAACCAGTTGATGCAGCATATTCAAGGAATCATTGCATATGAATCAGTACTTGAGGTACATTAATTTACACCGGTAATATGTGAATTGTCTTTGGCATGTGTTGTCAAAGAGGGAGTGTTTGCTATGTCTTTTCTATTAATTCAAGAAATTTTCAATAGTTAGAAGGAAGAATTTTCAGGATAAAGGAAGTTTGCTGACAGAGGGAGATTTGAATCTGAACTAAGCTAACTCTTTCAAATTTCTTATGCCATGAGATATTGTGTTGCCATCAATGCCAAAGAGGGAGATTGTTGGAAACAATTGTCTGAAGGAAATTGCTACTCAAATTATGTGTTGTCTTTGATGTCACACAATGTCATAGTCCGCAGCATTTAGTGTTTACTGAGTTCAATCGGTCATCAAAGGAAATTTAGTGTTTACCGAGTTCAGTCGGTCGTCAAAGGAAATTCAGTGTTTACCGAGTTCAGTCAGTCGTCAAAGGAAATTCAGTGTTTACCGAGTTCAGTCGGTTATCGAAGGTAAAGGATTGTCAGTGTTTACCAAGTTCCCTCGGTCTCTGAAAGATTATAGAAAGTTATGGTCACCAAGCACTGTCGGCCCTTGAAGGATCTTTTCAAAAAGAGTTTTCTTAATTCAGCCAACTATTATACTAAATAATGTCGATTTGACAAATCTAAAATCATATAAATAAAAGGTCAAATGTGAAAAATAAAGAGATATATACAGCAGAAGATTTACAGAAGAAAAGATAGAAAAGGTGTGTGCGAATTTGTGAAGGATGTTCAGATATCCTTAAGGTGCAGCAAAGATTTATTCAATCAGGAAGGATCACACATATGCAGAACAGAGATCTATAATCAGCAAGGCAGTTGCATTATTATACAGGTCATTTTTCATTGTTACCTTCTTATCATTGTAACAGTGAATTCTAAATCTCTTAACCGAGTTGGTTTAACAACCATATTGTAAATCCTCTAACAAGGTGACAATTCCATTGAATTGTTTTCAAGACCTCTTACCAGGCCACTCCTACTAGGGTGATTAAATCCTCTAACAAGGTCACACCTAACAGTGTGTTTTGTAACCTTTTACCGGGTTGGCTTCTAACCGGGCATCACTTCAGAAAAGTGAAAATCAGTATCTAGATACATTGGTGGTTTTTCCCATATTGGGTTTCCATGTTAAATCTTGTGTCTCTTGTGTTCTTAATTGCTATCTTAAGCATACACCAGTGCTGATGAATATCTAAAAGATAATTTTGCTAATACTTACTGCATCTTCAAAGTTACTGCAATCTATTTACCGAGTGCTAAAATAGATAACATTTGTTTAGATATCCTAAGGGATCTAAAAAGAATTAATTGTGAAGTGTTTTATGGTTGACTGATTCACCCCCCCCCCCCCCCCCCCTCAGTCACTTCATCCATATTCCATCAAGCAATCTCATTGGCTTCTTTCAATGCAATTGCTTTTGTCCATCTAGTGAAGTAGTCAGTTGTAGTAATTATCCATTCATGTCCTACACTAGATGGAGGATTGATCATTCCTATGAAATCTATGCCCCACCTCATGAAAGGGCTGATATATTTTGACTAGCTATAGGGGCAAGGCTGCAAGCCTTTCCTTTCCTGCAAACATGACACACTTGATGCATTTTTTCACATAATCATGACTATCCTAAAAGATAGATGGCCAATAGTACCTGGCCCTCATGATTTTAAAAGCAGTAGTCCTAGGGGGAAAAATGACCACCAGAAGGTCCATCATGAAACTCAAATAGGATGTCTTTTGCCTTTTCTGAATCTATGCATCTTAAAAGGACACCATTGTGATCCTTCTAAAAAGAACATCATTTATTAGCACAAAGGATCAAATTGTAATGTATAATATCATTCTTTTGGCTAAATCCAAAGCTGCAGGACATTGCCCTGTCTTCAGGTAATTGATCATATTAGGCAACCAGCTTGTTGCCTTGGCTTGTTCTTTTGTAGAATGCACCACCAGAGATGCATCCATTTGCTCTAATTTCTTTGAAATTTCATTCTCTGCCAAATGCTCACAAAGACCTCTTCCTCTAACCAGCTTGGTAGTTTGAATATCAATGTCATATTCCATCACCTTGGTGATCCAAGCTAGCTCTTTTCTCATTTAAGTCCTTGGAA